>VWYI01046368.1:87257-124678 GCA_013399455.1 Anthoscopus minutus | reverse complement strand
GTTTTTTTCCCCCCCCCCCCCCCCCCCCATTTCCCTGCCATTTTTAAAGCAGTGATCTGAACAGTTAAGTGAGGATGCTTCCTCAGATAAGTGGTGTCTCTGATGTTTTTCCTGGGAATGGGCAGTGATTCATTAGCTCACCTTACCATCAGGCTCTGAAAATGGTGGGACCTCTAGCTGCCCTCAAATTGGTCCCAGAGGAAGGCTGTAGATGCTTGGAGGCAGATAGCAGCTCCAGTTGAAGTAGCACTCCAGAGCTGCAAGTGTGGCATGAATCAGGAACCTTCTTTATTGAGTAGTCTGAACAGAATGGTAGCTGTTGGTAACTAGCACCAGCTGGGTGGCTGTTGAGCAGAAAAAAGTGGAGGACAAGAAGTGTATTGTGGTGAGGAGGAGGGAGGATTGCTTATTCCTCCTCTCATCTCCTACCTGAGGAAAGGTTCCTTGCTAGTAATTCGAGGGTGCTATACTTCAATGCTGTGGCTTGGCAAACATGCCAGCATCAGCCATGTAATATTGAGCTCTACAGTCCTGTCTTCAATTTACTCCAACTCATCAGTCTCCCCATGACCATCACATCAGTCATTGCTCTCCTCATGTCCCAATTACCCAGCACTGACTGGGTAATATATGTATAGTATATTCTGTCATGTGTAGTATATGGTAGAATATGTAGGACTTTGCCTAACATATTCCCAAAACTCATTTTTTCTGGCATAGAAATGCAAATAGAGAATTTTCACTCTTATTTTCACATTTGAAGTTACTGAAGACAGTTTTCAAAGGAAGTGTTAAATGTAAACCATAAAGGCTGCTTTGTGTTGTAACATAAACATGTACATTGTATGTTGTAAGAAGCCATTTGCTCACTATAAGTGGGCTTGCATGACTCAATGTAATGGTCTCTTTAAATTGATCTCTGTTTGGTCAGATGTTCCTTCACATATTTCATGTGACCATATGCCTTGTCTTTGATTTTAAGACCCCTGAGAAAGGAGTGTATTTGAGCAGTGTTCTGTAGACTAAGTTTTCTATTCCAATGTGATGAAATGAAAAGTCAAATGATAGTAACATGGTGATATCCATGTGTGATTATTTCAGTTTTAGAGAGAATGCCATTCAACTGAGGCACACAGGCAACACCTACCAGTTTATCATTGTTTATGTCTGCATGTTACATTTGAAACCATTCTGGACCATTACTACTTTGAAACAGAGAAGATACTCCTTAAAAGTACAGCTTTTCCAGCCAATAGTCCTGATGGCATCTTGGAATCTGAAACTCACAAATGGCAGCAGGCAGCCCTAAACCTTTCTTTTAATACTAGGCAGAAACAAACCACAAATAATTATTGCTTGGAAATTCCTACTGTATTTTCAAATAAAATGTCCTCATTTGATCTTAATAGGTGAGAGAGGGACAAAGTAATTGCTCATGGCACAATTTACATGAAATAGATTGTTCTTAATTGAATTGACCAGTGTACCTTGGATATAAATGAACAACTTATGTTATTATCTTATTTGAAATTAAAACTAAACCAGATAATGCTTTTCAAAGTGAAGCATCTTACTCTGAGGAGTTGCTGTATACTTACACTTACTTGTACCCTTAGGTGGAACTAAAGCAATATTTATTTTCTCATTTAGTGGTTATCCTTTTCCAAGCAGCTCTCTGCAGGAACCATGTCTCCAAGTTTTATTATAGCTTTTCCTTTTTTTTATTTGTGTGTCCTTAAAAAAAGCGTGCATGCTGACTGGTGTCAAGAGGAAGACAAATTAACTTGAGCTGCTATAGGGAACTAGAAAATGAAGTCTTCCATAACTGACAAACAGCTTGATATGACTGGACAAGTTCCCTCTTTATTCATCTAAAATGTGCCAGTTGTTCAGCAGAACATCCCTGATAATGTGAGTGAATTGCAGGGTAAAACCCAGTTGGTGTCATCATGTGCAGTACTTAAATGAGAACACTGAGGGATTTTGTGTTTCCAAGGGAAAGAATTGTCATTGTTGTCTTCTGTTTTGCATTACTTGAAGTTCCCCAAGAAAGTTTCCTCTTAGGAGGAATAATGGAGTTTATAGTAAGAATGGTTTATGACTGCTCTTTTTTATTTGAAATCTTTTGTACTTCTCAAAAAATGTTTGTTCACCATCCACTCACTAATTGACCAGACTGAGGAGTCAGTAAAGAAACCATGGTAATTATACCACATGATATCTAATACCACAGCATTTACAGCTTCCAAGGCCTTTGCTCCAGGCCATCCACTGTGAGATATGAACGGAAGCAAATGAGAATACAATGGAAAAACTTGCAAGAAGGGAAAGTAAAAAAAAAAAAGAAACCAAAAATGACCCAAAACTTTATTTTCACTTTTTTCCCCTTTAGATAGAAATAAAAAAATGTCCCACTGCAATTTCTTAATGAAGCAAGGCTTTATGTCCTAGGAAGTGAGAATAAAGATACACAAAAAAAGTATTCTGAACTAGTAGAAGGGTTGATAGGGGTAACCTGGGCCCAGTCCTACCATTGATGTGTGTTTGCTGTGGAAGATTGGTGCTGAGGTGACACCAGTGGAGCAGGATTGCTCCAGACCAGGTCAGGACAGCATTTTCCAGGACTTTTCTCTGAACTGTTTTATCTTGGGCTTCTGGAGTTTCTCCCTCTCTTGCCTGGTAGACACTGCTTGTTATTTTTGGAAATGAGCATTCTGAAGGTGGGGTGGCTCTTTCTTCTGTTCTAAAGCCCCAGTGCCCTTGATGTCTTTGCTTTAAAGTCGCTGTTACAGGGTCACTGTTATGTGATTGTGTTGGGGAGGAAAAAACCCAGATTATCTGCAGGCTTGTTTGATGCGTAAACCTGAGTTGTCAAGTGACATTGTCAAAAATTGCAGTTTAAGTTTCTGTGTTAAGTGTGGCATGTACAGGTTCTGGTTTCATTTTTCAATGGAGCATGTGACCCCTGGTGTCACTGTCATTTCCTCTAACATGCTAACATCCAATGATCAGGATTTCAGGCCCTGCCACTAGGGAATATTGTCTGGTGTAGGGCAAGTGTAAAAGAACTTTTAAAGAGTTCTTAAGGCTATAATTATGGAAATAGCCTTTGGGACAGCCAAGGGTCTTCAAAATCCAAATTTCCCAAAGTGGTGCAAAGTGCTGGTTTTGGCATTTGAGGTTGAGAGAACAGTCCTTGTCCCATTTGCCAGAAAAAAGCCTGAAGTTAAATATGTCACAAAGTTCACTTAAATCCAAACTAGTAACATCATGAAACATCAAGTAGGTATATACAGCCTGTGTCACAGCTGGTGCAGCCGAGCCCCTGCTGGCGGCATATAGTGACAGGGAACAAGTGAAGAAACACCTTTAGACTCCCACAGTGCATGGAGATGCTTTGAGGCATTGCTGAGAGAGAGCCAAGAATATCAGCTCACAATTCATCCTCCATAAGGAACTGTGCTGGGTCTGCTGGGACTTGGCCCACAGACCAACTGGAATCATTGGGCTCTACCAAAATGCCCGTGACTAATCTTTCCTACCTGAAGGGAACCATGCTGTAGTGTCCCACTTACTCTGGAGTAGCTCAGTTTTCAGGCCAAGCAGGAGGATTTTTAGGAAATCTTTGCTAGTTTTCTCTGTATTCTCTTATTCTCTGTATTTCTCTTAGGTCACTGCTGTAATACAGCCTCTCAGGAAAGCCAGCCAGCTTTGCTGAATAGTCAAGAAATTGGACTGTAAGGCATTTCTGCTCTTTTAGCAGCGTTCCTTCAGACAGCCATGCTTCAACCTACATAGTCTGGGGTTTCTGTTGAGCATAGGTAATGCCCTTGGAGCTGTAAGTCATAAACTTAGTTGTAAACTTAGTTTTTTTGTTTTCTACTCTACACTTGGCCTTTTGCTAGTGAGAGAGGAAAGAAGAAACAAAACACATGTTGAGGGGGATGCAGACAGATGATTGCATGTTAGTTGTGTGTTGAACTTCTGCTAATGAGGGAGACCAGGTGCCAAGCTGTTTTCAGCCTGAATATCACACTACTGCCTCTGCTTTCAAGCTCAACCTTCACATTTGGGCTATCCTGACAATCAGTTGCCAAGTGTGTTATGGGAATTTGCATCAGAAGTCCAGCTCCTTTTATTTGTCAGACTGTAGGAACAATAGGGTATTCACATACCCTTTTGAGGCAGAGATGCTGGTTTGTCTTTTAAGTGCAGTCTCCTAATGCCTGACTCAGTTTCAGCAGTTGATGAAACCAGGTTTTGATGAATGACAATATAGGGTGTTTTATTTCTAAATCATCAGTTTACACTCTTAAGCCAGGTGAGCTGTGACTAAACACTGCTTTCTCTCTGATTAAGCATAATTTACGTGCAATGGGTTGGTAATCCCAAGTCTGCAAGACAAAAGCTCCTGCTCAAAATGGCATTGCATGATTTCCATGCTGAAAGCCATTATGAAGTAGTCAGATTGTCAGCAAGGACTGAGGCTGTTCCCTGATGGCTGATGAGTGATCTTTTCAGACCAGGGCCAGTGGTGGTGGTGTGAGCAGTCTTGCTTGCATGTGTCCCACATGGCTGCCCCTCGTTTAGGTGAGATGCAGGATTTCACAACAGGGCTGAGGCTTTTTCACTGTGTGAGGAGCCAGAGAATGTTAGTCTCCAGGACTGCTGTCTGGATGCTCCTCATGACCTCTGCCATTCTCTGTCACTTTTTAAACTACTGCTCTCTGAAATCACAGTGACAAACTTTCCTAATCCATAGTAATAGCACAGCTAATTAAATGATAATATTATATGCAATGTATATACGTATTCATATACTGAGCCTCCCTTTCTCTTCTGGGTGTTTTTTTTTGTTTGTTTGTTTTTTTGGGAGAATATAATTATCAATGAATATCAATGAAACAAAGATGTGGACTGATCTTGTGCATGACCTGATCTTGCTCACCTTACTTGGATATAGTTCAAACCAGTATGGGTATAGGATTGCTGGCACTTGTAGCTAAGCAAAGAATAAAATCTCATCTGTTACACAGCAGAGAAACTGATTCTATTTTGTAATTACCCAGTAACTGCATAGACTCCCATCTGTGGCTATATTTGGCATCCAGTTATTCCTGATGTAGAATATACCACCCATGGGAAGAATGCAAGAAATGGACTAAAGTTCCCAAAGATTGGGACTTCCTTTCCCTTTAAAAAAAATTAAAATTGTGTGAGAGCTTTGGCTAGGAGATTCAGTGTCAGATGAAAAATTGCTGTTATCAATGAATATTGTTTGTGTGGCTTTAAAATATGTGATGTTCTGGTAGATCATGATTTTCTAAGGTGTAGATTTGTCTAGCTTTATTTGCATGTATATGTATGTATCTGTATACATATGTACACAGATGTTTATGGGATGTTTGAATATAAAATATTACTCAGATTCAAGTGTGATCTAAAACTGGTTGATGTTTTCTACTGAAATAACCAAGTATATAACAATTTTTCATCAAATATTCAATTGAATACTTTGAAAACTTTCTGACTCATCTGAATAGCTGAAGACAAGTTGCTCAATAATAAATATATTTTAATTTTGCCATCATAGCAATGCTTACTTATTGAGGAAAGGGACTCGAAGCCTAGGCATGCCATTGGAAAAGTATAGCAAATCCTGCTCTAGAAAAACAGCTTGGCAGATTTTACTGGATAAAGTGTTGAAAATACCCTATGGAAAGATAGTATGGATTGTTTCTCTTGACTGACCTACTGAGTAAGCCCATATTCTTTGCTAAGGTCAGAGCTTGGGTCACAAGCTTATTGTATAAAAAAAAGAACCTACAAACTAAGTAGTCAGATTTTATGTGAAAATAATTATTGGAAGTCACAGTCAGCATTCTTACTTTTATTAAAACTTCCTTTTTGGTTCCTGAGAACGTACTAAGGCTGTTAGAAATATCTACAATGATATATGAAAAGACTTCCATACAAATATAATTCTCATTTTAGAAATATATCTAATTACATATATATGTATGTGTATAAATAATACTTATGAACTGCAGAACTCTTCTTCAGGAGTCTGTTTATGTCAATGTTAAAGGAGCAGGGAGGACAAGTAACTTTGAGAGCAAGGTTTGTCAGTTCAGCAGTTTTTACTTGAGAAATACATAGGCATTTCTAGGCAAAAATACATTTTCTTAGGAATGGCTTTTATTTATGTGGCTGTCCTCTGAAAGGTTAGCCTGTGGCTAAACCCAGGGGTGACAGCTGAAAATGTAATCTCGTATGCACATAGCTGTGTTAAGGGCTTTGGCCCAGAATTTGTTGAGTTTAGGAGGGAGGGGTGCACTGTTTTCAGACAGGACTGGAACTGTGTAAAAACTCTTCATTTTCCACATAGACATGACTAGAGAGCGGCAATCTACCAGAACACTTTTGATCACCAGATTTTACTGGCATCTTGGATGAGGAACAAAATAGATTCCCTGTTTTATCTGGTATGATTCTCCCCACCCCCAAAGAATGTGTTAATATTTCATCATTTTGAAGAAATGTAGTGGGCAACATTAAATATTTACATCTCTCCAAAGTCACATGGATGCCACCAGGATACCTAGCTCTACATCACACATGCTCTAATTCACCCCAAACACCCACTGTTTACTAATCTTCAGCCCCCGTCTGTGCCGATAATGAGAAAGAGGAAATGGAAACAGCAGGGATTTTATGCTACTGAGAAGTCCCAGTTTCTGGTTGTAATTCTTTCAACAAGCTCTTGCCGGCTGTGCTCCTGCTTTGAAGTTTGAACACCTCTGTATTAGTGCTTGGCTCTGGTGATTTGGCTGACAGATCTGGGTTTGGTTGGTTTATTTGTGGTTGCACGTTCACAGTTCCACACAATGGTTTACTCTTGTACTCGCCTGTGTTGTGCCTGCTCAAAGTCGGGGCAGTACAGGTTATTTTGCCTGAGCACCGAGATGTTAATTGCTCAAATTTTCTGGTGACAGGTTCCAGATAGAAAACAATCCCTGCTGTATCCACTGTTCTGTCTGTGTGTATAGCCATAGCCATATTGGTGAATGAGGTGAGTTTCCCTATGTGAATAAATAGGGCCCATTTTTATAAGGCAAAAAGTATGTGTTGGTTTTGAATGCTGGGTTTCAGCATGCTCTGTTAGTTTGGATCATCATGTCCAGTATACTCATATTTGTGGAGAGTGCAAGTTTCTAATCTAAACCAAAAATCTCATGGCCCATCATTGCATTCTTATACCCATAGCACAGGATAAGCAAATAATTTATGTAAATAGCTTTACATCAGTATTGATTAACATCCTTCTGTAGCTTATCTGTCAGGCCAATGTGCAACTGTTCTTGCTGCTGGGGTGGTCCTTTATTCATAAATCAAACACTGTTTGATCTCATGGCAAGTGAGGGTAAGTCAATTTATGGCTTTAAAAACAACTTATGCCATCTGTAGGGTTACTAACACATCTCCATTAAGTACCCAGGTGTACATAAAGGAGAGCTTCTAGTATGTTTTCCACTCAGAAGCTAAAGAGATGGTTTTGTCATTTGTATGTATGTATATATATATGTAAAGTGAGACATAGCATTAGTTGCAAGTGGCTGGCTTACACATGATGACTGCCAAAAATCCCTGTTAGAGCTTTGCTCCTCTGAAAGGTGCCAGCCAACAGATTCCTCATCTGTGACAAGGATGGAGAAATAAATGGTTTGTTTACAGGGGACGGAATCGATCAGGCTTCAGATGTTTCCCTTCTTGTCTGCAGTCAGAGTTGACAGATGCTCTGGTGTCAGTGGTGACTCAGCAGACCCCACTGTGCAAGAGCTCTGTGGACACAGTGGGTCCCCCGGTGTCACACAGCTGCCTTTGCTGTCCCTGCAGTGCCTCTCCGTGGCCCCTCTGAAGGGCATGCAGCACTCTGAGCTTGGCTGGAGGAGCACCCTGGGAGGCTGTTTTCCTTGGGCGTGGATTAAAAGTGGCTGTGAGGCTGCTGTGAGTTACCTGCTGGGTGAGCAAATTCCTCTGGTCTTGAACAACCCCAAATGTCTGGGGGGATATAAAAGTGCATTTTCCCCACCAGCAACTCCAGGCGCAGCTCCGGCACAGTCCATTGTGTGTGACTAGACCCTCACAGAGAGGCTGACACATTAAAAGTGACTTTGTAAATGTAGCCTCTTCTTAAAATGGAGAGAAATAACCCATCTCTTGTGAGGGATCCAGGCTGTCTGAAAGCTCCTGGGGGAGCAGCTGGGTGAGGACAAAGAGGCAGTGTGCTGAAAGCAAGCATGGCCACTTCCTGAACTCTTCAACTTCCCCTGAGCGCCGGGGTCCGGCGTATCATGTCTCTGCACGCTTACTGGGGGGGAAAACACTTAAGCTGCATGAGCCTCACTGTGCTCTCAAGTGTCTTCCAGTGTAAATAATACCTTGGCCATTTGGCCCAAAACCTTCGGTGGGGGCAGAGCAGGTGCATCTGCAGACATGTGTTTGCACATGCTTTCCTACAGCAGCTGCAGGAGCTCAGAGGTGCATGCACAAGAAGGGTGTGTGGGAGAGTCTCATGCAAGAACATCCATTTTATGGGCTAGTTTGTTGGGGATTTTTCAGTCATGCACGTATTTCCTTTTGAATGGGTGTCTTATGCGTGTTTACACATAAAATGTTTGCATCTTTTATTAGCTGGGGGTAATTTGTTTAACACTTAACTGCTGCTCTGTAAATCCTGTTGTTGGTGCCTCTTTAGCAGAGGTCACTACTCTCACATCTCTGTGGATAGGAGGGATTCTCCAAACCATTATTACTCCGTTTCCAATTATTTTAACCCACTGATATAAATTACTGGAGCTAGTTTGGCTCATTTGGTAGTAATGAACTAGTGAGCAGTGGTAAGAAGCCCTGAGGCAACAGATGGAAATATAATCCCTGGCTGGTGGTCACCAGGAGGCTGCTCACAACATTGATGTCTTCATCTGGCACAGTTTAATTATAAAGATGACATTTTAGTGGAAACCTCTTAATTTATGTAGAAATTGCATAGAATTCATCTACTCATGGGCAAAGAAGCAACTCTGGGTCTCACTGTAGCTGTGGTTTCGTGTGACAGCCTGGGTAGTGGCGGAGCCAGCTTCCTTCTAGCACTCATCTGGTTTTGCCTGAAAGTGAGAAAAGGGTGGGAAAGAATCTAATGAGCTTTTGCCCACTAGATCAGCTCCTCAGTGTAGTCCATGGCATAGGCTGTGGAGCCACTGTGCCAACATTTGAGGCAGCTGTGGGGTGCAGTGGAAGAGCTGAATGGTGAGGCAGGACAGCCACAAAGGAGTGTTGCTGCTGCCAAAAGATTTGCATCCCAAATTTGCTGTTCACTCTGTTCACTTTCTTCCTACCTTCAAGGTTTTCACACTCACACTTAGGTACAGATAAAGCAAATCTGTGCCCCAGCCTAGATCTTTGCAGTCAGTCTGTAAGGGAGCCCCTCTGGGTTTGTAACCCACTGCCTTCACAAAGGCCCTGCCAGGCTGATCAGTCCCCCAGGCATTGTCTGTTGTTATTTCAGCTCTCACTAAATAAAGTAATGCCACATTTATCTTCACTCCTTCCTTTAGCTTGACTGGCAAGTGTTTAGCATTTTCCACAAGGAGCATCTTCCAGCAGAGCAGTATCTCCTTGCTCTGGTGTGACCATTCTGCCTCTTCAAACTATCTCCAGACTGTCAGTATTCTACTTAGGTGACTTAGGGTTAGAGTGCTTTTCCAAAATTTCTGTGTCTTTAAAAATAATTCTGATGATGCACCACCTGTTGACTAGTCCTGTAAACATAGTACTCTAATCCATGATTTTACTGTCCTTCCTTTTGTGACATATGTTCACACTTGTTTGCCCAGCGCTAGACAACAAAATGTGGATGTACACTCCTAGAACTGAGAAAATCTCTACTGTTCTGAAGACATAAACTACTTTTCACAGGACTCAAACTTCTGTTTACTGTATTCAGTTGAAATTCTGAAAATTGCTGATGACTGCATCTTTTTGAATTCAACAATTCACTACCACTCTGAACATTTTATAAACAAATACTCTTGAACTGAAATTTCCCACGCCTGCAGTGTAATGACATTCTCCACTACTGCATTTGTTTCCCCTTTAAAAAGAAGTGGGGAGGGACACTGAGCATACTGTGGCAGAATCACATTCGGCATTTGGTATTAATATATAGACAAAAAGGTCCATTGAATCATGGAGTGACTCAGAAGGCAGTAGAAGAGGGCTTTCTGGCTATGCAGAAATGTCAGTGGTTCAACATTAGATCAGAAATGTCTTTAACATGTTGTGAGGGACAGTTAGTTGTTTCATCTGATGTTAAAATGTAAGCAGAGTCTAGCAAGGTGCGGTGAGGAAGTGTGTGTCACATGCTCCTCTACAGGAAACGGGACTGGAGCTGCTGGGGAAGTTCAGAACTGGGTGACCTCCAATGGATTCAAATAGCGCAGGTTAGTTCTCTTAAAACATCTCTTTAGCTCTCCTGCAGGGGTTCTGCACATGGATTTTCACTGATTTCTGGCAGCAGTGGTTAAGGAGTGGTCTTTATGGCAGTTGTGATAGCAGGTAGCAAGCAATTTCAGAGCAGAACTCGACAGGGCAAGAATAAGAAGCTCATCTGTGGGTTAGCTTGGTTTGTGTGAAGCTTGAAGCCTGCCTTGCAGTACAACAGCAGTGTGGACCTGAGCCACATTAGGAGCGTGAATGAAATCTTCTCCATCTTGTTAAGGCTTTCATAAAATAAGTTAAAGGCCTGGATTTTTAACAGACGTGTTCAGTCAGAAAGCGCTTTTCCAAGTAGAGGTTAAAATCATTGACTGTAGTGAAAACTTCATTTAGTTTGTTTTGGCTGTACCCAGCCAAAAGTATATTTGTATGTACAAGTGTGTAGTTCCTCTCTTCTATTTTACTGGAGCAGTTTCTTGTTAAGATGTTCTCTCATTCCTGGTGATTTCTGGTGAGAAATTGCATCACAGCTTTTCTGTGCTGGAGAGTTTTGACTTGGGAGCATATTGCATCAGGAAAGAAATGAAGCTAAGTTGGTGCTGGAGACTTTGGGAGCTCTCAGAGGGAAACTCTTTAATGGGATGTATGTTTTGTACTCCGGCACAAAGACAGATTCTTTTAAAGTACTAGGCAGTTGTGATTAATTACAAATCTTAAATGCAAAGTTGGAGTGAAAGTTACAAAGAAAACAATCTTCGGGATGATAAAATGTATGATACAGTAGTAAGTGCACCAAATCTGAACTAAAACTCAATCCCACTGTGGGGTCCATGTGGTGCTGGGAGGTGATGGCCTCACAGCCAGCTCCAGCAATGGTGGCCAGAGGCCAAGGTACTTGCTCTGCACAGGGAGCCCCCCTGAGCTCACCCAGGGTCACAGCTTGTGAGGCAGAGGGGCTTCGACAGAGATAGTGGCAGCAATCTCACAGGAAATGCAGCTGCTGGGGATGACAGTGCTGTAACAAGGCCATGCCAGGCATTAAAATTAGAGATCTGAGCATCAGGCAAGAAGTCCTACAGCTGCTCATACTACTTCCCAAATATTTTAAAAATATTTCCCTGGTCACATAGAAAACCAATCTAAGTGGAGCAGCTCTTTTCCCCTCCTTGTGCCACCATGTGCATTTGTCCTGATCTCAGTGTAGAAACATCTGTGTGACATGAAGGCAGTGGCTCTGGGCAGACCAGGCTGGATGTTGCACCTAGCCTTGCTGCAGGGTGTGGAGGGTCTTGGCAAGCTGGGAATAGCAGGGCCCTGTTCCTGGGTAGTTAAACAGCTCAGTGGCTCAGCCTTGCAGAGCTCTGCTCTCATATTTCGAGCTTTGGGGCTTTATATGCAGAGAGGGTTTCTCTGCTTCTGTAAAACAAGCAAGTTTTCAGAGAGCCAGAGTTCTGCCCCAAACCAGCCTTTCTTATGTATTAGAGTTTATAGCCTTCACTGGAGCACTGTTTAACTAGGAAAGTGATTTAAAAGCAATTTAGTAAAATCCCACTGCAGACATTTTCATTTCAGCCTAATCCTTTCTTATAGCGGCTCATCTCAAATAGATTAGGAGTTGCTTTAAGCTAAATATAATGGCTCGTAAATAGTATATTTGAACCTCCATGCAGTGGCTTGTGCCATGTATTTGAAATGGAATTAAAAAATAAACTGATACGCGTTTCTAAATAAATAAACCCTAACAGTTCTACTCTGCTACCAGGAGTGAACATAGGCAACTAGAACTGAAAGAGCAGGAGAGTTATTGAAGAGGGGGGATTGCTGAATGGGCCCTTTCCAGCAGCTTGTATTATGAAAACCAGGGAAAGAATGTTTCTTCCTCTAACAAATTAAAAAGGAAATCTGCAAAAAGAGGAAAGGGAGTAAAGAGTACAGACTAAACAAAATGAATTAAATATGCATTGGAATGAGAGAGAAGGAAACCAAAAAGAGAAAATAATAAAAAATGGAACCAGATGGGTGCAAATTCCGTGCTCAGGAAAAAAAAGGCTACTCTTTTGCTGCACTTCAGAAGGAGGAAAGACTGTGTACATGTGTTTGTGCATATATCATCTATGGAAGTAAAACTCATTTTTCTGTATGCTTTCTTTAAATTGCTTGCTTGTTTCTTCCCCTTCAACAGTGCTAATATAGAGGGAACTTCAAAGTTAGATGAAAGCATCATTAAAGAATCTTTAATTCTGCAAGGAAATTGAATAAACCGCTCAATGTCACCTTAATCACTGGCCTGTTTTACTCCCCAAAAACTGCATGGCTGCATTGCACTGTTGAACTTGTGTCCACTGTTAGCACACGGTTATTTGACTCTCTGCAAGGGAAGTAGGAACTCAGATGTGCAACACCAGCTAATGCAAACCAGAACAGCATAAGCCAGCTTCAGAGATTTTATAGCAGAATACCCCTGTTTCTGGGTTAGTTTCACCACACAGCATGTGCAGAGGTTGCATGGCTGTAAGGGACTGGGGTCTTGAGACTGCTTTCTAAATATAAGTAAATCTGTGAAATGTTACTGTTCTTATATTTTATTTTTAAGTTACTGGATTTTAAAAGATTTTATTTTGTTGGTTCTAATATTAAATACATCAAATGGTCAAGTGTATTTTTTGTGGCAATATTATTTGCAGCACATCTGCCACACCTTCCAGGCTGTTGCCTCTCATTTTCTTCTCCCCACACATTTTCAGCTTTTGCATGTGTTTCTCTCTAGCCTAAACTACTCCTAATTACAAAGCTAGTTGTTGAACCATGTCTCTTACGAGGAGCAGCTGTTGTAGTGGATAACTCTGTTCAGTCTTACAATCACATCCATCCAAGGTTTTTTATGCCTTTCTGTTTTCCTTCCACCGTTTATATTGGCTTTTACTATGTATGCTATGCTGAAGTTGGAAGAATTGTCTTAAATTTGTTTGAGAAGAAACTGGGTCCTTTGGCCTCAGGGAGCGATATGGAGAACCCAGCTAGTGTGTTTTCCTGTTCTGATTCCTCTTTAGAAAGAGGGAGGTTCTTCTTTACAGTATGCTGCCACTTTCTCATGCAGAATTTATACTTATGCAAGGAAATACATAATGGACACATGCTCAGGCTCTGTGATCCCAAACAGTTCACAACTAATAGTTATTTCCTTTCTTCCTTACAGGATTGTGGAACCTGGAAAATGTTACTGCAATTTAATTAACTTCAGAAAGTGTATTCTGGGCTGAATTGACCAGACCTCCTATTCCACGTGAGCATTTCCTGCTGGTGACCAGGTACAGAGCCTGTGGGGTTTGCACTGAGGGGTGGGAGTCAGGGTGCCAGCACAGCGCAGGAAGTGCCTCTGCTGGAGCATTCCTGGCCTGTAAGGGTGGGAAGCCACAGAGCAATCTCATGTCTTAGGTTGCAGTGTGACAATACAGGAGGCATGCTTCTCCAGGGCAGGATTAAAGGTAGTGTCAGTTTACAGGCATGCTCTGATGTGCCACACCTTTCCTAATGTCAGATTTAGGTGCCTTAGGTCACATCAGATTTTATGCCAAATCCATAAGCTTTTAACATGCACAGTGAGTTATTTTCTCTTTGGTTTTGTTGGGTTTTTTTCCCATTTCAGTAGTACGAGGCTAACAGTGAAAGGATTTAAGGCTTGGCAAGTACATCAGGAGACCTAAAGAATGATATGACCAGGCACAATGAATCTGTAGTTGTCCTGACTTAGACCAGATGACATTACACTTGAAAACTGCACAGTGAAGCCTGCAATGTTTACAGTTTGGTGCTGATGAACAGGTATAGTATGAAAAGATTTGAAACACATGGTTAGTGAGAAAGAATAGTGAATTTGCTTTTTTTTAACTTTTAATTTTTTTTTGGTTTAATTTTTTTTTCTCCTTGCAGAAGAGGCTCCATCAGAAAACATGTGCTGTAGGATAGGCTGAAGTGTACTGATCTAGAGCTGGTGCAGTCCAGCAGATCAAGTATTTCCTATCTCAAATTCTCTGTGTTGTAAACCCTAACTGTGTCTTCCTTATGGTTAGTGGGCCATGTAGAAGCTGATGCTGGGAGGGCCCCAGAATCATTTGGGATTTTGGATCTCTGTAGACATGAGCACAAAACCATTCAGGGTTCCTTCTAGATTCAGTCTGTAGCTGGTCCATGTGGGCTGATGCTTTGGTATAGTTTCAGCAGTGTACTTGCTTTGGAAACCACAGTCTGGAGAAATCTGGCTGTCAGGCTTGGGAAATGTGAGAGGGAAGAGCTAGCCCCAGGAACAGACATCTCACTTCATTTGTGGATCCACAGCTCTTACCAGGCACGATGGACTGCTGGATGAGGGTTGGTGTGAAGACTGTTGTTCAGAGGGTTATTCCACAGGACTAAAAGAGATGGTACTGCTGTGTGGTCAGTAGTCAAACATACTTGTTTGGACAGGAAGGGATGGCCTGTTTGAAGAAGGGAGACATGCAGATAAGGAAAATATGAGTATTTTTAAACTGACATTTAGAGATTTACAATGCAATACTGAGATAAAGATGGTACGTTGTGTCACTCTCACCCATTTCACACATGATACAGGATTATGGAAGGTCCCAGGAACAGCAGTAATGATGACAGCACAAATACCATGTGTGAGGAAAGACTGGAGGAAATATGATTGCTTAGCCTGAAGAGAAGTTCAAAGAGATGTGTAACCAGTTTTCAAATATCCATGAAGAGGAAAATAATAAATTCTTCTATGCATCACTTGTAAATAGTATGAAAAATAGTGAATGAAATTGCAGCAAACAGAGGCCTAAATAAAGTACTGGGAAAAGCTTCATTAGCTGTTAGGATAGCAAGATTTATGACTGAGGGGTATTGCAGTTTTTCCATCAGTGGAGATTTTTAGAGAAAAAAGAGATGAATACTGCCAGGAATTATATAATCCATGGTGACTCAGGAGAAGGGTAGATGCCCTCTTCCAGCCCTGCTGTCTGTTGTTCTGTATTTCAGTCTCCTTGTTGACAGTGACTTTGAATTTTTCTGGTTATTGATGAAATCTGAATAGTTATTTTAAAGGTAAAATACATTTCCATATGGATGGTGCAGTATATTTTATACTCCACTTTTCAGGGAATGGAAAATGGTGTTTCTGAGTTTCCTGAGGAGATCTTTCTCTTGGAAGTAAACAGATAAAATGAGTGCATTATACTCTGCACTGTGGGAAAGTATTGAGTTATCATTAGCAGCTGGTGGGGTAATGACCAGGTCTGCTCCTGCTGTAAGAGGGGGACGTGGAAAGACCCTGCTGCTTTCTCAGGTGAACAGTTGTGGGAAGCCAGAAAACTGCTCATTTTTATCACACATCTCAGAAGCCTGGTACTAATGGCAAACTTGGAATTCATGATGGCTGCACAAAGCCAGCTTGGTCTGTGTAGAACAGCATTCCCTAATAGCAAGTTTTGATGGATCAAGGCTCACCTGAAGAAGCATTTGGCTGCAGAGTTGAGGCTTTGTTCCTGCAGCAGCCCTGGTGCTGCTGTACCCTCTCTATGCAGAAGCAGGGCTTTTTCTCTGTGTGATGGTGCCTGGATTGGCACTCCCTGTGACCCAGCCTCCTGTGAGCCTGCCTGCTCACTGATGGCAAATGTGGAAGAAAACAATGATTCCTGCCAGTCATCAGGGCTGCAGTTTAATAGAGAAAATAGACTTCCTGAGAGTAATAATGTCTTATGACCTGATAAAACCAATGCACATCTTCCTTTTAGCTGTGAGTTTGATCCAGATACTGCAGCTCTCCTGAGTTTGGAGAAAATTTGCTTTTTATCTGGAAGCTTGTGGCCTCAGATTTGAAGTGGCTCTTAACTCTCAATCTAATTACAAATTCTGGTTTTGAAAGCAAAGATGTTAGGAGTTATAGGTCAGTCTGCCAAATGCTAAATTTAGCCTTCAAATTTACTTAAAGTTTAGTTTTACCCCTGCAAGCTAACAAAATCATTCAGCCAGTTTGATCAGGGGTTTGGCCATATTTACAGGATTCAGCAGATGTGATGATAACTTTAGCTAGGGTTCAACAACTGTGACAGCTACTCTCATTACAAATAAATGTCAGGGGAAATGGGTTGCCACCCTCTGATATCTGCTGTTTCAGGGCACCTGCACTACGGCCTACAGGGACCAGTTTGTTTTCTCTTCCAAACTGCTGGTAGACTTGGCACTAGCAAGGACAAATTACAGCAGTTCTCTAGAGTAAGAGGATTTGTTGAATGTTCTGAAGAGGAAATGCAAGTGCTGAATGATGGTATGTGGCTGCTTTTGGTTTTGTGGGTATGTTTTCATGGCAGTGGTATGTCATACATATTTTTTTTAGCTTGAACTGTACTAAATTACTACTTTCATGCAATAAACCTGCATTTGGAATACCAGCAGGAGCTCAGCTAGACCTGCTGTTTTGAATGGAGGCCAATAACCTCCAAACCCAGCTGTTCCCTGGGTCCCAGTGAGTTCCTGTGCCACCTGAGTGGCAGGCTGCCTCAGAGCTACAAGCTAACACAGAGGTGCCATTGCTGGCTGGGCACCACTTCCAAAACACTGGCAAGAGCCAGGAGCCACTGCTGGCCCTGCAGCAGCTGGATGAGGCACCTGGTCTCTCCTCAAGGCAATGTCTTGTGGCTCCTACTGAGTTCAGGCAAGGTGTGGATCTGTCCCTCTTGGCATATTCACCTCTGTGGAACATCTGCCTGGGTCTGGCCTATGCAGTCACTGGATGTGGCCTCACGTGGGCTGTCACTGCAGTGGCCTGAGCCCCCAGGTAAACCCATGCCCTCCAGGGCAGGCATCCACATGGCACACTGCCTTTGGCTACATTTGCTGCATGGCAAGATTTCATTGTTGAAAGTCACAGAAAACAGTTAGAGATACAAATATTTAAAATAAAATGCAGATAACTGGTTGGAACCTCTTGGTTTTTACTCACTCTTACTTGGGAAACACTCTATTTTAACGTGTTGACTGAGCCAGTTTTGTAAGTATGAAGTGGAGGGGTGCAGTGTGTTTCCTGCCCAGTTAGGTGCAGTAGGCAGTGCAGCTCTGCTGTTTTCCCTCCCAGGATGGCAGTCCAGGACATGCCTCCTTCTTTGTGCATGGGGAGATCAACTAGTTTGTGTCCTAAGCTGTGAAAGACTTTACCCTGACTATTTTTTTGGCAGAATCCGTTAATAATCATTCTTTCCAGCTTCTCCTCTTTGCTTACTAGCTAAGTACTTGCCATGTGCAGCTGTAAAAAGTTGTTTCCGAAGAGAAATAAACTGGAGCAAAACTTCTGTAATTGGAGATGGGGAGGAAAGCAGAAGGGCGTTTTCAATTTGTTGTCCTTGGATGCTTTTTGTTTGATTTGTGCCATGATTTAAACTACTGCCCTTTACTGGATTGTGTGCCCTCTTGCTTGTCTGCATCTGTGTCCTCCCAGTCCTGGTTGGAGCAGCCTCAATTTGCCTGTGTCCCTTGTGGGACCAGAGGATTAATTGGGGCAGTCAGCTTCAGTCAGACCCCTGTGCTACATCAGCCATGTCCATAAATTAAGATAGAAATCTCCAAGTCTTGAGCTTTGACAAGACATAAAAATAGTTTCCCTCTCTCTCGCTTTCATTTACCCCAAACCCCACATTATTAAACACACACAAATTTTAGTGCCTCTCCAGGTAGATCAGGGAATTTAAATTCCTGCATTGTCTTTCATGTAACATTAGAATTGCTTTGAGTTTGAAGGAACCAGACTGATGAAAAACATAACTGGTAAATTGCCATCTATTAGATAATTGCCAAAACAAGTAGAGAAGCCTAATTCATAAATGAAATCTTCAGAAGCTGTCTTTACTTATAGGGCTTCCAACTGAACAATGAAACCTTAATGACAGACAACTTAACTGTGTGCCCATACTGTAGATACTTAAATTGGCATCACCTGCTGTAGATGTGTGCTGTGTACTCGGATGCATATGTGCAAATTTCGTGGTCCCAGTATCACTGAGTGTTCAGCTAAAGGCCCAGGTGTATAATCTGAAACCTCCAATTCAATGTTATCTCACCTATATTTCATAAATGTATATATTGCATAAATATCAAGTCCTGCTGCAAAAGCAGATGAAAGGATTTATGTAAAAATGGCTTTACGAAGCTATTGTGAGTAAAATTTTTATTATAGCTTTATTCTAGTAAATGAAACAAAGTGTAATTGTGGTTGGTCAATACTTTGATCTCAGCTTGGCTTATAATGATATGAATATGAAGAATATTAGTATTGCCTGGATTTTGTTCTTTGCATTTTGGCAGTTTATTTATGAAATAATTGAAATGTCTCTTAGCTGTACCTTTCTTTTCCAAGTGACTTTTGACATTTTTTTCTTGCCAAAA
Source organism: Anthoscopus minutus (assembly GCA_013399455.1). Lineage (NCBI taxonomy): Eukaryota > Metazoa > Chordata > Aves > Passeriformes > Paridae > Anthoscopus > Anthoscopus minutus. Next base: position 105,757 of record VWYI01046368.1, on the reverse strand, counting down.
GGCAATGTTGGAAATACTTAACAGAAAAATTCATCCTTGTATTACTCAGGATGTTTTCCAGATTGGACCAAATGGAAATTGCTGGTGATAGGAAGAGCACATGAGTTATTGCTGGTGATTGCACACATGCAAACTCAGATGCTGAAGGCTAAAGTCTCTCCTATAACCTATGGAGAGGTGTTCAGTGTGCTGTGGGTTATTTTGACTGTTTTGCAAAGAGACAAACTAAATCCAAACACAGGAGGTAGAGGTTTGTCCTTCCACTGCTTCAGCTGCAGATGGGAATTTGAGCAAGCAGCCACCAGTGTGTCAGACTTCTTGCCTGGGGATATCTCTAAACACCAGTCCACAGGTTCCAAAAGCCCCTGGGTTGGAGCTGACCTGCAGGGCACACAGCAGGCCACTAATTTGCTTTGGAGCTGCCCTTCCCAAGGAGTGAGTCTAGGGCAGGAGATCTTCTGCAGGGTTTCTGTACATATTTCCATTATGTAGCAGCTCTTTTTGTCTGGTAACTGGTGTTGGAGGCAGGGAAGTGCTGGTCAGCTCAGAATAATACATATGATGGATTCAGCTGCTCAGTACTAAAGAGGAAAAGATGGAACTTTATTGTCCCTGCTGCTAGTCTGCTTTAACTCTAGAACTTCAACAGGCAGCCCTCATCATTTATCACACAGATTCTCGTTACTACTTTTGGGTCATATCTTCCTCTAAGTCTAAGAAGACTTCTTAGATCTGGAATGAAACCAGAGCAGTTCCTATCAGCTAAAGACAGGTGGTACCTTTTTTTTTTGTTTTTTTTAAATGAAAAAAATTAGACTCTTAAAATTAAGCTTTTCTTGTAGTTACAACAAAACTAATATCAGTATACAAGCGATGTTTTTTCAAGAGAGAAAATGATGTGATTTAGTAGATTTATATATATGATGCAAAGAACCAAACAAGGCAGAGATATGGCAGTCTTCAGTCTGCTTTACTTAATGGTTCCTTAATGGTTATCTGATCTGTTAGTTTTGTACAACCCATCTAAAGGTAGTTTTTGAGTTGTCTTATTGAACAATTTTTAATAGCAGTAATATATTGCTTCCTCTATCTATATCTCTGAAGTGGCAGAAGATTACTGCTGGATTCCAACCAGGCAGATAATTGGTTGCTGCAGGAACATAATGTTTTGGCTTTGTTTTTAATATGGTACAGTATTGCTAGGATATCCGGTGATCACGTAATTTCACATGTGCAATAATATTGTTTTCAGTAATATTACTTTTCTTTATTGTTTTTATCCTTTTCAAACCATGTGTATGGCAAGATATTTAAGATTAAAATTAATCTCTTGTCCTTGACTTACCTTCTGGTTGGGTTTTTTTATTGCTTTGGATGCAATATCTGAAGTTTTGTAGACCATTTAGCACAGATTATGAACATTGGGACACAATGTCTTGAGTAGTCGGGGACAAGATAAAATTGGCTCCAATGTGAAGAAGAGGCAATTGAAGTCCCAGAGTTTGGGGAGGAATTGTTTGCTCAAGAAAACCCTCTCTTTGCTTCAGATTACTTTTTGTCCCCTCTTTTCTGTCCCTTTTATTATTTCCATCCTGATCTTAAAGTCTCTTCCACAGATTTGTTTTTATATTGCCCAGAACCTTTAAAAATAGTTACTGAAACCATAGCAGCCCATCTGACAGTTTTCTGAGACACAGTATGAACTACAGAGCAGGCCAAACCTCAGAGGGCAGAGGCGCTTTTCGAAGCAAGGAAAAGTGGATACTGGGAGTTTCTTTGGATGTTTGTGCAGATGAGTGCTTTGTTGTCCAGCTTCTGTGTGTGTGAAGATGCCCAGCATACATTGCCCAGCTTCATGTATAGCAGCATTTTGAGGGTTTGAAAGTGGTAGTAATTTATTACTGTAAGCTATCATGTGAAATTTTTAAGACAGAGTTTCATTTTGTAGCTGTTCTCAGAGGAGGATCTAAGATAAAATACCTACCTCGGTAAATAGTAAAAGTATGCAAAGTAATGGTATCTTTGGTGTATATGCGTTTATAACTTAGTAAACTGAAAATTTTCAATGGCTTTATTGCAAGCCTTTACTAATTCCTTAGGCAATGTGAATTGTAAAAAAGTAACTGTTTTGTAGCACCCCAGCAGAGTATACAAACAACTTAACTTTCCTGGGCCACATTACTGAAATAAGCCTTTAAATGGGAGATCAAGTGCTATTTTGCAGCTTTTTGGGGTGGAGGTCAGAGAAGGTTTGTGAACACAGGGGATACAAGTCATATGCAGAATGAGTTCTCATTTAGTACCTAGTCAGTTAGTAAGATGTGGTGTGAGTTTCTGTTCCGTTTGTGGTTTGTGAGCAGGGCACAGAGAGTAAGTTATAGGGAATTTCTCAATCAGTTGTGGTCCTTGGAAACAGATGACAGCCTGTCTTGCTGGTTGCTCTCCCCAAGTTCATGGAGAGAGGTACCAGCAGTGCTGAACACAAGGCATGGCATCTCTGTGCAAACTATGGCTGTGGTCCTTGCTCCACCAGCCTTCCTGATCCAAAGGATGGTGTTGTGGGAGTCAGTGCCAGCCTTGCTTGCTGAATTGTGACACTTTTTTTCAAGGTTATTGCTTACATGCCAATGTGGCGCCTCACGAATGATCTGGTTTAATGACAAACCCCAAGCTACAGTGCAAATCCCTGCACAGGAGAAAACATCAAGGGACTTCATGGGATGCACTCTTCTTAATCTCTAAGTCTGGTCTCAAAAATTTCAAATGCTTCAGCAAAGTCAGAAGGTACAATGAGTCTCAGTCAGTCTCCTCTGGAAACTGGCCTGAGCCTTTCCATGAATGCTAATGAGAATATATTCGGACTCTCCATTCTACCCAGTCTAATGGAGGTTTCTCACCACTTTGCAGCCTCAAATAATTGAAAATTAACTTTAAGAATGGAAAATAAGAATTTTTAAAAATTTTTTTTTTTTAATTAAAGTCTTTACCAGGCTTCGTTTCTCACAAAACTGATTTATGGGTTTTGCTGTGCTGAATGAGGCTTTTATTGACAGTCACCTGGCTCTGATGGTGTCTATGGTGGAGCAGGCTCCCTTACATTATGCAGATCTGGGGCTGGATTTTGTTTTGTTTTTCCCACACTCCAGGCCGATTAGTCTTTGATTGCTCCTCTAATGACAGGTATCAAAGTTACTTTAATTTACATCAACACCTGGGCTGTAAAAACTAATGTACTCTTGCTTGTGCAGTTGGTCTTTCCCTGATGACTGCCCAGGCCACTTAGCTTTTTGTTTGGGCTTTTGATGTGAAATCTGAGCTGATCTCTTGTGCACTGTAGTTTTTCAACATTCTCATAGGAATATTGTAATATTTATAAGAAACAGGGATCGGAAAACAGTGCTTTAAATTCATTCCACATGTCTTGGCCTTATATGCCTCAGATTTCCCCTTTAGAGGCAGTTTGTATTTTAATATAATTTTATAGGTGCTGCCTTTAGTAGATTAGCCACAATTCACTGCATGTTTTGTAAGACTTAATTGATTGTGATGAAGAAAATGCTTTTTATTAAAAAAGCCTATGTGAATGCTGAAGCCAGTTGAGTTCTAAACCTACACCACTAAGAAATAAAGCAATCTGACAGTGTGGGACATCCTCCTTCCTTTTCTATAAGCATCCATTATTGTTAAATGTTTTTGATTGCAGCTTCATGTCATCTTGTTGATAAGAGGAAGATGAACGAAGACACCATCAGCAGTGGTGCTGTGCAGGTCACATCATTGTTAATTTAGTGCCCTGGGCATGGAGAGGATGTGGTGTGGGGTGTTCCATAGCTCTCTCGATGTAATCTGTGGCTCCAAACTGGCTCTTTTCATCCCAGCCTCAGGACTTGGAGAGAAAAGCCCCTCTCACTATAACTACTGCTCTGAAGGGGACTGCAGCATACCAGTCATCAGCTGTGGGCAGTAGAAGTCCACCAGCAAAACCCTAGAGCTTGCTCTCCATTTTTTGATTGCTTTCTTGACTTTTTTCCTGTGTGTACTGAAAGTTGCAACAGCTCAAATGTCAAAAAAACCTCCATTTGGGCTAATTTTTATGGTACTTTTGGCCTGTTACGCTACAAAAAAAAAGTGGATAGAAGGAAAAAAATGTTCCAGATGTCTGTCAATTTGATTAAAATAGCAGAATTGCTGTCACATAACACAAAGCAAACAAGTGGTCAGAGCTGTAACAACCTAGAAATGAAAGTGGAGCAATAGGTGGAAAGGCAAAAGGTAGATATGCTCATGTGACCAAAAGCTGTTTTCCTGTGGTAACAAGCTGGGGATTCCAAAGGCCAGGCCTTGTCTTTCTGCTTCTGGGTCACCAGGTGTAGCTTGTGGGAGACATTCCTCCTGTCCCTCTCTGCTTGCTGCCTGCCACTGCCAAGGCCATGAGTGACCCTGTCAGAGGAGAGTGGTGCCAAGTTGTGAGGATAAGATGGTGGGAAAAGTCCTGTTCTTAAGTGCAGTTCTTTTTGTTCTTATTTAGGATAATCTGAATAATCTGGAGGCAATACTCAGAAATCCTTAATTTCTGAACTAGCCTGTTCATCCTACCAACAGTTCCTCAAGCTTAAGATGGTTTTGGGTAGAAAGCTGTGCAGTGCTGAGCAGCCAGATGACATATTGAGATCACTACTACAGTGATGAGACACTGGAAGAAACAGCTCCATTGCAGAGAAGCTCTTGGGCTGTGTGTTAGGAACACTATTTTGTGAACACAAAATGTTCACAAGGAGGAGCAGATGAGGGAGTAAGCTGGAGAGAGACATCAGGTCCTTTCTTGTTGTCCTTGTGTGGAGAGGTTGTCCCTCTGGCCTCTCCAGAGCACTGGGAGTCAAGTGTCCTTTCCAGGTCACCTCCAGCCTGTGTGGATCCTCCCTGGCTGTGCTGGGGCAGCGTGCCTGGGTAACAGCCTCGCGTGTTGGTTCCAGCAGCCGCCTTCACTGACGGCTGCAGAGGGTGCGAGATGGAGGAGTGCTGTGGGCAGCTCTGCTCTGCACAGCTGAAGGAGAGTTCACAAACAGCTCGTCCTTAACCATCACCTCAGTCTGGGAAAGAGGGTGAAGGCTTTTGCCCTAGGGCTTTTTGCACAGTGGTTGGGTGAATGGCTCTTCATTTTTTGGTATAGGGGGACCAGTGGGAATGGGGATGGAAATGTCAGAGGTTGCAGTGTCTGTGCATGTGTCCTCCTGTCCTGAGGACTGGGATACAGCCCAGTAATAAGGTTTTCCTGCTGGATTTGGTCCTGGTCTCCTGCTGAGGAATGAAACACCTATGCCTGTTTTAAAATGCTGTGTAGACTCTGTCCTGAGGTGCCCGGTGCAAGTGCTTTGCTCCAGGTGTCCTTTGCAGGGCTGAGGTCCTGTTCCCCAGGACCAGGTTGCTATGGTGGGGAATGTCACCTGACCCTTGTTGTCTCTGCAGACCAGAATATTTTTGTACAGCTCCTCTGAGCACACTGGCTGAAAGAAATGATAAGAGTATGGATTAGATGTAAGTAATTTCTGTTTTCAGTGAGCCAGATACTTTCTACTATAATGTATTTGCTCTTACATAATCAGCTTGTCTCAAGTCAACATCCAAACACTTAAACTGACCAAAAGCTTAGCTGTTTTTTCCAATTAGGGACTATATTGGTTACTAGAGACAGTCCTCCAAAATTAGCCATTGCCTGTGATCCTCCGCATATTTGGAAAAATATTTCACTGAAAAACAATCTTTTTAAAATACTTGGATTAAAACAATGTTCCGTCACCATAGCAGCTATTTCTTAGCTGTAATTTTGCGTGGATGCAGCACCACTGGATTTTCTCCATGTAACTCTCAATTGTATTTGACAGATGGGGTTTACTGGATGCAGCTTGCTGTGAACCATAGGTGCATATGGCTGTTACTGTTCTGGGCACCCGTGGTCATGTGCTGGCTCAGAGGTCTGTTGACTCTCTTGTCACAGATATACACAGTAACCTGCTCTTCACTGTATTCTTTTGGTAGTGGAAAGTAGATGCAAAGTGTTTAGGGGGGGTTTAGGACTTTGGGGAATTGCCTAGTGTGAGCTGCAGGTCATGCTGACTGGAGGATCATTGTGCTTAGCTGGATACTTTGGGATGAGGGAGTGAGCATGAGGAGTGCAGAGGAAGATGGAGATGCTGTAGTGTTGACAGAGCACAGAGGCCTGGGATAACATGCATAGAAACGTGAAAGTACCTGACAGCATCCTCCTCACTTTTTTTTTCCTAACTAGTCATGTCTTTTGTTTGTTCTCGTTGTTTATCTTTACTGGTCCCTACTAGCTCCCCAACACCTCCACCTTTCACATACCTCTTACAATGGAATAACTGCACTAAACTAACTCTGCAATTTATTGAAAAGGCTATGTCCAAAACAAAAAATGTATTCTCTCTGCAGCCTTAGTAGGGCAGGAAAAATGCTCACTGTGATACTAGCTTGGCATCTGTTTCTTTCCCAAGAACTACCCCATGCACTTCCGCTAGAAACCCTTCTGGCTCTTGCCTTCCATTTCTCCCCTTTTTGGTCCCTGCCTGCAGAAGGATGGTGTTGCATCCCCCACATCAATCACTGCCCAATTGGGAAAGGTGCACTTCCCTATGGGAGATCCTTCTGTGTGGTGTTCAGCTTGGGCCAAATCCTATTTCAGGGCCACACAGACCTCATCCACTTTCACGTGTGCCTATGAATAAAGCTTATTATCCATCACCCCTCCAATGGCAGTTTGTGGGAAAAGAAAGGAAATTTGGGCTCTGGGTCTAGGCAAGAGCTCTCCATCACTGACTGGTATACCTCCTCTGCCCTGGTTTTCTGTGTAAGGGGTGGCATTTTTCATTGTGGTGGAAAGTCATACTCAAACCACTTATTTTGGGTACTGCGGAGAGTTTCCTTGAAATGCTAAAAGTCCCCAATAAATTAGGCTTCCTCTCTCTGGCAGCAGCAGCTCCTCAGAATTTCCCTGGGTGTCAAACATCCAGAGAAACTTCTCTGTTGATCTCTCTTTTGGCTGTCCAGATCTCTGCAAGTGGTTTTAAGGGTGAAAAGTTAGTGCCTCCTTTTGCTACCACAGCTTCTTTCAGACAGGAGAGGACAATTTACATTCTCACACTTGTAATGTTCTGTCTCAGGTCACAAAGTCTTGTAATCCCTGCACCAAAGGATTGCCTTCTCAGACAAAAACTATTCTTAAAAGACCATCGCTGGTGTTAGAGGACCCAAAAATAATGACAGTAACATTTTAGATGTCCCTTTGTTCCCCTGGAGCTCCTCAGCCTGAAAAGTTTTATCCGAGTTAGGAGAAGGAAAATCCAGGCTCTCCTGCTGCATATAGGCTTATTATACAGCAGCCCCCAGTATCTCAGTTAAAACTTGTATCAGGTTACTTGCGTGCCAGACTGGCTTTTCACTCCTCCATGTGCAAGAGAGTCTCCTAAATATTTTTTCTTCACCCTATAACGGAATTCTTCTTCAGTATTGTCCAGTAGCTTCATTCTCAACTGAATTTGGTTTGGTACCCTTTTTGAACTCTTTAGGGGCTTAAACTCATCTATCTGTATATTTATTTATAGATGTATATATATTTAGAAACTTTAATAAAAAGAGAAGAAGAAAAACACCTGATGTTTTCAGGGGGGATTTACTGGCATGGTGTTGAATGGGAGGAGCACCTTCAGCATTCTCTGAAGTTCTCATTCACTCTGTGCCACGCTCTTGGACTGACACTTGGTGCAGGCAGCCCCTCTGGCCCTGGGAGACTCTGGCAGTGGAACATGGGACGTGTAGACTTCCTAATGACTCAGGTCTGCCGAGGAAAGTGGGAGCAGGGGGGCTCAAATTTCATGACATCACTGTAGCTGTTTTTGGCAAAAAAGTTTAATAGCTCAGTGCTCTGTTAAAAAAATGATTAATGAAAAAAATATTGTGGTCTGTATAAAACTGATTGTAGGTGATTTTCCAACTACTTTGTAATGTGTATAGAGTTAGCTGTCCTTTTTGTTTTGAGAGCTACCTTACTAAAGTACTTGGTAATGTAGCTCAATTTCCTCAAATTCAGATTTTAAACCAAAAAAATTTTCCTTCTTGAATTAGGAGAAAGTAATGGATTTTGAAAGGACCAAATCAACACTAGTTTGGAAGTTGGGTACTTTTGCATAGGGGAGAAATAAGCATTTTATTTGGCAACTTCAGGGTTTTTTTCCCCCTGAAATTGATAAATGCTGTTTTATTTCTGCAGTTGTTTGTTCCTTCCTCTTTTTTTTTGCTTGGAAATTAATCATGCAGGAAATGATTAACCACAGTGAGCTTGTCTGTCTGCCTCTGACTCAGTGTTTAAGAGGGAGGGCCTTGAAGCAGCTCAAAATGTCTGACCAGATGTAAACCATGCACTTGCAGTGTGGTTGTTCACACTGTCCATCCCACAATAAAGGTCATGTTTCGTTTTGTTCCTTTATAGCATTTGTAATGCTCCTGAAATGATTTCTGAAATACCAAATGAAATCTGAAGTGCCCAAAATTAATGTTTCCCTAGATTCATTGTAATGCCATTCTTGCTCTTTATGGATTACTCCGCAGAGCAAGAGGCTCTTTGCAGAATGTGATGTGTATTTCCTCTCTCCTCTGTTTTGGTTTTTAAATGAAAGGAGTCTTTATCGTGGTGCATTACCTAACACAGCAATTTAATATCATTCCTGATGGCAGCTGCTGGATGTACCTGGTAGTTTGCAGAAATTAAGAGTTTTCTTATGCAGGTATTCTTTACTTGGGCAGTGTTGGAGCATCTCATTTGCTAGCGGCGAGGATGGATTTCCCCAGAGGCAGCAGGCCCTGTGTGCTCCTCTCCCAGCAAGGCTGCAGGGAGGCTGCCCCAGCCCCAGGGTTGTGGCCCTGGCAGGGCAGGGAGAGGGAGGACTGTGGTGGTTGGTGCCTGCTCATGGCCCTGGCAGCCCGGGGCGAGCGGGCCGGACCTGTGGCGCTGGGCAATGGGAGAGCAGCTGCTGCGGCCAGCTCTGGGATCCTTCCTTGCCGACAATCCCGACCCCTGTGCTCGGGGCTCACTGCCTGGTGCTGCCGTGTTAGTTACTGCAATCCTTTCTGCCGCCCCACCAACACTCACCTAGACATCACATCCCTACAGAGCTTCTTAAAAGCCGTGATAATTTACACTGGTGCCTAGAAAATACACTAGGGCACATGTCCTGGGTTTTCAAGTTCCAGTACACCTTCAGCCTTGGTCTTTTGGAACCAGTTCCTCTGCAGCACCCTGCAGCACCAAGCATTATAAGAAACTTGGTTGTTAACTGATTCAGGAGGTAACATTTATTATTTGGTGGAATAGTTGCTATTTCAGGTATTTTATAGTGTCAGCCGTTAGCAGTTTAACACAGTAGCCTTTTCTTAAATTCAGCTCTCTCCCCCAGACCAAGAGCAAATAATGATGTGAGTTCATTGCGGAAGTGTAGGACAGTAACCAAAGCTTTCCTCTAATTGCAGAGTTACACTTAGCATATCAGGACATCTCTATGCTCTGTGGGAAACAGTGGTCCTGTGAGCTAGTGATGAACAAAGCAGCTGCAGAGTTTGAGTTCAACATTGTGCTGACTCAGCTGCTTTGGTTCTACAGTCCAAGAGGTGCTCTTATCCCGAGGGCTACTCACAGCACTACCCTGTGCTGTGGGAGCAAATCACAGGGATACGACATCTCTTCAGACCATTTATAGGCTTATAGTGACCAAATTTTAAAATCCAGAGAGTACTTCTTTTATTTTTGCTTACAGTAAGTCAGACAAAGAAGTATATTGTACAAAATCTTAACAACTGAACAGCAAGGATGAGTTAGAGCTTCAAAGACAGAGGTGCTGTTTCTTCCTGCAAAGTTTCAACTTGAATTTCTAAAAATCTCTTTTTCGTCAGCAAAAGCAGAGTTGGAGTGGCAAAAGTAAGAGTGAAACCATATTGCAACTTTGGTTTTAAACCAAAATTTGAGAATCTGGGGTGTTCTATAGGCTCTGTAAATGTATGTATTGTACGTTTTTGTGTGGGCACACAGGTTTCTCAGTCACGCCATGTGATCTCTTTTGCTGATGGCTCCTAAAGGAAGTGTGTGCTTAAGAGCACCATGAGTAAACAACCCTGCAGGATGCTCATGTTAAACTTCAGGCCAGTTTTGCCAGAGTTTGGTTGATTACAGAAGCTTGTCCTGTGCTCCCAAAATGCTATTTTCCAGCCTGCCTCTGGAGGCTGTAGGGCTTGTTCAACAGCAGAAAAGTGCAAGCTCCCCAGTGTGTACCTAATTTCGAAGGCAGTTCTTTTGAGAGAGCCCTTCAATATCAGAAATACCAGCTAGTGTGCAGTGCTTGAGTGCAGGTACATGGGATAGAGAAGGAGAGAATACCTAGTGCCTTTCTCATCACATTTGCCTCCTTGCAAATCATGTGTGCAGGGAGGGTTTTGGAGAAGCTGGATGTGTTTGTGGGTAGCAGTTTCCCCTTAGAGAACTCAGGCTTCAAGCATCACCTTACTTCCTCTTTATGCCACCAATCCCTTAAGAAGCTGATCTAAAACAGTCCAGTTAAAAGGAAAAAATGTAGAACAGAGCAGCCCAAGTGGGAAACAATCTCTAACTGACAAGTTAGGAGATTAGTTAGGGAGGTAGACATGTTATGGTATTTTACAGGAAGTGCTTCACAGACCACCTGGCTCACTTGCTCCATTCAAATCTGAGCTGACTTCATTTAGAAGTCTGATATCAAACCAAACTGTATTCTGCCTGCTCCAGAAACTTCCCTGTGACACATGGAGTGCCAAAGAGACTGATGGTACATTATCTAGACTGCTTTGACTTCTTACCAAAGCAGTGCAGAGAGAAGAATTTCTCTTTTTAATCCAATGGAGGAGTTAAAAGCTTGGTGAAGTACCCCTCATGGCACAGTTAAGCTAGAGACAACTGCAGCTGTGAAAAGACTGTGTTAAGAAACAGGATGGTTGTGGTCTGCTGTAAGAAATAATTTTCCTGTTGACTATTTTTTTAAACAGGAAGCTGAAGAACAAAGCAATGTTAGTCTCGGTGCTTTTAATAGGTTTCAGATTTCAAATACTGCATTTAGAATATGCTGATTGGGAAAGGATAGGGTCTTGTGCAGAGTTTTTGTGTAAAAACTGAGATCTGCAAATGTGGAAAATGGGAATATAAGTAAATTCAAGCTGATTCTCTGAATATGAAGTTGTTGTTTCTCTGGAGGAGCTTAAGATGCTCAGTAATGCAGCAGAGGACTGATGAGAGCAGGCTGGTCTGTTTGCAGGACTTTGTGAATGTGTGCATTTGCACAGCACTGTGTAGGCTTGGCTTCACACAGTTTCCTCTTTGTCAGTCAGTCTGTCTATCCGCCAGCTTCCCTTCTGCTTTGCTCACTCCTTCTCAGTAACTGGAAACAGTTTCTGCGGTATGGGAGAAGAAAGCCTGCAGACACTCAAGACAGCACTAGTGCCTCACGCCACTTTGAACTCCATTTTTTGAGATGGTCAGCCTGAGCTATGGGTGATGTGTCTGACTCCTTCCTCCGTAAAGATTTTACACAAAATCCATTAAAGTCTTATTTCAGAAAATATTTCTTCTGAGGAAGGTAACTTGTCAATATGGCGGGAGGGGGGGGGGGAGGGATGGAGGGTTACAGCTATATTCTAATTCTTTTGAAGCTTGAGCATCTGATGAGATAAATCTGTACTTGTAAACAGTTTTTTCTGACACACATACCATGGATCATGTCAGAGCCATTACAGACTTCGTAGGTGGTGACTCACTGCAAATGCCATTTTGTTTCATTCAGCACATTTTCCTAATGTTCATTTTAGCTGTAAAGGTTACTGTACGTGGCGTGATGTTGATCTGACAGATACTGTGCTATTACACTTCCCTTTGGTTTAATCTAAAACAATTAACTTAGTTTAAAAAGTAAGAGCTGTGTATTAATGTAAATAACTGCCCTGGTGACCTCAGCCATTAGCCTGTCGTTGATTCTGGAGAATTACCTTTGTTCTTATTCCCACTGTGTTTACCTGTCTTATGCAAACATTATATAAGTGGTGGCAAATCATTGTTACTAAAGGTGGCTCAGGTGAATGGCCAGCATAGGTGAAAGCTCAGATAAAAGGGTAAAGCACATGCTGAAATGCCATAGTGCTATTAGAAATGCTCCAAAGCCCCTGATAGGCACAGTTCCAGCAAGCTGTGTGCCAAAATGCCACAAAAAGCCCTTGTGACTCAAAAATACAGTCCTTGACACTTGTGCTTTTTTTCTTTCTTGGCTGTTGTTCCATGATTTTGTTGCAACAAATCTCCGTATCTCAGGTGTGACCCTCCTAGGATTGCCATAAGCTGAAAGTTCAGCTTGTGGTGGGGAGAAGTGCCAGAGCCTGGTCTCTGGCAGGGAAGCTTGTGAAAGGCTGAGCTTTAGCACCAGGCTTTTCTGTCTGCAGCAGCCTGCAGCTGGGAGGCCAGGCTGCCTGCTTGCTCTTCATCCCCAGGGAGAATATCCACAACATGTCTGTGTATGCGCTGTCTGAGGAGAAGGAAGGTGCGTTCAGACGTGATGATGGAGCTTGGCATCTTCAGAGCTAGCAGGGAGAGAGGAAGAAGCATGAGTCTGTCCCAGAGCTCTGCTGTTCCACTCTACCCATAACTGTGTAGTTGGAGGAATCTTTTAGGAACTAAAGGGGTTTAACAAGTCAGCATCCCTTTCTGAGCATGATCTTAAACTATGATTCCTTCTTGAAGTGAGGGTTGATGGTTAGCTATGGAGCTTTCCTGAAGCACTTCCATGGGAACGAGATTGTTTGATTTAACAGAGTTCAATTTGGTTACTGCATTTTGTGCACTGCCATAGCAATGCATGGATTGTGTAAGTGTTCAAAACTGGATGTACATCGATGAGTTTGTACAGCAGTGGGAGCCCCTGTTTAAAGATGCAGATGGTTTCCATGCAATTAGGTATAAGTACTTTTTACCAATTATTTAGACTTCAAAAATACAGAATATAAACCTGTTAGCTGCAAGGATGTCTTTTTAGCTGAGTAGTAATTTATTTATTAAGATGTATTAATCTCTGGACTTTGTGTGTCTGTGTTTTGCAGGTTTCTTAGCAAGAGCAGACAGCTCAGCCTTCCACCATGCCTGTGCCTCCCCCTCCAGCTCCCCCTCCACCCCCAACACTGGCCTTGGTAAGTTTTACAGGAGGTAAATTCATACACTGTTCTCTGCTGCTGCTTGTCACTTTGAATAGGATGTCCAGAGATAACTGAGGTGTGGATGAGGGTATCCATGATACTTGGGGAAAGCTCTGCAACATTTTGTTTATGGTTGATCATTGATCCTTTGAGAAGGACTGTCACTTCCACTGCTTTCCAGTTCTCATGTGGATGTCACTATTCACTCTAACTCTCTATCCTTTTATTCCTCCCACACTGGTGGCTGATCAACAGTTTGTCTAAGGGCAGTTGAAGTCTTACTATCCCCTTGTCTTTCTCCAAACCTGTACTCCCACCTTCTGCCGTGTTCTACTCCAGTATTCCAGTGACTTAAGCTAGAAGAAAGTAAATCCTATTGTTTAAATTTGGTAAGGATAGCTCTTAGCTATTAGCTAGCATAGCTCCTTCAGCCAGCCTGAGGTATCAGAGCACAGGATCCACTGCTGGCACAACATGGTGGGTGAAACTACATCAGACCTGATTTAAACTGGAATAGAGCTTGTGCTATGCCTGTCCTCCCAACAGTCAGTCACCTCACTGACAAGAAGGAAGAGGCTTCTTGAAATGCCATTTTGAAGTACCTAGATATTTTCAGAGCAAAACTCTAGCTGATTACACAGAATGGGCTGTCTCTCAAGAGTCTTTCCCTCATTCTCCACCACAAGCAAGATACAGATTCTGCTTGGTCCCTCCATGGCAACTCTCCCCACTTTTCAGGAAATCTCCATAACACTGATCTGATAAGTTAGAAGATGTTTCAGGAACCATTTCCTAGAGAAGAGCCATATATATGTGCATGTATATGTGCATTTAAGTGTATTGTTTGGAGGTTTTTTTGTTCTTTCTTGAAAAACTCTGTCACCAAATCATAAAGTGAAAAGAGAGAACCATTCAGACAAACCTCATACATCCAAAGTTTTTATTTGGTCTATATGAAGAGGTCAGTATTACTGAAGTGGTGACTGCCATTTTTAAGCTAAAATAGTAGACAAAGGTCCATCTTTGCTCTGACTTACCTAGAAATTGCATTTCACCACAACTTTCAAGAATGTCCACCTTCTTTTATGATCATGTTATGTGCATAGTCTATTCTTGTTCAGTCTCCAAAATGGCAATTTGCCACAGATGTGCCTTGGCTTTAAAAAATCAGAGATTCTAAATAAGGTGGATTCACATAGAAATTTCTGTTTCTGTTAGAAACAGAATAATGTGGGTTAGAATAGCAGTGGTGTTGGGGACTTTGAGTCAGTAACAACTACGTGTAATGTCATTGACAAAAGGAGACATGGCATGCTATCTATCCACTCCAATGCTGTTAAAACAGACACTGAAGTCTCAAGTAACTACCATATTTGAGCAGAACTTTGTATCTAGAAGTTTGGGTATATTTTGCCTCCTCAATTTTTGTTTTGCAGGCAAATACTGAAAAGCCATCCCTAAGCAGGTCAGAACAAGCAGGGCGAAATGCTCTATTATCTGATATTACCAAAGGAAAAAAGCTCAAGAAGACTGTTACTAATGACAGAAGTGCTCCAATTCTAGACAGTAAGTATGATTCTACATGTTCCAGTTTCTGTAGGCATGAATGGTTCAACAGATCTGAAAGCAGAAAATTTTTATATATCATCAGATTAATTGCCATGAGAGTATATAAAAGAAAGTTCCAGAAACTGGCATGCATAAAAATAAATTATATTCACCATAAATTAACAGTCAGCTGAGAAATCAAGTACTGCTTATGAAATGTGAATGTTAATTTATTTGCCAGTTCTCATAAAGTGGTTTATTTTCCTGTTTGCTTATATCAGAAAACTATTCAAGCCCTACCAAGAGTTCTGCTGAGGACCTGCAGCAGATCAGGCAAACAAAACCACATAAGGACTGAGGAGAGGACAAAGAATAAAGTGGCATTTCAGACTCTACTTTTGTATAAACAGTATAAGAATAAATGCACGCCTGGCATGACACCGTTGGCTCTAGTACCACTTATGGCAAAACCAGAGCCAGAACCCACAGCTCTACCTGTATGTCACTGCTGCATGCAGTTTTGCCACTCCTGGAGTGACTCAGGGGTGTTATGTTTTTGGCTGAGCCTTGCTGCTCAGCCAGCCCAGCAGTACTGCACAAGGCTGTGACTCTACTTACCTGAATGGAAATAAGGTCTCTATCCAGCTGTGCTGCTGCTGTGTCTCACAGCACATCTTGGTAGGTGCCAAGGAGGCTGGAGAAGCCTATGTATTGGGAAGGAAGAACAGAAAAGGAGAAGAGTGAGGAACACGGGCCTGTGCTGACAGAGGAACAGCATTCATTAGCATTAGGAGAAAAGACACTTCTACAGAGTGGTTAGCAAATATGATAAACCTCAGTCTAGGTTTGGCCATGCAATTAAAGGCTGGACTGTGATAGGAACATGATAATGAAAGAAGGAAATTCCCAGAGGAGAATGACCAAGTAAAAATAATTTTTTAAAAATTAGATACAGTCCTGCAATCAGCCAGATTATCTCTGAATGTGAAGTTACATGTTCTAGCTATAGTAATGAGCTGGAGGTGATTAAAGGAAGGGGTAAACAGTAAGATAAAAATGATGCAGCTTATTATCTTATTTACATGAATTAACACATTATGATGAAAGACTAAACCATGGTAGCAGCATTTCTCCCGAGGTTCACACCCTATCTGAGTCAGACCTGAACTGAGCTGACATGCTTAAGAAAGAGAAGGATAATGTGAAACATTTCCCTATGGAGACACTCTTCCTTTTTTCTTGAGGAAATTTTTAGAAGTGCTTTTTATCCACAGGTGTTGATTATTTTGAAGTCAGTGAAATTTTTACCCACCCAAAGTTGTGGAAATCAAGATTCCAAGAAATTAACCCATTTATCTTAACTTCTGTTGCCCAGCATCTGAGAGCTGATCTCCACAGATATCCCAACCTGTGCACCTGCTGATTTTGCAGTGATGCTCTGAATAAGCCTCTTCTCTGTATTGTAGTTGTGGAAACACTTTCATTTTACTTTTGGCGACTTAGTTGTCACAGCAGAAATATTGACATTACAGAGAAATGGGAGAGAAAA
This sequence comes from Anthoscopus minutus, assembly GCA_013399455.1. Taxonomy (NCBI): domain Eukaryota; kingdom Metazoa; phylum Chordata; class Aves; order Passeriformes; family Paridae; genus Anthoscopus; species Anthoscopus minutus. Next base: position 89,391 of record VWYI01046368.1, on the reverse strand, counting down.
GGGGGAGGGCTGATAAAATAATTCCTGCCTATTGGAAGCATTAACAGCTAATGACCTTGTCACTGCACTTCTTAACCTATAGAAATGGCATCTCCTTTCCTACTAGGCTTTGCTTAAATAAGTAGATATGTTGCAATATTATCAATAACGAGAGAATTCTGTGCATTCCCAGCAATGATCCCCAGAGACACCTTCAAGGGGAAGGACCTTCTGCCTTCCTCCTTCCTTCTCTTTTTCCCATGAGATTGCCCTGTCTGCTTATGGAGAAGTGGGGGGGAAGAATAAGAGAGCAAAAGGACAAAGAAACAGGAAAAAGCAACTAAGGTGCTAAGAAAGACTACATTATATTCTCAGAGGTCCCATGCATGCTCACTTCCAAATTCTCTGCAGCAATTTGCTCTGCTCTCCAGTATAGGGCAGACTAAAGTGATGGCTTAATAAAAGAGAGGCTATAGTTATTTTGGCTCCTGCACCAGCTCTTCTGTGGTGCAGTGGTGGTGATGATGGTAGCTGTGATGATCCAAACTTTGTGTGTTTTGAAAGTTCATCCATTTTTCCCCAGCTACAAGTATTAAGTATTATAAGGAAAAAAGTGACTTTGCAGGATCAGTCTTGCTTCACTAATATGGAGGATCTTTGTTCCCAACAGAACCCAAAGGATCTGGTGGAGGTGGCGGCGGTGGCTTCGGAGGAGGTGGCAGTGGTGGGGGTTTTGGTGGTGGCAGCTTCAGTGGCGGTGGACCACCTGGCCTTGGAGGCCTTTTTCAAGCAGGAATGCCAAAGCTCAGATGTACTGCAAGTCGAGATGCTGGTAAGAAAGACCTTGAATTTCCAGTGTGAAAAAATTACATTGCTTAAAACCTTCATAGTACTGCAGTAAATTACCTGCTGGGATCTAGAAAGCCATCAAATATTGTAGGCTCTTAGGATATGTAATTTTCAGCCTGAATCTTGTTTTATTCTTACTATTAGGTTTTATGTGGGAGAAACCAGACTCCCTTTCCACCCATCCTCCTCATTATTGATGAAAACTAAAGATCTTGGTAGTGTTGAATGGCTACCTGCAAAGTATAGTCAAGCAGATTACGTCCTGCCTTAGCTGTTGGGTGTGCAGGACCAGAGGGGAACAGAGGAAGATCCAAGCTAATTCTTTCTTGTGCGCCAGGAAAAAGGATCTGCTTTCGAAGTGGAAAGTACTTGTGTCAGCTCCACAACAGCATGATTTGCTGCTTAGGGAGTGCATGAGGCATCTCAGTTGGCTGGGACACACACTGCAGATGGAGGCTTGTCTGGAGTGTGCTTCTGGCTGACAAAACAGCTGCCCCAAGCCTCATGCCCCTTTAAATGAAGGACATCTGGGGCCACTGAGTTTTTTAAGTTTAAGGACATAGGATTTCATACTTGTTGAAGAAGGACTATTTAATGAGGGTTGTAGAGTGTTACAAATGTTCTATATTTCCTAGGCTAACATAATTTTTCAGCACATATGTACAAACCAGTCTCTCAGAGCTGTTTTTTTCTATTGTGTCACAGTCTATTTTTGGGAACTTGTATTAATACAAAAGTTCCTGGCATTGCAGAACACTACTTGTGAACTGCAGGGCCGTCATTCTTCCTGATGTGCACAACTATATCCTTAGATTGCAGCTACTAGAAAGGGCTGAAAAGACCGTTTTGCTGAATTTTTGTTGTTAAATGTAATTTAAAACCTACTATTTCTTTTCTCTCAGGCTGATAGTATTCAGTACTTCTTCACCATTTCTTCCCTCCCTGTTTTATTTATATGATTTCTGTATGATGGCTGCATCACTTGTGTTACCTTGTGGCCACATAACTCGCGCCTCATAAACAGTATCAGGATTTCAGCTGGTACTCCGGGGTGGTTCCCCGATGGTTCCGGGGCTGGGGCTGAGCGTCAAGGCAGAGGGGTGCCCCGGGCCGGGCTGCGCCCTGGCCGCTCTCAGAGCCTCGGGACGCGGCCCATTCGGAATCGCAGCCCCGTGCGACGGCGCTGATGCTCCCTCTCCTGTGTCCACAGACCCCGGGGGAGGCCGGCCGCCCGTCCTGCCGCCCGGAGGCCGCTCCGCCGCCGCCAAGCCCTTCTCCCCGCCGAGCGGCCCGCCGCGCTTCCCGG
>VWYI01046368.1:66446-87169 GCA_013399455.1 Anthoscopus minutus | reverse complement strand
CCGGTCCCGCCCGCGCCCGCCGGCGGCGACGAGATGCCGCGGCTGCCGCAGAGGAATCTCTCGCTGGGGTCGTGCCCGGTGCCTGGCGGGGGCCGCTCCGGACCGCTGCCTCCGCCACCCGGCGAGAGGCCGCCGCCGCCCGTCAGAGACCCGCCCGGCCGCTCAGGTAGGAGCGGGGACAGGTGGCACGGGGAGAGGATGCTTTATTCGGGACAGGTAGCATCGGGCAATGGTGCTTTGGCCATGCTGGTGCCAGCTTCACATGCCCAGCAGACACATCCCAGGATGACATCCCTGTTAGGCCCTAGGGATTCTGCAGTTGGAAGCAAGGGTTTATGGGCATCATGGTGGCTTAAGGGAAGTCAAAGTGCATCACCAGTGTGCTCAGGTGTACTTTGACAGATCTTGGTAACTTTGATTATAGTCACTGTCATTGAAAAGAGTTACAAATGGGCTTCCCCATTACATTCTTTGATGCAAAGAAGCTTCTGGTAAAGTGACTACATCTGACTTCCTGAGTCAGCCAGCGAGAGTTAATGGTCATGTTCTCACGAGTGAAGGTTTGTGGAACCCGACCTTCTACGTGTTCAGAGACACAAACACAATCACATACAAATAGCTTTAATAAAAGACCTAGCCAAGAGTTGTTAAATGTAATAGCGCTTGTTACAGCGTGACTAAGTGTTGTTACTTACCATAGGTAGATATCAAATTAGACTAAAAGCAGAATTGTCTCCTTTGAGCAATTTCATAATGCACTTGGTCTTCTGTGACAACTATTGTTCTTAACTTTTAAGAATTGTGCATCTTAACCCAGCTGTCTGATACCTGATCGTTGTCCCTTTGGAGATGAGAGAATTTAGGCACAATCGAGCCCTGTAACATGAGAGGAGAAAAACATTGCACAGAAGATACTGCTGGGAAGCTCCATAGAGTTGCCTTTAATTTCATCCTTTGGTATAAACTCAGAAATCATCTCTAGCCTGCCCAGTCCTAGACAATAGAAATGAACATCATGGGAGCTCCCACAGACCGCTGTGTTGCTTTCCAGCTCCTTGAACATGCCTGGACCTCCAACACCTACAGCAACTGTGCAGCTACAGAAAATAGTGGCCCTGAAACTATATTTTGTGGAGCTGGCTGCCAGCCCACAGGATGGCACAATGCTAGTGCAGCCTGCAGTAAGTAAATCAGAGAAATCCCATTACAATTGACTGGGGGTTTAGATCAAAGCTGCAGAAAGTGTCTGCAATTATTAAGTCATTTCCAAGAGTTTGTTCTGTGATGGCCTTGGCTTCCACCAGTGCTTTCCTGGTTGATGCCTTTTCTGAGGCAGATGGTTTTAGCAAACCTGCACTAACTTTTCTTCTGGCTCAAGTCTGACTCAGTAAGTAGAAGGTTGTAGCAATACATTCTAAACATAAATACACCTATTCTGCTGCAGTTCAATATAGACAATGGAGTTTAACTAGGTTTAGAAAGAGCAAGCAAAACTATTCTGGAAGTTGCTGAATGCTTCTCATTCTTTGAAACCATTCCCCGAAGACAAACTTCAGAAATTTGTAAAGTAAGAAAGGGAGCAAAAATTCATGAAGTACAGCATGTTTCTTAAAATATTTCAATGCTTGTTTCCGGAGACACAGTATCTTCTGCTCTCTTTTTCAAAGTGCATGTCTGTAGATAGATTTCATCAAGACAGGGATGCATTTATTAATTAACATAATTGCCAGTTGCCCAACTGTGCCAAACAGAGGTAATGAGACTTTTGGACGTGCATAACTCTCCACACCCTCTGCTTCACCTTCTTGTATGCTAGCCATGGGCACTTCTTTCCCTGGCAGAAGCAGCTTTCCTGTCTTTATTTACTTTTCTTGTAGAAGCACCCTTCCCCTGCCCTCACTACAGCCCTGGCTCTATATTACGTAGGCTATCCCTACGTAGGCTGGACCAGTCACGTCCACGCCAGTTACAGATACTCAAACACTGAAAATGCCAGTCTGTGTGAGGTCTGTTTCCAGTTTACAGGGAGATGGATGTGCTCCAACTACTGAAAAACCTGTCACGCAGCTCATTTGTTTGTAAATGAGTGAGCTGATGAGCTGCTGCTCAACGCAGCCACTCCTGAGCAGAGCTCCCCTGTGTGCCACCACAGACCCTGGCTGTGACGCCCAGAGGGGGCCACCCCTATGGACAAAGAGCCTCTGAAGGTAGCAAATGTCATCTGCTACACGTCCTCTTGTCTTGCAATGGTTCATAAAAAGGAAATGTGTTATGGTTCGGACCTCCACAGCACCCTGAATTTCAGCTGTGACTTCTGCTCATTGTGGTCACTGTTAATTTAGAGTGGTTTAAAAGTAGCTTCAAGGACCAGGACCTCTACAGAGGCTTCTGTAGCTGAGGGGAATGGGAATGTGGACACTGCAGTGTCTTTATGTTTAGATAAATCCTGCTCCTCTGAGCTATACTCTCCAAATCAGCACTAAACCCCTAGAGAGCCCAGGAGAGCAGGGAAGTGGGTGCTGAGTGCCATAACCCCTTGGGGCCAAGGGCCCTAAAACAGCCCTTTTTGTTAGCAGGAGGCCTTGGGATGCCAGCAGTAGCTTTCCACTGGCAAAGTAACCCCTGTGTTAACAGCAATTGTGTGCTTGCTTCTCTTGCCTTGCTCTAGGCCCTCTCCCACCACCTCCTCCCATAAGCAGGAATGGAAGCACTTCGAGGGCTTTGCCCACCACTCCCCAGCTGCCTTCCCGGGCAGGGCTGGACAGCCAGAGAGGTGGACCACGACCTCCACTTCCTCCCGACCGGCCGGGCTCAGCAGCGCCGCCGCCGCCGCCGCCACCTTCAGCAGCTGTCAGAAACGGCTTCCAGGATCCAGGTGATGGTGAGTCATCCTCCCAGCTCTTTGCCCTCCATAGAGAAGGTGTGTTGATTTTGGCCCTAATACCTCAAGAAAGGTTTGGGATAGAGGCTTTGTTTCTAGTGCCAACCTTTGATTTCTGATCAATAGAGGTGTCACTTGGGTCTTGACTCTTGTCAAGTAAGAACAGAGTAAATATGCCATACATAGAGCAGAATTGCAAAGTCAACAATACAGCCTCCAAAATAATACTTCGAAAAATGCCCTGAAAAAGGAAGAGAATTGTTTCAACTCTAATATGAATTCAATCCACAGCTACACTGACACTTTGGAAGTCGGAACAAGTTAGATGACTCAAAAGCTGAAAGCTGAAAAACAAATGAGGGAAGAGATTGTCAGAGCATTGCTGAAAATGTCAAGTATCTATTTCTGCTAGTGTTTATTAAAAATATGAGGTCCAAGATTGCTGTGTTTTAAAGATTTGTCATGCTTTCCTTTTAATTGTTTTCTATTTGCATAGAACAGATAAATCCTTCAGTTAATTACAGGAGGCCAGAATTGGTATTCCTGACATTTAAAAGGTTTAAAAAATGCAAACCGAAAATGAAACTATAACTCACACTTTTGAAACATCTTCACACATCAGGTAAGGCAGAAGGATCACAGGCATATTTCTTCCTACACACATCATTTGCAGGGTTCAGAACATGCAGCTCCTTTGCATGATGATTTCTCATTGTGACCGTTGAGAGTAACATAGAAAAGCTGGATCCAGCAAATAACCATGTGTACAGGTAGAACTGAGCTGTTCATTACATTATGCAGTAAAATGCAGCAATATCACAAGAAAGTTATGGTTACAAAGTCCTGAAGCAAGCAAGAAAAGGCAAGGTTTAAATTAGCCCACACTTTCTTCCATAGGCATTCAAAATCAGGTGCAGAACAGAGCTCTTGGAACATTTCCTATTATTTCAATTAAGAAACTGGTCAGCTTGCTTTATTTAGAATTCTATAGACTCAGTATGTACAGCAAAAGGGCCCCTGTAGTCTAAAGAGATATAGCTTCAAGTGATGTATTTTTCCATTTTTGATACTAGTTATATAGAGGATTCTCTGCCATAAATTTTAAGAGAGAAAAAACAGTGCTTATAGGAATGTGCTTTTAAAGATGCTTTTGAGCTTGGTATATCAATGACACATGAATATTGGTAAATTCTATACCAGGAACGAAATACTGTTCTGAAGTAGGAGAATCTAGGCAGTTCTGATAGCACGCACGTGTGTGTATGTGTGTGTTAAAAAAGCAGATCTGTTATACGTGGAAGGAAGAGTAAGACTTATTTTAGTGGAATGATGGCTGTTTTCATGACCTATGATTTTGCATTAAATTGGAAAAATGATCAGTTAAAATTGATAAAAATTTTCATTCCCTAATTAACCTAAAGCATCATCTTTCCTGACTTCCTAAGAGAATGCTGATTCAGTCCTCAGCTGTGTAAGCATTTTGCAATATAAAACATGCATTAAACATTATGTCAATGTCAATTTACTTTCCTAAACTATGTCAGAAAACTAATGAGTAAATTGCATGGAATTTTTTTCAGATGAATGGGAAAGCAGATTTTCTTTTCATCCAATATCTGATTTGCCACCTCCAGAGCCATATGTACCCATGAACAGAAGTTATCCCAGTAAACTAGCAAGAAATGACAGTAGAGGTAAGTTGGAATTTCAGTATATTGTCCTAAAACCAATGTGCATGGTAAAGATGCTGAGGTTTCCGGACTTCTCAGACTTATGGTCATCCTTCCTCACCACACAGGAAAAGCTAAATGCAGGTTCACAGGTACAAGCCCTCTAAAACTCTTTAAGTGGTGAATCTGTTTTAAGTTGAAACATGTACTGTAAGTGACCAGCTCTGCAATTATAGTCAGACCTTCTGCTCTAGGCAGAAACACAAAATCCCTCAGGTTTTTCTCCTTATTTCCCATCTAAATTCATGCACAACTCATTTATTTTTGTGCCAGCATCTTGCTCGAGTTTAGTTTTTCTCTCCTTCTGTGTTAAACTCCTCATGTTTTCTAAGACAACAGTCGTATCCTCCTCTTGGTTTTTGTTTTGCTGGGCTGATTAAATCCAGATGTATTACACTCTGCTTCCAAGCCATGTTCTCTGATCATCAGAGCTATTTAGGTATACATTTCTGTTTGGTTTTGTCTTTTCCAATCAGTGTTACATGCTGTTCCAGCTCAGGTTTCAAACATTTCTACAGCAGCCTGAATGTTTTCTGTCTTCTTTAGTGATATTTTGCCTGATACACCCAAGGATCAATTACTTCTTTAAGAACCAATGACACCGGTGGCTCATAGTTATCCTATAATCATCTGTATACTCAGATGTTTCTCTCCTCTTTCCAGATGATGACGTTTTGGGTTGAAGCAGAGATTCCTGTTAGTCTCTGTCTTTGCCCTGCTAGCTTTCATCCCATTTGTATTATTCCACAAAAGAAGCCAAAGTAACATACACATTTTTTTTTGTGTTTCCTTTTATGAGTTTGCTATGAAAATCTTCATATAGGGAAAAACATTAAAAGTTTTGAAATTTTACTGTGTTTAGAGCTTGCCACTTTTCGTTGAGATTTGCAAGTAGCACTGAGAAGTTATGTGTTCACGTAAATTAGTAAGGCTAACAAGAGCTGTCAGTCTGTTTTGGGAAGGGGACAATGGACCAAAATACATGTGCTTTCCACACATTAGGGATAGCATTAATTTAAAATGTTGTTTCGCAATGTTTAAAGTTCTGATGTTGTTTAATAAACAAACCAGAAACTCTACAAAGATTTGGGGTTTTTTTTGGTTTTGGTTTGGTCTGGGTTTTTTTTTAATGGCCAGGCATGACAATTAGTAGATCTTCACCAGTTACTGAATGAATTGCTTGGGTGTAAACTCCCCCTTAAAAAGAAGGAGTGTTCCAAAAAGAGTGACACAAAAAAACCTTCTTTCTCTTTCAGGTGGGTCTGTCCGAAAAGAAAGAGGTGCCCCCCCGCTCCCGCCTATACCAAGGTGAAATGGGTTCTGGCCCATCCTTGGGTGACGTCTGTTCTCAAGATTCCTTCAAGTCAGCTCTCCTGTCCACATGGCTGGAAAGTTGTCTGTCTTGATTGATTTCCACTTTTGGCTTGTCAGCTGGAACCAACTTCGGTCTCTATTACAGAAGTAATAGATGTGGCTTATGGACTATAGTTGCTCAAAGCTATGAATTTTATTCGCTTAAACTGCAGGCATTTTGTGGACCCTACAGACCATATGTGCATCATGCTTATCATGTCTGACCCTGTCCCCTGGAGAGCTCCGTGGGAGGTCTGGCTTTGAATTTGATAGAGCTTGAACAAAGCTGTTTAATTCACTTTGGGTACAGTAGCTATATTATTTTAATGATAAAGTATTTGATGTTTAAAAAACCAGCTGCTGGATAAAAAGTGTAGCCAAGAGTCCCCTGGATCCTTCTTTGCATGCTTACTCAGCCTATCTGCTTCTGCAAGCCATAGACCTACATGGTGACAAAGAGTTCATCTTTAACTTTTTCACTTCAGCTTAGTCAACACAGCATATGCACAGCATATCCTGCCTCAAGGATGGAGTGTTTCTGGCCTTGTTTTTATCTACAGAGAATCTTCCAAAGAAAAGCACAAAGGAAGAATTCATCAGCATAAGAATATATATTATTTTTTTAACTCTCTTTCCTATTTTTAAAATAGTGTTATGTGTTCTGTGACCTAATCCTCTCCTACTCTTCTGTGGACCAACCCACATAATGTCATCTGTGCCCTGGATTACTATAATGCCCTCTGCTGCATGCAAAGAGTCCTCAGAAAGTAGTCTGAGTGCAAACACAGCAATTATTGTAGTCGCAGGCTCCTCCTGTAAAGCATCGCTAATGCCAGGGCTCCACAGACTGCTTTCCAGTTGCTTCTTTGGTACAATTAAGTAATGGGGTTTGACTTAAAAAGCTTCTTGGCACTTAGGTCCCAAGTCTCAGAGGGCTTCTGTTTGACTTCCATTATGGTAGACCAGCTGAGGTCAAAAATGTTCCTCAGTGAAAGCCCTTTGATGTTTTGAGGGGGGTGCAGGGTTTGTGCATTCATGTGGGAGCATCCAAAATGTGCTGTCTGCACTGGTTCAAGAGAAATGGAAAGATTTGGTCTTCTGAGTTGGCCGTGAAGCCTGTCCTTTCAAACTTTGCTGAAAGGACTCTCAACAGAGAACTGCAAGGCTTACATAGATAGAAGAAAGTATTCTGACATTGTGGCAAGTGGTTAATATGTTTAATGGCTTTTGAATTTTGTGTATGAGAAAAGAGCTCATTGTATGAGTGAATTTTACAAGTAGACCTAATTGCGTATAAAATGCCTTTGGAAATTAGAGGAAGATTGTAATTTTGGATTTGAAATATTGGTGAATGATAGCTCTTTGTTAATTGGGCCTCTGTTTAACTCTGAAAAATGTCCCCTCAGTCTCATCAGTAGTACCTTTCTTCAGTGTGTTCCTTGGGATCCCTACCAAGCCTGTGTCAGCAGCTGTGCTTCACAGGGTGTTGCTCAAAGAAACCCAAAACATAGAAACTACTCATATAGGTTAAGAAAATGTTTCTCTAGCATGGGCAACATGATCCTAAGTACACTCTGTGGCTAGAATGAGGTCAATCCTTGAAAATCTAGGGAATTTAGCCAAAGAGAGTCTGGACCCTACTGAAATGTCTGTGCATAGGGCTTTTTGCTCTGTTTGTGAGTGGGGAGGAGCAGATCCACTTTCTGCTAGGCAGCCAGGACATCACATTGGAGGGGATGAGACTAGAGTTGGATTTGGCCAGATCAAATTTAATGTGGTCTTTCCAGTGTTTGTTTACAAAATCTTGTTAGCTGTGATAGCATTTGATTATGTACCTGTTTTTTACATTTTTGTATCTAATGACCTATTTTAAGTTACTGTTTATGGTCTTGAACCTGCAATTAAAAGCGCAGGCGCAGGGATGTATCTACATCCAGTTGCAGGATCGTGGCTGTAAGAGTTTCTTAAACATACTGGTGGGACCTCTGTGTGACAGGTGTGCCTTGGGATCAAAGCTGGCACAATGCTGAATTTGTATATGTATTTTATGGATGTCACTTAAAGTGCCTGTCTCTTTGGGATATTATTTTGTGAAAAGAAGTCCAAATAAGATTTTTAGGATAATAACTTAAAGGATAAATTATTGTATTCATATTTTAAAACTGAAGCACTTAATGCCTGTCTAAGGAACAATATTTTGAATTTAAGAATACAATATTTTCAATACCTTAACCTTCCAAATCCGTGTTAATATCCAAATAGCTATGCAGCCAAAAAAACCCCAAACCCTTCAGAAATTGTCTTTTTTTTTATAATTTATCTGCTTCCAACGTGACTGTTTTACTTTGCTAAGTCAATGAAAATGCTGCCCGGTGTTCTGCCAGTTATCCGTATCATTCAAAATGTCTTGTATTTGATCGTTTAAGCAAGGTTTTCTGACCAGAAATCTGGGCCACTACCAAAGACTTGGAAAATCAGCTTCAGTTTCACTTTAAAATGGGCCGTGTAAAAGGCCCCCAGTTAACAAGTCGAGAATCTTGAACTGCTTATGTTTTAGCAATTCTTTTTTACTCTAGAAACCTCTTCAGAATAGATGTTTGGCATACATGTAAAATAGCTTAATACTGCAGAAAGGGGCATTTTTGTTCACATAACAGCATTTCCATTTATATGTGTTGCTGTAAAAGTCCCTAGTTATATTCCAGAACAACGCAGCATTTTATCATTCAATATATTGCTTCATGTAGCAGTAGCTATTTACAATATGATCAATATTAAAGTATTTATTTCACTATGAAGTGTTAAAAAAGAATAATACAAAACAGGTCGGATCAATGGTGCCTTATGACTTTTTTAGTCAACTTTTCTGTGTTTCAATAGAAGAATTAATAGACATTGCTTTTCCAGGTCCTAACTAAATAGTGCCAACAGCAGCATTTTACAGTGTTTGAGCTGAGCCCTGCTGTTGTTGTGTGCTCAATCTGCTAATTCCAGGTGGAGCTCAGTGTGTAGGTGAGGTGTATGTGGGCACTGGTTGACTTCACAATCAGTTGCTGGTATTGCTCTCAAAATTTAGACCTGTCCCAAAACCAGTGTCTGACAGAGCCCAGCTGACTTCAGTGTTACAGAACTAAATTTGATTCGCTGCTTGCATGTAAGATTTGTGGGGTTTGTTCCGATGGCATTGTAGTATAAACCCTCACACCTCAGCCTATCTTCTTAGGTTATCACTGTGGCTCTCACTGTGTGACAATGGCCACAGATGTTCATTTCTGTTTAATTCAACTCCATAAATAAAATGAGAATAACTTTTGTACCATGTAAAAATAATTTCTCCTCTATATTTTTGGAAGAAAAGCACATGTTATGTTTGTTATGACTTTCTGCACCAGCCATTAGGAGATGTCACAGTGAGGAATGTTCAGAGCTGTTAAAGGAAACTCAGCTTGGATCCAGGAAATGTATATTTCTGTAAATGAAATAAATAACATTGCACAGTTCTTGTTTAAAAGCCAGCATTTCCCAACACTAAAAGAATCACAAGGCTTGGGTTTTTTCTGCAAAACAGCACTGTGAAAGAAGTTCCTTATGCTGTCACTTAAAAAGTTCCTTATATTGTCACTACCACTGGCTGGTAGTTTCTTCTTGCAGCATCAACTGTTTGGGTGGCACTTGCAGAAGTAGATCTGTCTTGGAGCAGAGGACAAAGGAACTAAACTGCTATCATGCATCAAATGTATTGTAACACAAAAATCTTCTGTACAGAAGTATAGAAATAGAAAGGGTACTTTTTCCCTTGGAGGTAAAGAATGGAAGTTGAGTGATCTAACTGAGATTGTTTCAAGCGGAATGTCAAATGCTGAGAGACCTATAGTGGGCCACTGGAAAAGAGAAGATTGCTCAAGGAAATAAAAACCAAACGGCTGAATGTTGTTACCAGTGCCAGAGTAAAAAATACTGTATAAAATGTGCATTTTGTGGTTCCACATTGCAGTGGCTTCTTCTCACAGCTGGGTGCTAACAGCCTGTTACAGCGGTACATTGACTCCATGTAACACATATTGTGTGAGCTTTAATCTTTCAAACAGTATTCACCAGAAAATAAGGAGAAACTCTCACCTAAGATATCCAGGAGCACTTTAAGTGCAAATTCATGGGATGGTTCTTCATATACATTGGAAGAAAACAGGGATCTTGTAGCCTGTAGGATGGATGTTTTGGACCATTCAGTTAAAACCTAACTGGAGCATTGGCAAAGAGAGGAGTATTGGAATAACTCAGGCAGAAGCAGAGCATGTGTGTATGATCTCAGTGAGTATGCAGCAGGTAGGTATGCAGATTAAAAAAGCAAAAATGGAAACTGCATGTCTTAAGGGAGTAACCTTTTATGTATGTTGCCATTTTGAAATACAGTTTGTGGTAAATATTCCTTAGTGTAAACTAATGCATGCAGAGGAAGACATCTAAATTTGGACTTCCAAAGCCACTCAAGAGAGAGGGAAAGAGAACAGGCTGAGCAGAAAGTAACATTTCTATCAGATGCTTAAAGTTTGAGCTTTTTATAAAATATTAATCCAGTTCTGTGAATTTTTTTTGCTTAACATTTCTTTTTTAAGTGATTTTGTTCTCCTTATTTTTCTGTCCTATACCAAATAAATTTTACTTCTATTTAATTGGTGGTGCAGACTGTTACATTGAGGACAAACACAGTTACTTCTTTGCCAAAAGTACTTGTTAGCTTTAGCAGGAGCATGATAGTGTGCCTGGCAGGAGCTGGGGTGAGCTGTTCCCCTCCTCTCCTGTCTGCCATTGGACAGTGGTGCAGCAGTAATGCTCAGAGGACTTTGGTCCTACATGCAATGAGGGACACCTACAAATAAGGAAAAATAATGAGTTTACTTTAGGATAAAGAATGATTGAAAACCAGTGCTTTGTGATGCTGTACTTGTAGGTGGCTGTTGGTTGAGCTGTGACGCTTGGCTCTTGGCTGGGGAAGATGAGGGAAGATGACATGGAAAATCACTGTAGTTAAGTGTAGATTTTTGTTTATCGTGTCTCCACTCGCAAGGCAGAAAGCTGCCAGGGAGTAAGAAACAAATTAAACTCTCCTTTTGACTTTGGAGCCCTGTACTTTATCATAGGTGTTAAACTTTTCATATAATTTGGACCAGGTTCTTCAAAGAAAGAAAAAAAAACCCTATTAAACCCTTTGATAAAAGTCCACAGGACTTTAAAATTCAGACTGCACTTCCAGCTTCTCCTCAGAAGTTAGAAGGATCATTTAAAATGATAAAAAGCTCTGTACTGTAACTCATCTATCTTGTAAAGACCTAAGTATCAGGTTTACTCTTACACAGGTTGTAGGTGCTTTGACACCTCTGGGGATTGTTGATATCTCCATTTTACAGACTGACTGAGGCAAAGACCACTTTCTTACAAGGCGACCAACTCTTGTGTAGCCTGGAGACCCAGCAATCCTGGTGCCTGGGCTATAGAAACAGAGCAACTATAATGGAGAGTTGGGGGAAGCTGGTGGGCTGTAAAGGAGCTGGCTCAGCAGGCTGTGAGACGTTTGTTTGCAGAGCTCAGTGGCAATAGCCTTGAATGAGAACACAGAGGTGTGAATCTAATCATCAGCTCGTAGGACTGTCTATGGCATGTTTTACCTAAGCAAACATGTTTTTTTTCTGGTTTTCAAGAAATCAAATCACTTGCCTGGCTTCAGGAAGAGGGAACTGGGCTGAGCATTCTGTGACCTTGTCATTACCACAACATAGTCGTTCCTTCATTTAACTCAAAAAATGCTGTTGATTTAAAAGAAACCCATGAATTACCCTGTAAAACAGTTCTGACTGCTCCCTGCAGTTGCAGGAAAGCTCCTGTGTTGAACACAGAAATAAGCAATTCCTTTGATCATAGTTCAGCAATTTACAGTGACCTTCCAGCCTCCTGTGCACAGGCTGCTCCCCTATGCCCTCTCACCTAGCATGACTCCATTTTACACTGAACATAGTAATTTAGTCCCAGCAAGTTACTGATTTCAGAACTGAATATTGGCCCATATATCTCTGTAAAACACTTAATATATTACTTATCTTAACTAATGAAATAGATCATTGGTAATCAAGCTCTTAACCTATCTAAAGATTTCAACAGCAGTTCAGGTATAGAAACAATCCCAAGGAATTCACAGTATTTTGATTAAACATAGAGAATAAATTGGGTGGTTGCTGCTGACATTACCTTGTGTCCAATATCTATCTATCTACTGAACAATAACATCAGATAATCTCTTCTTTAATCCTAAAACATATTTGTGGTTTAAGATTCATGACTTTGGCAAAAGCTACATTCATAATGTAAAATAGTAATCTATCAAGAAAGCTGTTTATATGATGCTGCAATAAGGCTCTTCTCATTCCCATCATTTTTCCTCTTTCTTATTACCTTATTCTTATTATTTTTTTTCTTTTTTTTGCTAGAATACAGGAGATACGTCTGCCTGAGCAGTTCTAAGTTAAAGGTGGACAGAGAGGGCTGTTGGTTACTGTCCATCCTTTCTCCAAAACAGGAACTGGTCATCTCTCTGTGCAGTTGGGCCAGGGCTTTATCACTGTGCTATGCCCTTGCCAAAGAGGACCACTTTGACTACTTTTGCATGTGCCTGTGTGCAGAAAATTTTTGGCTCCAACCTGGTGTGAACACTGTACAGGATAAGGCCTGTAACCGTTTCCCTTCTGAAAATGTTTTTGTAGTTAGGCAAAGATGGCTGTTTAAGCAGTGGGTGTTGGGTGTTACCCAACTTGAAGGAAGCATTCGTATATACAGGGATGTGAAAATGAGTCATTCCTGTCCTTCTCCTTTCTACCAGAAAGTTTAGTAAATTCAGAGTTACTGGTGAGCCCTCGTGTGCCCTGTGGAGCAGCAGAGCCCCTGCGTCTGGAGGCTGAGCACTACCAAGCCATGAGAGCAAAAGGCAGCAGAAGCAATCAGAGCACTTTGAAGAGAGGAAGGTAAAGGCTATGGGTGAAAGTCCAGGCTGAAACCCCAGCCTCTGTCATAGGTATTTTGATACTGGAACTGGTGTACCTTGTAGATAACATCATTGTGCTGTTCGTCAGAGACTGCAGAGCTGCTCCATCAGTACTGTCAGCACTTTGTGTCACAAAACCAGCCCTCACTTCAAACTGCTGAAATCCTTACGGTTTTTTTTCCCCTCCTTACTTAAAACAAATGTTCACTTCTGCTGTTTAACCATTTGCCTTATGAAACCTGGGAACCTTTGTTTGAAAACATAGAGATACATGATCCTTCCCTCTAAATACCTCCTTTCATCTCCTGAACTTGCCTGCAGGACTGCTGTTGTGCTTTCATGCAAGTGCCAGTCAGTTTGTGGGGCTCGTGTGTCAGCTCCAGTTTATCACTGATTTAAAAACAATACCCTGCTGTGTGCTATAAGAGAATTACTCTCTGTGCCAGAACCTTCATTCCTCCCCCTCTTACACATATGGCCACTTGTGAGCAAGGGGAGGAGTTGTAAATACACTTTTTTTAACTGGCAACGTGTCTAAGTCCAAGCCCAAGCGCACATCGGAAGTTTCCGAGAAGCGTTGTGTGTTTGTTTTTAACCAAGCAGGTGGGAGCAGGTGTGATGCACGCCCAGGCCGGCAGTTTTTGTGCTGCAGACGCTCGGTGCCGAGGCGCGTGTGCCGCTCCCGCTGTCGCCGCTCCGGCCGCGCGGTGTNCCCGGGCGGCTGTGGGCGCCTGGCGCGGGCACGGCCGGGCCGCGGCGTGCGCGATCGCTCCGCAGCCCTGCTGCTCCTGCCCAGCTACCCACAGCTGAGCCGCCCGCTCCAGCGGAAGGGGTGCTGCCCACGGCGGGGAGGGTGGAACTACGTGATGTTTAAGGTGCGTTCCGACCCAAGCCGTGCTGTCAGGCTACGCGCATTTCAGCGTTTTGGGAATACTACGCAGTGTTTCACCGCAGTGATTTCACTCCAGAAGCATTCGGCCTGACTCTTCATGCAGTTACACAGTTCTTAGGCAAGTCAAATTCCAGTATTGGCAATAAAATGATGCAACAGAAGAATACACCTGACTACTCCATTGCAGTTCAACAGAAAGCAGCACGCTATTAGACCTAAATAAATGAAGTCTTTAGCTAATAAAGTCTAACTGGAGAAGGAGCTAAGAATTAAAACAAATTACCTTTTCTAGTTGAAAATGCCAAGTGGAAGTAACAGGGAGCTGTAAGAAATCTACTCTGTCAATATTGCACTCTTAAAATCAGTACTTACTGATATAAATAGTTAAGAAAGTTCTTTATATTGTTATTGGCCATTAATTTAAATGTAGTGACAAATTGCTGAACATAATGAGGAAAAGGTACAGTAGCTTTCTGCTAGAGAATTCAGGAAGAAGAGGGTTTGTTAATACAGTCCTGTGACGCAGTAGCAGGAAGGATTTAGTGGGGTAGTAGTGCTGAAATGAATACGAAATAAATAAACAAAAAACTATTGGATTTCTGTCACAAGAGACAATTCATTGCAATCAATACATTTAATGGACAACTTTTAAACTGTATTTGTGTAAGTAGTAAATAGGGGCTGGCAAAATGGTGGGATATGGTGTGACCACAAATAGAAACTTAGTATGTAAAGAGACTTTATGGAGATGTGTCACATTCTGAAAATATTTCCAAAGCTTTTAATTTGTGATACCAAAATTGGTTGTTTGGGTTTGTTTGCTGGTTGTTTTTTAGTTTTTTTTTGTGGGGGGTGGGATGGGGTGGTATATTTGGTGGGATTTCTTTCCTAATCAGTTGCTGAATAAGTAACAGCTGCAGCAGGTCACACACCAGAAGCATCTTATTTAAGTACTGCAGCTTGCTTTAAAATTGTTTTCCTGAGCAAAGCAGCATCTGCTAACTTGTGTGTAGCACTGATAGCTCTCCTGGTTTTGTTTGGTTTTTTTTGGTTGGGGCTTTGGGTTTTTTGAGAATTCAGGCCGCATTTGAGTAGTCTTCCAGTGACTGAGCACTCGGAATATTGAGAACATGTAAGTAATAAGCTGCCTATGCCAAAATGAGTGAATAGGTTTTCTTAGGTGGAGGAAGAGCTCTAACTCTTATGTCCTGTTTTTAATAATTTTACCATATACTGTTAGTATGTGAAAATACTATAATATAAATATTATAAAAGTACTTAATATTTTAAGTGTCTACATACAGTAGATACAGCTTTAACCATAATATGAGGCGAATGGGCGAAACTGGATAATGATTTTCCAGATAAAGCATTTCTGTAAGTTAAAATAGTGATTTTTTTATGTTTGACTTTTGCATATTTTCCTCCAGTTGGACTGGTAAACTATGTAACTAATATTTGAATACTTGCATTTGAGTTAAGCACACTTACCTTCTTGCTGAGCCAAGTAAAAGGTTTATGCCCTACCGGTAAGGATGGAATTTGTATATTTAAGATGTCTCTTCAACATTATTTTGTCTCCCCTGAAAGCAGTTTCAGAAAAAACTTCTAGTATTGAGATCATATGGGGTTATTCTGAACTTTATTTAATTCTATGTAATTTAATTTGAACTTTAGTTTTTGCTTTAGAGAGGTGAATTTCACCATGCACAGTGTTTGATGGGCTTAATTTCTAGAGCAGTCTATTTCAACACAGCTGAATACACATAATAATTGCTAAAGTATTAGTTTGACTTTCTGCAATCTGTCTGTACTAGCTTCATGTATTTTCTTTTGGCAGATACAGTATTTTGAAGACCATAGTTGCACCTTCAGTTCTATGGAATTGTCTCAGCCACAGAACAAAGTGGAAGTGAATAAGTGCAGTACAGTAAACATGGTTTCAAAACCAGCTTGAACATACACACTGTCTTACAAAAGATGCTGTATGAAAAATACCAATTAAGTTCCCGTAACCAACGCAGATAATGAGATGGAGTACTGTGAAATTATAGATGAGCTGATAAATTGCTTTCTTAAGAAGGAAGATCTTTTACAAAAGGTAACAGGTGAATGTGAACATCCCTCACCATTTCTGTGTTAACAAGCTTCAAGCTTATGGGTAACAGAATCTGGCATTCTCCTGATCTCTGTATTTTATTGTTTTCAGGACACTCAGAATTTCTTTCAGGTGATGGAATTTTTTTTCATTATATTTAAGCCTCAGAAGATTTAGGAATTCTTCCATGGGACAAATGCTTTTCATTTGACACCATCCTCCAGTGACACAATCCAGGGGCCTATTTCCTGTTTATAGATTAATTTTCTTCAGGTTTCCCTTGTTGCTTAATTGCCTCATCAAACATCTGTGCATTGTACATTGTAGTGTATTTGCCAGTAACCATGTGAGTCAGTGTAAGTGACCAGACACATCTAGGTATAGATGAGTACTTCATGTTTATCCTGCACATCCTACACACAACTGTAAGAGAGCAGACATCCCCCGACAAACTTTCTGAACCCTGAACTACAGAGTTTTAGATAACCAAAATTAGACGTGCATTTTTGGATGGAGTCAGCTAAGAAAATTTAACAGAGGTCAAGCATGGGTCCCTGCCTCCTGCATTATATAATCCATTTATTTGTTAAGCAATGAGCAGTATGAAAAGGGTATTTTTCCAAGTACTGGAGTTACAAAGCCACATCAGGTGTAAATCCAATGTTCATATAAAGTTTGGCTCATTGTCAATAACAAGAAGGATAAAGGAAGTATTTTTCCTGTGATTGATAAAGAGATTACCTAAGAAGTGCTAATGTCTTTACCCACGGTTGCAATTACTGTGTTGGTAAGATGCTTGGATTTTTCCATGCTGTTCAAAACTAGGTGCACACCTGTCTGGAAATTGCACTGAGATTATACCTGTAAATTTCCAGACAGATTTCATCCTGATGCATTTGCTGACATTCTTCCTGTCTTCTCATATTCTATTTTTTTTTTGCCCTGCTTGGAAAATGTATGTTTTTCTAATACCCTACTGAAAGTTTATTTAGAAAAATTTTGTACATTTTTAATCAATAATACTGCTTTGAAACCCACCTGACACTTCCTTCTTTAACAGTTATCACTACACCCTAACGATTTGACTACAACTTCCATGCTCTAGAAAAAAAATAATCCCATTTTACTACTTTCAGATACAAACCAGAGAAATGTACTTGCTTACAGTAAATTCTTGAGTGCTCTTCTTGAGTGCTAGAGAATACTCTAGCATTTCAGTTTTTGCAACAAGTGCTTGAGTTTACCATCAAAGTAGCCTTCACACCTTGCTACGTTTACCAGCAAAGTAGCCTTCACACTGAGAACAAAGATACATTTGTGACTTCCCAGGAAACCTTTCCAAATTGGCTCGGTTGTATGCCTTTGTAAAATGTTTTTATGCGGTCACTGCCAGTTCTTAAAAGTGACATTGTCTGAAAGCTGCTCTCCCTGAGAGAGTGAACCTCTCACAGTTCCCGTGTGGGCCCAGCCTGTGTATGTGTAATCGTTGCAGGTAAATGCGTATGATGAAAGCCACAGGACAACTCATGTAATGGTTGCTCCAGCTGCTTTTCATTGGTTAAACTGCTGCCCAGATGAAAAAGCAGAAATGGTCTGCCATATAATCTGTTGACTACTTTGGTGGCACATAAGTGGATGGAAACATTCAATTTGAGTGAAAAACAACAAAAATCAAGGGGGAGAGTAGTTTGTGATTATACAATGTTATGTTGTGTTAAGGGAATGCTCAAGAGGATTGAATTAAAATTTTGGGGACAACTTTCAGTTTTGTGTTTCTTTAGTGCTTTTGGAAAGCTTGGTTTTGCAACGGGAGCAACTGTGTTTTCTGTGATCTACAGTTCAACTACCAAAGCTGAGTTGCTAGTGGCAGAAGGTAGCTGTGATCAAGAGCTGATGGACTCTATAAACCTGTCCTCCCAGGAGTTTGTATACAAAAACTTGCCTTTCCCATGCATTAGTTGCTGTTATAGCTGTGGGCATTGTTATGTTTGGGGGTTTAATTAATGCATAGCAGCTTTTTGATACTTCTGTGGGTGAAACTTCATGAGAATTGATGTCCATGGCTGTCACACTTAGTTTACAGAGATTTTAAAAGGAAGAATAAATTAAACCCTATTTTAACTGCAGGATGTTGGAACACAAAGAAGTTCCATGGAACAAAGGGGAAGTTCAAGGCCAGAGAACATGTGGCTCAAAGCAGGTGCTTATGGAGCTTTGATTAAGTGTTGAGGGAGCAGGGAGGAGGTGTCAAACAGTGAGAAAATACTGTCCTTTGCTGTTCTGGGAGGTAGGACTTTATGTAGTCTTTGGAAATTATCAGGAGTATCCTGTATATTGAATATTGCATTAGAAAGATTTCTTGACTCCAACATTATGCTATCATTGCTAATTATCCAGACTGAAAAAAACCAGAAAATTGTGTTCCTAACATTTCCCAGCCAAGTGGAGAACTGGTCCTGTAATCCAGTGCTTGAGTTATTCACAGTGCTGTTCTGGTGATACAGTATGGTTAATAATGATTTCATGTTTCTTAACAAGGCAAGGGGTCAGACCCTAGTGTTGTTCTCTGTTCATCTCAGAAGAGGCTGCATGTCAATGAGAGATAGTTGCTAGGCTGATTATAATATGCTTAAAGAGATTAAAATCTGCAAGAGGAAATATGCTGTATTATGTTCTACTTATATACTTTTGCTTCATTTAGTTAGACAGCAGCTATAATAATTTTATTGTATTTTCTTCGCATGCCTTTGATACTACATTTTCATACTTCAGAGTATTTTACTTTTGCAGGGGGTTGAGGTTCTTTACTAGTTACTTTTTTGAGTATTATACTTTTAATTTGTTTGTGTTCATCAAAAGTAGACACAAGTTTCGGGTCAAGTGTGCTTACCTGATTTAGCACACTGTGTATGCTAGAGCTGATATGGAAACACACCCAGCCCTGTTATTGCTGATCCCCTGGGAAATCAGGCTGGTGGTTGGTGGATATCAACAGCAGCCAATGAGCAGTGTATCCAGCCAAATGTATGCTCTTTTAAAACAGCTGAAAGATTCTTGTATTTTAAATACTTCATTAAATGCTAAATCACTAGTGATCTTTTCAGAGGGAAAAAATGCATTCAAGAGAAGGGAAGGCATACATTTTTACCAAGAGTTCTTAGTATGGGCTGGTATACCTCCCTTGCTACTCCCCAGAGCAAGTCCCTCTAAGGTGTCATTTCTATAGGAAAGAATAAATGACAGAAAGCCAAAAAAATCTGAAAGGCCTTACACAGTATTTCCGAAACCAAATCCAAATCAATCTGAAAGTGGTCTTTGTTAGGTGCCAGAGAAACTTCAACAGTGAAAAAAATTAATAAAATTCAGAGTCTTCTTTTATTAGTGTTTGCATCAAAACAAAGTCTCACCCTAATGTTACAGTGGGTGAGTGTTACCCAATACGCTGCACCACCTTCCAGCAGTAAACATACATAATAAACCTTGGCACAGCTTTGGAACAATCCCTTGCTAATCTTTTGCTTGGGCTGTGTTGGCCCTGAGTTGGGACAGAATGTAGACAGGAATGAGAGGCAGTGAGGAGTCAAGCACTGACACTGCTGCTTCATGTCAGTTGAGATTCTATTAAGTATATACACTTCTAGTGCAGAAATATAAAATTTAAGCATCAGTATATTTAAATTACATTTAAATCAGATGTATGATATCAACAATATAGTACCTTCTAAAAGTTTCTAACAGCCATGTTTATCCCCACAAGTTTCTATCCCTGTCTGCATTTTTTACAGGATTTTCTCAACTGGACTTCCAATTAATTCCCTTAAGTGTTATTTCTGTTATATTCCTGCTCTTACTATATAATATTGGTTTTGTTTCTGGTAAGCATTTCAACAGTAGACCTTGTGAACAGAGCTGGCTATGGAAAAAATTAATCTGACACAATGCTTCATAAATTGTCAATCACATATATGTCTTTCAGTTGAGATAATTTTCTGTTCTGCTCTTTTGGTCCTTCTTGGGTGTTGCCTGAAAAGGGAAGAGGTTGTTAGGGTTTTTTTGTGGGGTTTTGTTTCGGTTTGTTTTTTGTTGGGTTTTTTTTTCCTCCGTTTTGGGTGTTGCCTGAAAGGGAAAGAGGTTATTAGGGGCTTTTTGTGGGCTTTTGTTTGGTTTTTGTTGGGCTTTTTCCCCTGGAAGTTCCTTGGAAATTTTTTGGAGTGTTTTTGAGATTTTTTGCTGGAAGTTTGGAATGGGAGGCTGGGAAGTTTGGAATGGTTGACATTCCACCAGTTGGGTAAACTGCCTTACTCCCATTGGGACACCTATTGCCACGCGTCTGCCACACTTAACAAGTAAGGCAAACTGGTTTGAGTTTGACCAGGACGGGAGAATAAGGTACACTGAATTCAGACTTGCTCTCTTTGCAGCAGCACTGTCTTGGTTCTTAGGAAACGGGCAGCTGCAACTGCTGTGCCCTTCATTGCATTACAAAGGGAAAGCCTTGAGAAAGCGGTGTCCTCTTTTTCTGCAAGAGAATCTTTGGTCATTACCAGTTTTTACTGGGGAAATTACTGACTGCCAAATGCGTGGAACCGGTGGCACGTGGAAAACACGGGGTTTTGTTTCTAAGCGCTCTGACTGCTAGGAAAGCTGGAATGAATGTAAGAGGTTCAGGGACGGGCTGCTGCCGGGAGCCAGAGCCGCTATCGCCGCGCCGAGCTGCAGGTGACGCTGGCCCGGGA
>VWYI01046368.1:51225-66376 GCA_013399455.1 Anthoscopus minutus | reverse complement strand
CCCGCCCGGGGCGCTGAGCCGGCTGCGGGAGCGGGGCCGTCGCTGGCGGGGCGGGCCGGGGCGGGCCAGACCTCCCCTGCCTGGCCTAGGTAGCGGCGGCCTCGGCCTTGGAGGGGTTCTCGGTTTGGCAGAGTACAAACCGTGTCACGCACCCCTGTGCGGAGGCGGCTGCCGAAGGCTAAGTAGGTAAGCTGCCCGCTCCTTTCCCCGGCTTCTGGCGTTATTTTCTACTGAGACAGCTGTCACACACAGCAGTGCTGCTGGTTTTTTATCTTTGACTGAAAATGCTGTGTGCTTGTAGCTGGGGTGACCATGGAAAGGAGAGCAGTGCTGGGCCGGGAAGAGGCAGGCGAGAGGCGTTGCTTTTGTTGTAGCTTTCTGGCTCCAAGTCAAAGGATTTTACATTCCAATTTGGCAAGTGGTGCAAATGAGGTGCTTTTTAAGGGGTGCTGGCAAGAAAATGTTATCAGCCTTTTGTAAAATGTTTTGCTGTTTGCTTAAGAAGTATGTATCTATTAGCTGACAAGCTCTAAGATCAGCCTAAGTGAAAATTAAGGGGAGGTAAGTTTTTAATTCATTTTCTGAGTTGACATTTGGTGCTGCCGGCAACTGTTGCTTCATTTGGTCTTGTTGGAGCTCCTGCACTGCTGAAGTTTTGTGGAGCTTGAAGTGTTGCTGTGTGAGCTGTGCCGATGGAGTGCTCAGGGCAGGCCTCAGCTTCCCCAGGTGCCCAGTGCGCCCGGCTTCCCCGGCTGCTCCACAGCGAGCGCCTTTCTTGGGATGGCATCGTCGGAGAAGGATGACAAAGGAAATGTGGTCTTGAAAAACACCTGCTCAGAGACACATAAAGTGTGTGATTTTTCTTGTGGCATTGTCTAGATTTCCAGATATAGCTGGCCCGTTTATTGATAATTGCTGTTGCAATATTGTTTTCTCTCTGCTTTCTTAGCCCAATAAAAAGAAAAGTAAAAATTGTGGTTAACTTGCAAGAATAGGAACTGCAATAATCACTTCTTCCCACTTACTTTTATCGTTGTATCTCCCTGAAGTTGCTTCCTCTTTGACTTCATAAATCTTTCCATGAAAAGACATGTAGTACACCCTTAGCTGAGAATGGGGTAGCAGAGCTGCCACGAGCGGTAGCTCTTCTTACCCCAATTCTGTATTAATCTTATTGAGTAAAATAATGTGTCATCCTTACATTAAAGTAGGAGAGTTTCTGCATTGCATTAAAGTAGGTCATGTTGTGAGATGTAATTTATGAACAATGTGCACGGTCTTGCCAGTGTCACCATATTATCCTGAGAATGATTTTCAGTTGAAAGCTTAAGAGTGAGAGACCAGAGGGGAGATATACATTGAAGTTATCTCTTTTATTCACTCATGCTGTCTTTAACTTTCATTAGAAAAAAGAAGATGAAATGGATTTTTCCTTCCTTTGGTGAAAGAGACAATTTGTCTATTTCTGTACCCAGAGAGGAACCTGACGTTGCTTAACTCACAGCTGCTGGAGAATTGAGTCTCTGGTCTGGTGAATTTTAAGACTTTACAAATATTGACAACCTATAAGAGAAATGTTTCATGGGAAATTTAAATGGCACTTCTTACTTGCTCTGTGTCTACTGTTGATATTCATACAAGGCTTCATCTCGTGCAAGCTGACAGTCTGGCTGCGAGCAGCTGTGCTTGGCATAGTTGACAGCAGATAAGGCAGCATTATTCCTAAAGCTGTATCTGTATTGGCCTGCAGTTCCCAAAATGCAGCTGTGGCTGGGTTCTCAAGGATTCAAATTGCAATCCTCAATCCCTGATGGGATAACTACAAATCGTATGTTCTATAGAATCAAAGCTAAGTGCTTTCCCTTGCAACTATATTATATTTCCTTATTTTAGCATCATTTGTCTGGTTGGTTTGCTACATCTACTATAAGAACAAACTAATTTCTGTGTAGAATATATCAGGTTATGGATTGCATGAGATCATTATCTTTGATTTCATTAAGAATGGTGAAATGAAAATAATTTCACTCTTGTGAGACACTAGTTTGAGATAAGCCTGAAGTGTAACCAGGCTGTATATTAAATCTGCGATTAGGCATTACATAATCTCACAACGATTATATAAATGTCTGTATCCTATAGAGCAAAAGGTGCTGAGATGTACTCACTCTATTAAGCAGAATGCAAAAGCTTGCATTTCTGGAAAACACTGCTTGGCAGTAGGTACTCTGTGTTAAATATGAAGGATTTGGGATGTGCATGTCTCTCGAGCTCAAGACATGATTCACTCTCAAAGCCCTCTTAGGAGTGCCACTAGCAGCTTTTACTGTGACGGAGTTCTTCTCTTTGAAACTCTTGTGGTTCACCAAAAATTTGTCTTGTGTGACTTGACAGGGTCCCTTGTAATGAAGTTGAAAGTAGGCTGAAGGAAGGGTGCAGGAATCTTTTTCTCTTACAGAAGATGGTTTGGGATGTGTGAGCGTGTATCCATGTCAGTGTTGATCTAGTGAGGAGGATATGGGATTTAGTATGTGCTTTTGATTGATACAACATAAGAGTCGGTCATTTGTTTAAGTTTTGAATTACGAAATGAGGACAAGGACACTTTTGTGTTTTGTAGCAATTTTGTGAGCAGAAATAATGATTTTAATACAGAAGGAAGAGTGCCTTGTCATTAGCCTTGAATAGGAAGGCACAGGAAAAGGAATGCAAGAATTTTAGGGATAGATATGGCTGGAATACCCTTCCACTACAGATCAAATATTGTGTTTTGTTAAAAAAGTTTCAGCTGTATCTTATTGCTGAAAAAAAATACCTTGAGAGAGCAGTGAGTAGGTTGAACACGTTGCACTGCTGGGTGCCTTACCTCTATGCAGTGCTGTAACCTTGGAGAATTTGACAGGGGGCTGTGTTGAAAACCTGCTTTGTACCTTGCAGTTAGTGTAGAATGTGGCTGATTAATTTCAATAATTCAGTTTTGGAAATATGTCTTTGATTGTCTTTAGGATATTTTGCAAATTCCAACGACATCCTGAAGTTTTTTAGTAGAAGTGTTTTTTTGTTTGCTTCATTTATTGCAAGCTTTCCCATTGTTCTATAGCAAATAATACTTTGAGCTCCTGGTCCAAATACATCTAAGCTAATGTGTCATCTATAATCTAAGAAAAATACAGCCTTTAAAATAAGCCCTACTTGGAGTGAGACTAATTTTTCTTGGGAGAAGGGGTAGCCAAGGCTACTGGACAGATTTGAATGATGCATCAGCTCAGTCCAGATGAATTACAACAGCATCATAGAGGTGCTTACCAAAAGCCTCAGACATAAATAAAAGTCATGAGTCAAAGAGTTGATGCTTGTGAATATGTATATGCTGGATGCCAGGGTGTGAAATAAACCTTACAAGACCTCACCTTTGCACTGACTTGATTTACTTGCTTATTTGCCTAGCTGCTGTGTTCCTGGTGGATAGGATACAAAGAGGCTGGGAAGACTCTGAAACCAGTTGTTAATTTTCAGATTGTGCCATACAAAGCACTGTTTGGAACTTGGCAATCTTGACTTTACCACTGATACTTAAATAGCTTAGGGGAGATCACTTCACCTTTGCCTTAGTTTCTATCCCTACAAAGTGGGGTAAGTAATCTTGACTTCCTAAACAGAGTACTTCAGGATTTAACCATGTCAGAATTTTTTGTGCAGAGTTGGCTGATGGACTGCACAGGTTTCAGAGCTATATTGCCAAAGTCATATCTATTTCTGGCAGGACCTTGCTATTGACTAATGAATATTTGTGTTTGATGTCCACTCCCTTCATCTGATTTGCAGACTTTACACATCTGCTTGCATATAGAACCTGTGGTGTTGTAATCAGCCCTTTCAAAGGGAATTGCTGCTAACAAGTGAGGAATAGGGGTCAGCAGATATTTCTGTTATACATAAATACTTCATGCATGTTTAAATTTCACTGCTACAGTGCTGGAGAAACTACAGACCTAAAGAATTATATGTAGAAATATGGGTAGGCTCTAGTACAATGTCATATGTGGATTCTTTGCTAACTGAAAAGTGTGTCATTAGCCCATGATATTGAGATGTTGTGAGAGGTCAAAGTTGCACAAAGCGAGGTACAAACTTCAAGGGAGATATGATGATTTAAACCCTAAATCTTTCTGTAAGGTAGAGAGGACCTTGCCAAATGTTTTTGTACCAGGGTGGAGAAGCTTTGATTCTTCATCAAATTTATCTTCCTCTCCTGGTGCTCAGTTCTTGTAAGGGCTTTTCCTATTGTCTATTCTGTAAAAATTTAAAAGGGCATGAGCTTATACTTAAAGGAATAAAGTTAATAGATGTACTTTTGTTCCTTTTACAGATGAGATCATTTTACACTCTTCTTTTGGAAGAGGTGGTCAGAGGAAATGGATAGCTATTCAGACTTCACTGCAAAGAACCTCTCATCTTCAGCTAATATGTCTCTTCCTTTGCCTGGACAAGATGGACTCAATACCACCAGTGGTACCCCTTCTATGTCAATAAGTAGGCTTTTCCCAGCCCTGTTGGAATGCTTTGGAATAATTCTTTGTGGCTACATAGCTGGAAGAGCCAACATTATCACATCAACTCAGGCCAAAGGACTGGGAAATTTTGTGTCCCGTTTTGCACTCCCGGCTTTACTGTTCAAAAACATGGTGGTACTTAATTTTTCTAATGTGAATTGGTCCTTCCTGTACAGTGTTTTAGTTGCCAAAGCTGCTGTGTTTTTTTTAGTCTGTGTTTTAACACTGTTAGTAGCCAATCCTGAGAACCGATTTAGCAAAGCAGGTTTGTTCCCTATTTTTGCTACACAGAGCAATGACTTTGCACTGGGATATCCAATAGGTAAGTATGTTTTCTTCTTTAAAATTAATTGTCACTGTTCTAGACATACTTGCTTTTACATTTCCATAATTTGAAATTGACTTCTGAATTGAAGTTCCATGCAATTAAGTTCTGAAGTGCATCTCAAATTCTCTTTGAGATAACTCATCATCTAGGAAAGGTTAAAACCAAAAAGAGAGAGCAAATTGGTTCTAGCAAAACAAAAAACAAGATATTTGATTACAGAATTGAAAATACAATTACAAAGGAAAGGTCAAATATGCAATTCCAGATTATATGTAACAAGTAGATCCATATTTTAGATTACTTTAGGAGTTAACAGTGTCTTTCTTCTCATTCCACGACAGCATGATGAGGAGAATCCTCAGTCTTTCTTATTCTCTTCAAATTTACTCGATATGTATAAAATTTAGACAAATGCAATTACATACTTCTTTTTTAGATGAAAATACTTTGTTTCCCTCAGTTGCATCTCCTGAGATTTATTCCTCCGGAAAGAAATCAAAAGTATTCCACAAATGGGGCTGTGAGGGTTAAATCTTTGTTTGATGGTATGCATTTTAGATGCAAATTAGAATTTCTCTTTTTTTGAAGTATATATTTTGGGGGTCTCTGAATGTATTTCCATTGTATTCTGGTTAAAACGTTCTTTCTATACTTCTGCTTTCTTGTAAGACTGCTTATTTCTTCAGGTAATTCATGATTTATAAGATACAATTTATACTTTTTCTGTATATGATCTTGCCAAAGTCTACACCATTTAGAAATTTACTGGAATAGTTACTGCAACAGAAACCTTGTAGGCTCTTGAGATTTCCTCTTGTCCTTTCCCTTCTCCCATCCCCAAACTTTCATTGGTGTTTGGTTCATGCTGTCACCTGTGCAAACTTTTTGCTATTAGTAAAATATTACCCAAGCTTCTCTGAAGTGTTTGCAGGACTGGTCAACAAAGAATGCCTTGCTGTTTTTTATGTGACAGAGGTAGTGTTTTGAACAAAAGCCTGATCTTTTAATGAAAAATATTTTAAAATGCTGTAGCAGTGGAAATTTGTAAAGGAAAAAAATCACTATTGACAAATTGTGCACTAAACTAAGACTGTTTTAGAAGGCAATTTGAACTCTTAATGATTTCTGAATCTTCATACCATGTCATTTCTTTAATACATTACTATTATTATTTATTATTTCTTTACTGTGCTGTTTTTTGCTGTTTGAAAAGATAAGAAAATCAAAATGTAGGTCAAATTTTTGAAGTTTATCACTGTTTTTCTATTATTATGGTTATGACAGTTGTAGATTGAAAAGTGATGTTGGGGTGAAGAAGAACCAACTGCAGAGAGGTTTGTTAGCAGACCCCTGATGCAGACAGAATTACTATGATAGAAAGCTTTGTGTTCTTTTTTGTTACTGGGTAATAATGATACAACTCTGACAAACAGATTCAGGTATTCTCTAGAGCTATGTGTTAAAGCACAGGTGTAGCAGAGGTGCTGTGGGGGAGACAGTCACTGTGACTTCAATCATATTCATTGTATTTTAAGCATAGACAACTAGTGTGTGATTTATATGTACTTTTGAGCAGCTGGGACATGGAGAATTGATTTTTTTAAAAGAAATTAAAGTATCTTTGATTTCAGTTTTTTGTTATGATCAGCAAGCAGGCACCGTGAATTAAATAAAAAGAAAACTTTTCATCAGTGGTAGAAGTTGTGGATTATTTTTACTGTCTAAATGATTTCTTAAAAGTGATTTCTTACTGTTTTTTCACCAACTGACTCGGGGATCTAATTCCACTTTTTGTGCCCAGTAAAATACATTCTGACTTTATACATAGTTTAAAATACTTATAGACCTTAATTTATTGCCTTAAATATGAAGCTTCACTTTACCAGTAAGTGAAGATTTTTATAATTTTTCACTCAGACATTACTTACACGTGACTTGTGTGGAGTTGTGTTTGAGTGACATGGGCATTTTTTATAAAGCAACATAAAACATCAGTCTCAGGTTTGAGGTTTTAGGAAAAAACCTATTTACATAAAAAGTGTCCAGCATGTTTAAAGTGGTTTTGATTACCAGGATGTATTTAGTGCTTAAAACTGGCTTGTTAAATGCAGTAACTAACCCCAAACTTGGTGCTTCTGTTCAGCAGTCCATTTAGGATTTTAGTACAGGTAGTTCTTGTATGTGTACTTTAATAATGGCCTGTAAAAGTAAAAACACCTTTAGTGCCTTTTTTGAAATATGTAAGATATCAGCTAGTTGAGAGTGGCAGTTTACTTGGTCTAAAGAGGAGACTGTTCAGTGATTGCTGATTTAGCACTTGGAAGTTCCTGTCATTCCAAAGGCTTAAATAACACAAAGGTAAAACTTTTGGATTTTGAAAAGTGTAGTCACGAGGAAAAACTTTTTCAGAAAAGGCTAATAGTGTTGTCATTAGTATTTAATTGTATGCATAGTATGTATCTAATACATAGTATGTATAATAATTATAATTGACGATATATTCATATATTATAATTGACATGCTATTAATACATATAGCATATTATTGATAACCACTAATGACAAGAAGATTATTAAATATAACAATTATAAGTCAGGTAAAAGAGAACATTCTGCTTTTAAAGTGTCGGGAGGTTTTTAATTCATATTGGAATTGAATATTGTATATGTATCCAAGGTATTTTCATTATTTTTGAAGTGCCTCTACATTGACTCAGAAGTATGTAGTAGTAATGGAAACAGAGGCTCATGATTTAGAGTTCCATCAGGGACCAAATCTACAGCAGTAACTCCTGTCCTAAGTAGTCCCAGAGAATGAACCAATAATTATGTGATAAACTTTTTTTCCCAGCTGTTGCTTTGTTGTATTGTATTGAATCAATGTAGATAGATCACACCTGACTTACCCATTGAAAACTGATTAAATAACAGAGAAGTGAGACTCCCTTAAGATGGGAAGCAACTTGTATACTGCAAAGGTGCATTTAATTCCCAACAACTGTCATGTTTTTAGGGAGGAAAAGCAAGTCAGAAGTAAAGCCAATATTTTTCAAACATTTGAATGTTTGAAATGACTCAAAGGGATGACTCAAAGGAAACATAGAATTGTTATATTGTTTTCTTTCTTAATTTCTGTAAATGTTGACTAATTGCAAGATGAATAGATAGTATGGGATAGTTAATCTTTGGTCTTTAATGTGTTCTTTAGATAATTGTGGCCTAATGCAATTGGACATACTTCTCTTCCTGCATTATCTTATATCGATTGTTAATTAAATGGATTCTTTCAGTTCCTTCTGGAGGAAACTTGAATAATTTTCTTTAGTTTTCAGAAACCAAAATTTAATTTCAGTATTTTGATGTATTTTTCTGCTGAATGTTATCACTCATAACTCTTCATTTCCTGTCTTCTAGTTGAAGCTTTATATCAAACCACTTACCCAGAGTATCTCCAGTACATTTACCTAGTGGCTCCAATATCTCTTATGATGCTAAACCCCTTGGGGTTTATCTTCTGTGAAATCCAGAAGTGGAGGAATAATCGCACAGTGTCACAGAGCAAAATCAAAATAGTGGGCCTAGCACTCCTTCGAGTTTTGCAGAACCCAATTGTATTCATGGTCTTCATAGGAATTGCCTCAAACTTTATTCTTGGCCAGAAAATTCCTGATTACCTTGAAAACTTCCTTGATGGACTGGGAAGTTCATTTTCTGGCTCTGCACTTTTTTATCTTGGACTGACTATGGTGGGACAAACGAAAAAACTGACAAAGGGTATGTTTGTTGCACTGATCCTTCTCATCACAGCTAAACTGTAAGTTCAATTTATGTATTTTTATAATTTTGTTCTCTAGATGTTTTAAGCCCTGAATATGTGGTTAGATGTCTTTTCTCTCAAAAACATTATAATTGGTAGTACATTTCACTTCCAGAATTTTGAGTGAGTGCTTCCCAAACTTTTTGACAGAATACAACTGTGAATTTTTGAAGGAAATTTAATAGACTAAAAACCTGTTGTCAGGCTCTGCAGAAAAAGAAAATCAGGTGTGCTGTGCCTTCATGGACTGCCTGCAGGCCATCTGTCATGCATTGGGTATTTGGAGGACTAGTAGCTTAAATTAAAATTTACTGAATAAATAGTGAGACAATAATGAGTTTACGTATATTTGATTAGTATTTGTATTTTATTTGGCTTAAACAATGTTTAAGCCAAATAATTGTTTTTCCTTGCTTTATCTGTAAGTCTTTGAAACTGCCATATTGGAAGAGCATAAAAATGGTCACTTTACACTCTAAAACTGCTTGACTTATAAGCACGAATAAATGCCAAATTCTATTTAGAACTTATACTGTCATTATCTTCCCTTTAATATATCTCAGGGAATATTTATTTATTTAATATTCAATATTTTATTTCCTACAGAACTACGATTAACATAATAGAAAGTCTGTTTGGTTTTTCTGTTTATATTGCAAAATCTGAAGGTGCATTTGAGTATCAAGTACAACTAACCAGCTTTACTGTAAGCCTGTGTGAGATCTGGGCTATTGCTGAAATAGCCTTGATGCCAGTGGTTTGCTGGCCAAAGCTCTTGGCATGGAATACTTAAGCTTGAGCCCTTATTATATTTCAGCCGGCTTGCAGAAAGGTGGAGTACATTTCAGAGCTGCTGACTACTTATAGCTACTATTACTGTAAGAGTTGAAAAATAAGAGGGTTTTTAATATTTTGCCATTCTAAATTTGAAGTTTGTACAAAGAATGTGTCTGCACAAATCGGGGAAGCGGTTTCTATACACGAGTTTGTTGTCATATTTGTCCTTCTTATTTTAGTGTAATTTCTGACGTAAGATTTTTAAGCAGCTGGTAAATATTTTGATAACAATAAAGGTAATCATTCAAAGTGATGTCAGTATTTTCCTTTTCATAAGTAGTATTCAAACAAGCCTTAAGTTTTCTTTTTATTAATTTTATGGGTAAAGAGGAGTCTATTGTTACAGGTTGAGTAATATATTTTCAATTACTTTTTCCCCCCCTCTCTTTCAGGCTCATGATGCCATTTCTCTGTAGAGAGATGGTGGAGCTCTTGGACAAGAGTGACAGCGTGGTCAATCACACCAGTTTATCAAACTATGCATTTCTTTATGGAGTTTTTCCAGCAGCACCTGGTGTCGCAATATTTGCAAGTCAATTTAATATGGAAGTAGGAATTGTATGTAGTTAAACTTTTTCAAATATGTCCTAACTTTGAGCTTAACTTTGTTGATGAAATAAATAAGTGGGCTTGAAGGATTTGCTTTTCTGTAGAATAGGTATCTTAGAATTACTTGTACCCCCAAGATCTTTCCTGGTGTCTTAAGTGTCTTGATAGTCCTCATTGTTTTGTTGGTTTTTTTTTTTTATTTGTGGCTCTAATAGAAAGAGCTAAGACAACTTTAGATATAAAGAACTTGAATCTTTGTTGTTTCTTGGGATTGGGTTTTTTGTCTGTTTTTTTCAGACCTTAGATTTGATATGCTTTTGTAGAAATTATGTTGCTGACTTCAATGAGGGTAGTGTCAGTTTAAAGCTGAAAACTTATGAAAGATCTTAAGATTTAACTGATTTGGTTGTGCTGCCCTTCAGTTAAATCTTGTGATAGAAAGCATTTTACTTTTTTTTATATATATATAGTAGAGGGTACCAATTATCTCTTAAACTTGAAATAGAAATTTCAAATTTGTTTCTTCTACTTGAAGTGACATTAACACATTTTTTGTTAATTTTTGTTGTTTTTAATGGTTTCTATTTTGGAGTTGTTTAGATATATTTGCATTTTTAAGAAAAAAGTATAATAAAAATAAATCTTGTGAGATAGAGTCTTATGCCCTACAAACTTAGGAAACTCTTTAAAGCAGAGTCTCTAGTATGAGTAATAACTCACACATCCATCATTCTGCAAATTCTAGGAAGTAGAAAGACTAGAAGCCAAACTAGAAATCACTTCTAAATATATATGATTTCTACTCATGAATTGGTGCATATTAATATTTGCATAGCTACTTTTTTTTTTAGTTATTTGTGGTGTGAATATTTATATCCAAAAGCAAATTGTGACAGTGTAAATTCACCCCTAGACTGCAGTCATTTGCATGTATATTTATGCATATTATGCATATATGTATATTATGCATATGTATATGCAGACATGCAGTGTATTTGACACCCATACAGAGGTCTGCAGCAGGAAACTCTCTACTCCTGCTGTTTCGGGAGCTTTTTCAGTTTAGCTGTGTGTATAAGCCATATAACTCTCTGGCTCAAATTATAAATAATGTGTTATAGAAACAAGTCATTATTTGTTAAAGGTCTAGGTATGTTTAATTCAGAGGTCAAATTTTGCTAGGGGTTGTATTCCTGCAGGCAGATTATTTAGCTTGAGGTGTGATTAACTCCGTTGCCGTTTCTGTTTGACTCTTGGCAGATTACCTCAGGCATGGTGATAAGCACATTTGTGTCTGCCCCCATAATGTATGTCTCTGCATGGCTGCTGACCATCCCTTCCATGGACCCCAACCCACTGGCAGCTGCTCTCCAAAACGTCAGCTTTGACATCAGCATCGTCAGCCTCATCTCTCTGGTAGGTGCTGCTCGGCTGAGACACAAAGGCACTGCTGGTCAGGGCAGCCCAGGTGTGTAAGCAGCAAACTGAGTTACAGTGAGAGTGGTATTTCCTCATCATGGCCTGATGCAGAAGGATGAGGAAGGAGTTAAAACTCTGATTAAGCAGTGGGGCTGCTGGAAACCTGCACTGTAGAGAAAGATGAATGACTGAATTTGAGCATTTAGTGCAGAGCTTGAGAGATTTTTTTATTAGGTTTGTTTTTTTAGTAACAGAGTATGAGGCAATTAAAGAACTAGCTTACACTGCAGAGACTAATTGCATCAAGCCAAGTGAGGTGCCTGGATATCACAGCAATGAAGGCTGTGTACAAAGTTCAGCTCCAGAAATGTCAGTGCATATTTGTTTAATGAAGTCTTAATGAGCATTAATGAAATAGTTCAACCTGAAAAATTTATGTTTATCAAATTCCTTTACTAGAAATTCTTTTCTTAAAAACTGAGTTGATAATCCAGAAGTCCAATGTGAATTTTGTTTTAGTTTTATAGAAAGTACAGATAGTATGATTGTTTTATTTTCTTTTTTAAAATAAAAACATCCATGTTGAAGGAGTTGGAATTTTATGAAGTTGTTGTCTCACTGAAGTCCTCTTGTCTCGAAACTGTGCCTGAAGGGAAGCCAGAATTGAATGTTACCTCTTGCTGTCAGATCATTTTGGGAGATTCATGGGAGGTGGGTGTGGATTTTAAATTCTAAATTGCCAGGCTACACTGTGGTCATTTCTGTCCCAAAGAACCAACAGACTTCTACGTGCTCCAGGGAAGTTCTTAGTCTTTCCTGGAAATACGTCACCCGCATGAGAACACAAAGATGGATTGCTTTTTCTGACTACAGCTGCCGAGGCAAAGGGGCTGGCAGCATACTGTAGCAGTCATGTTGTTAAGATCTGTTGTATATTTAATTTCACCATCATCTGCCAGAATACTCATCTTGTTATTTTGGGTGTTGTTTTGTTCTTAATTTTTCTTCTTGTATGTTACAGACCTGGTCTCTTACTGTTGTTGTTCTGAGTAAGAAGTACAAACAACTTCCTCATATGATTACTACAAATCTACTTGTTGCTCAGGTCAGTAGTAAGGAGAATGCTGTTGTGTGAGTTTTAAGGTTTCAGTATTTTTTAACAATTTTGGAAGTTTGGTTTCTACAGTGAGATCTTTATAGCCAACTGTAGAGGGCAGGTGAATCTAATGTGTGACTTGTCTAAACAATTTCTGTGCCTTGAAGAAAATGATATTTAATGTGGGCACTGTGATTCCTAAACAGAGCTATAAACATTTAGAATGGAGAGTGGCTTCTGAAATGTTTTCATAGTTATCACTCAATACTTTTGAGTACACTTCTGTTTCAGTTTATACCCATCTGAAGCTGGCCATATCAGGAATAGCAGCAGCCTCTGTTTGACTCTATAGTGATCCAATTCAAGGAGATAAATAGAAGAATAATCCCTGTACTGGTTTATGTCCCTGAAGCTCTTGCTGAGGGCTCAGCAGGTGCAAGTGCTGGTGCAAAGATGTACAAGGGTGTGTGGGAATGCATGGCTGGTGGCTAGGGAAGGCCAAAGCCAAGTGGCTCTGGATTAATTTTAATTGTTATTTAATCTGAGAGAGAACTACAGAGTATATGTTCCTTATTCCCTTGAAGTCAACTGCACAACTGGAACAGCCTGTGCTTGTAATATGTCTGTGTGGTAGTGCTTTCTGAAGTGTTCCCTAGTTTGTGTAAAAATATCTCTCTCTATATATATAGTAAACTCTCTGAGTCTGATCATGGAATCACATCTGAAAGATGTCATGTATTAGAACTGA
Source organism: Anthoscopus minutus (assembly GCA_013399455.1). Lineage (NCBI taxonomy): Eukaryota > Metazoa > Chordata > Aves > Passeriformes > Paridae > Anthoscopus > Anthoscopus minutus. The sequence goes on along the minus strand of VWYI01046368.1, from coordinate 53,029 downwards.
AGATGCTTCTATTCTGTAACAACAAAGCTAGCTTTCATATTAAGAAAAAAATTGAACTGTTGTACTACTGTTTCCACAACACTTCAGCCTATCATTTCAGATTCCTTCAGTGCTAAAATTATCACATGTACAGTATCACTGGGTGACAACTGTTGTAATTCTTGTCTGAACAAATACCTGTTCACCTCAGTTTCTTGCGCAGATCATTTTGGGTAAGTGGTTTGTGCTTGCCAAAACCAGCACCATTTACTTACTATAAAGGTATATAAAGTTGGGTATTTACCTGATTTGCCTTACTTCTAGTTTATATGAGTTATATACTTGCTGTCAAAAAACTCCTTCTGAAAATAAGGCAGCATAGGTAAGTGACACAACTGTAATACTGACTTTACTGTGCCACTGCTTTACTGCTGAATCAAGTATCCAGTTCATAAAAGCACCCTCTGGTGCATCTGGGAATGGAGTTTAAAGCTTACTGCAGGTACTCTCTGTTCAGTTTTTTTTGTCATTCTGCTTTCCCAGTTTAAATGACAATATCCTAACTTTCTTTCCAGTTTATTGCTTGCGTTGGAATGATGGCATGGAATTTCACTGTTAAAGAGAAAGACATCACCATACAGATCCTTGTGTTTATATTCCTCTACAGCTCACTTTATAGCACTTACCTATGGACAGGTATGATTTTTCTAGGCAGAGCCCAGGTTCTGTAATGAAAGCTTAATGTCCTGAAATAATGTTATTATATTCTTTGGAGTACTTGTTTCTTTCACTTGTTTGTAGTTCTACAAATGGGGTTACCTGTAAATTGTGCTGAGGTTTAGTGTTAGGCACTGCTGCTGCTGTTGGAAGCTTCTACCTGGGCCAGTGTGGCTTGGCTTTCCTGGATACAGCAGCCTAGCTGGTGTGTGACAGGAGATGAGAGCCTACTCTCAAGGCAGAAGCAACTACAAATAGTGAATATGATGAGTTGCCCTTCAGCTAGTCAAAGTCTTAATGGTGATTCTTTAATGCAGAGTTAAAGATTTTAATTATTCAGCATTAAGTAGATTTAAAAATCTGGTGCATTGAAAAGTAGAAAATACAGAATGAAGGGAAATACCCAAGTAGCTTTAACACCTCTTTCCCGTGGAAACTGTAATTTCTAAAAGCAATATGTGTGTGTAAGATTAATGCAGGAATTGAAATAGAAAGAACTGAAAGATGCTTCAAGAAGCTTGGAGAACCTTACATATATGTTTAAAAAAAAATACTTTGGTATTCAAGATACTTTTGTCCAGAATCTCCGGGTTTGATTCCTGTGGTGTTTTTCTGGAGTTGTATTTGTTTAGCTGAAGTATGTAGCTCATGATTGGTGGGGACTAACATAAATACTAGCTTTCCTTCCACAAGAGAATATTGCTGAGCTGCTGAGGGGTGAGTAGGATAGGCAGTTCCAGAAGGCACTCCCACAAAGAGTTATATACATAAAAATATGCAAAACTTTTAAATTAAATTTATCACTGACTTTACAAAGGACTAGTCAGTTTTTAAAGAAGTGNCGGACCAGTTCTCTTTTAAATAATAAACAAGACATTTCTTTTGGTTTTCTTTTGGCTTTGTTTGTGTTTTTAGGCTTTCTATCTTTTTTGTTGTTTCTGTTGAAGAAGAGAGAAACAGTAAAGATTCCCATTGGGTTTATCATCATAGCTGGATGGGGGTAAGTTAATTCAAATCAGCTTCCCTGCTGACTTAGTGGGCGCATGTTAAATATGTTATGTACTTACTATTTTGTTCTTTCAGAGTCCCAACAGTTCTGGTAGGAATC
>VWYI01046368.1:6156-39603 GCA_013399455.1 Anthoscopus minutus | reverse complement strand
TTCCCTTTTTTTTAGTACACAGATTTTTATTACAGCTACTTTTGCATCTATTTTGTATTAAGAACTAAAAGTGATTTTAACAGCATAAGCTACTATTCAACAAGCAGTTGTTTTATGGTTGCTATAATTTCCTGCAAGACTTAAATTGAAAAAATAATTCCTTTTACTGTCTGTCTGATTGCAGTGTGCACAGAAACATAACATCCTGCTGCTTATGTATGCTGTACAACCTGGTATATTTTAATGTTTACCATCAACAATATAATTGATGTTTGTATCAGGCTGTGGCCACAAAGGAAAACTTTAGTGTATTTCCATTATGAATGTTGAAGACAGCTGCATCAAATATTTTGGAATAATAAGATATGTGACTTAAGAGCAGAAACTGCAAGTATGTCTGGCTTATAAATACTGCAACCTGTCAATAAATCTGTTACTTGATTTCAGAGGTCTGATCTGTGATGTGGGGTGTGAGAGGGTTACGTGTGCATGTCAAGGTTTACAGCAAATATATTTTTCTGACAGATTTGTTAACATGGCTCTTGGGTTTCAGCTCTGGTATTTCTTAAATCCACCCTAGAATCCTTTACAAATAAGCAGAGCACTTCTTAATGGGTGTCCATCCAAAGACAGCTCCATACTAGAAGTGCATCACATTGTCATCTGCTTACCAAATACCATTTTTTATTAATTCTTCAAACATTCAAGGATTTTATCTTAGGGCAGTTTTACAGTTCTGTTTATAGTCACTGTTTTTGCACTGTCTTTCTCATTTTCATCATAAAAGTCCTGCTTCACATTTTATAATGACTCTGCTTTCCCCTAGATTTGAACACAACATATCTCTTGTAAATAAAAAATTGCTCAAAATTTCTGCATAGAAAAGGCTCTCTGTCTCAAATCTAATACAGAGAACACTTTTAATTATCAAGCAACACCAAATTCCCTTAGATTTGCTGATACCATACCCATTAATCTGATGAGTCTGTGATGGTTAATAGACTAATGAAGCTAGGAATGAAACACAGGATATAGTATTTTGTTTCTAAATCACTGGGTACTTCTGGAAGCCAATAATAAACTTTGAATTGCTTTAGGAAGTTAAATAACCCTTTTAATTGGTAAATATTTCCTTCCACCAAGGAGCACTGGCACGTTTTGAATAGTCGACAAGCTGATGCTCTGTCAATAGTTCATATATTGTTACATGGATTTCTGGTAGCTAGAAACAGCTTTGCTTTAAAGAAGTGGTCAGTGGTGCAATGAGTTCCTTTACTTTGAAGGTGGATTCGTTTGGGATAAATCTCTTGGAAGCTAAGTTCCATGAAAACATCTACTGAACAAGTCTAATGTCCCCTGAAAAGTTGGAATCTTTTAAGGACTAATCTCAAAATAATTGTCATAATGAACAGGGATGGATAGAAAAGTTTTGTAGTATGGAATTTTAGTACTTTTGAATTTCAATAATGATCCTTCATAAAGCGCTAGACCTTTTAAAGTCAGTAAGATGCATTCCTGGGTGAAAATCCATGCGAAGATTGCCCTCTAGGGGACATTCTGATTTTTAATTTTATTTTTTTAATATAAGGTTGTGGGAAGGAGGATTATTTGTTTCTCCTGATCCCGTCTTTTTTTTCTGTTTTTACATTGTGTGTCTTCTAGGAGGATAAAATCCCAAGGAAAAAGTTACAGAAATAGCCTGTATCAGATGGCTCTGTTGGCCATCACTTGTACAGTCTCCACACATTACATTGATTTTACTTTGTATCTTGTAGAGCAGCAAGGAAAAAGCAACACATAAATAAGAGGCACAGATAGACTGTGTCTGCCTACCATCACGACTGGACCAATGTGTTTAACTTGGTTAATTGCAACCCTGTGATTAAGTGGCCAAGTAGTTTGCTTAGAGGCCTTCTCCAACTTCACTACTGTTCTTCCTGTATAACCTCAGTCTTTGCACTGTAGCAGAAGGCTCTTTAACTTGGTTTGCTATGCTGCCTGAAAGCTTGATTCATACCTTGCTTTACAGCAGTTTCACCTGGCATTTATTGATGCTATGAAAGAATCAGTGTAGAACAGCTCATGATCAAAAATAGGAAGATACATAATTGTTAGATATGGACATCCTGTAAGGAAAAGGGATAAATGCAGCAAATTTTTATTAAATCTACCTTCCATTTAATAAACTGGACTGTCAAACTTTTCTATTTAATGACTGTGCTACTGAACTTGAGACATTTTGTTGTCAACAGAGGCACAAAATGTTCAGTCAATTCAAACATACTTTGTCTTACCTCCCAGTCGGTCTTGCTTGCTACTGCCATGTGGTACCCATTAGGTCACTAGAAACAGAAAGTTGATGAGCCTTTCCTAACTCAGTGGTTTCTTGCTGTGAATCTGAACACCAGCATCCCAAATTTCTACTCTTGTAGGATCAGAAAGAATAAATTCTACCAAGCTCTTAGTTTTCATATTAATTCTGCAAACTGTATTGACTATCTATTCTTTATATTTAACTTTTTGTACCAGTGGGGTATCAAACAGTTTACAGAATGAGAAAACTGCATGTGAAAAATCATCAAAGGATGATCTTTCTGTAGTTTGCTGTGTCTGTGGAGATGCAGTGTCATGTCCCACATTACTGCTGCAGCTCTAGTGCACCATTTCTTATTTTCTTCTGAAGATTTGCAGAAGTGCTGCATTTTGAGTGCTTTTTGGTTTTTTTGTTTCTTCTTACAGTCATGCTTGTTATCCTGACTTATTGATCAGGAGGTAAAAATCACAATCTTCTTTGTTGTTTGTTTAATTTGGACCTTGCCACAGATATAAAAATGGTGTCATATATTGATCATTACTTATATACAGGATCAGGAAGAGTTCCTGGTAGGGCAAAAAGCTTGATTAAATTAAGTCCATCATCTATTAACTCTGGCAAAAGAAGTCATGGTTTAAAAGGATTTATATAAAAAGAAAAAAATTAAAAGTACTTTTAAGTGTTGAGTTTTACTGCTGAGTTCATGTATATACTTGTGTAGCTGAACCTCTTCCTTTCTAGCTACCCAGTTTTAAAAAGTAACAATTCAAGAAACATTTTAGAACTCCCCCATGATGTTATAAAGTATACTGCAGAATTAATTTGACAATAATCATATTGTATATAAATAAGTTTATTTTTCACTATCAGGGTGAGAAAAATAGACAGGAAGGTGAAATCTGCAGGTAACTTACAAGATGCTTGCATCGTTGAATTCCATGTAATAAAATTTCAGAATTACTCACAGCAAAATATTACTATTGTAACTGTGATTTGTTTTTAATACACCTTTAACTCTTAGCCTCATTTTACATTGAAGGAGTAGAAGGTTCATATATGAAATGTATCTTAGAATGGTTTTGCCAAGCAACTGAGTATTAATCTTACTTGGTTTGTGTATCACTCTCTTTTTTTCTTCAGTGTTCATCATAGCTTCTACAATTTAGAAAGTCTTCAGCATGGTCATTTTAATTCAGGTAGCCTGAAATTCTGCTACAATTCTCTTGACTGTAAAAGCTACATGTGTGTACACTAGAACTGAGTTCTCCAGAGCTGAGTTAGTGTTCATTCAGAGATGGGGTTGTTCCCTAATTTAGTCAAGCTGTTACATTCTAATTGCATCTATTTGTCGGCAAAATCAGTCTCTCATTCCAGCTTTGTGCCATGTACAAAGCAACTGCCTGGCTCTTAGGAGCCTTTCCAGCATTCTTCTTATAATCAAAAGCCATTTGTCCTGAATATGAATCTGTATCTTTAAAACTGTATATGCTATGTGGTATACTGAAAACAGGATGTTAATCTATATAGCCTTTTCATTAGAAAACCCAATTGTAGTCCAAATTTTACCACATTCAAATAATATTCTTAGCTATATATTTTGAGTTCCTCTTCTACACACTGTGAAAAAAGATTAACTACTTGGTTTATATCAAGACATCCATTTTGCAGGATTGATTCCATTTGACTTATCTTCTGTTTCTCCAACTGCCGTATCTCTTTGAGCATTTCTTTACCTTTGTCCTGCAAAAAGAAACATTTATTTCACTAAAAACTACATAGAGCCTGTAGTAATTGCCCTAAGAAAATTCTGTTCTACTGTCCTTATTTTAATCTTTTAAGAACTTCTAGGGTATGCATTTATGTTGGTAGAAGTCAGTATCATGACAGGTTCTCTTAGATATCTCTCCTAATATCTAGTACTCGCTTCAAGTCCCTTGTGTGATGGATTGAAGAAATATTAGAGCTCCTTTAGGTATTAGTTACCAAAACTTAAGTGGGCATATGACTTACTTTTAAAAAGCTGTATCTGTAAATAGGAGAGATTTTACTGCTAAAAGTAAGCAGCTACCTTCCTGCTTCACATCTGTGTTCAGCTCTGTTTGTCACCTTGTTTCCTTTCCTGTCCATACCGAGCAATGATCAAAGGCAAGCTCTCCTTTCCACCTGAGACCAGGGGCCTGAATAGCTGCAAGAACTCTTAGTGGGAGTTGTGTATTTGCCTGCAGCTGCTTGAGCATTGCCCCATTATCTGACTGGTGTGGGAATCTCTGGGGGCTGCTCTGCAAGGTGGACAACACAGATCCTCACCTGGGGCTTGTCCTGCCAGTACAGCACAGTGCTGGTTGCAATTTCCAGTGTTAGAAACACATGCCTGCCAGATGCCAACACACTGGCTTCTGGGGCACTGCACTGTTCTTTGCAATCCATCAAAGGGCATTAACTGGTATCCCATTAACAAAATGTGAGCAAGGACGTTATATAAACCACCTGCTTGCATTGAAATCTAATTTAATCAACGTACCTTGATAGTTTCCATAACTACAGCAGCACTTTGATGTTTTTTATAGAGCTCATGTCTTCGATCTGGCTTACTCTGAAAACGTGGTTGCTTCTTAACTGGATCATCATGACCAAATGTAGGGGATGTAGTTTTCAATAACTGAGTAATACCAGGAACAAAAATGAAAGGCTTGAATACAGATCTAGGAAGAAAAAGTAGAACAGAGATCCTTTACTGACACCATTTTGTTAAAATTGTTGAGTCAGTAAATTGCTTATTTTTTCCCATTCTTCTTGTTTCTTTTAGGCATTTTAACCATTTAACTGGTGTTAAAGTCATTGTCACAGCAGTGCTCTGTTAAGTAGGTTGGTAGATACCATTTATACACAATGTGCATTTATGTTCCTCCTACATTTTGATTGTGCTTTTTTAGGGAAAAAAAACCAACCCAAAGCAAAAAGAAATATTATTAGGCAAAATGCAATACTTTTTTCATTTAGATATTTACAGTTTTTTATCCAATTTACTTGCTGCTACATCACCTGGCAGGATCTGGTGTTCCAGTAAAGAAGTGAATACAGGGCAGATTAGGCTGCAGAGGCAGTACAGACACCATGCTGCCAGTTGTCATAAATCCTCCTTCCATGTTAATACCACTCTCTTTGTCACGAAGAATTTCCATCATTATTTCAGAAGTGATAGATCCTATTCAAGATACAATACAATTATTTAGCCACAGAGCTATTATAATACCAACTGAATGACATGGTCCCTACAACTGGCTGCTTTTTCCTTTAACAGGCAATGCCAGTTTTAGTTTGTCTGTGTTGGCAGGGGAAAAAAGTCATCCTACTGGTAAACCTTAATATGGAATACACTTGTATTGCTTTCCCCAAAGTATTTATTTCAAAGAGAAGTGATAAGAACATGCCTTAAAAAATGGAGAGTAGAAAGACAAATGGTATTTCCCAGAAAGGTAAATTTCATAGGGCTAGCAACTGGTCATTCACAAAGTAACTTTTCAGATGAAAATTAGTAACTTGGATTACATGCTGTACTTTGAACACCCTGTGGAAGTTAGGATAAATCATTGTAATACTGGTTGGTATTTGAATAGTTAATACCACTATGTCACTTTGAAATTATAAAAAAATATCACAGCCATGCATGGATTCTGTGTGAAATGTTGAAAATGAAACACAAAAATTGTCACTTGTTTGGGAGGGAGGGGTTTGGTGGGTGGATGGATTTTTTTATTTTCATCCTTTTCAAGGATGCACTGGAGTGGCATTACATTCTATGCTCAGAAGCTGTAGTAGTACATCAAATTGTAGAAAAGTCTTTATCAGTAGCCTGTGTGAGGTTTAGTGCCAAGTATCTATGAAAATGATTCCTGCTCAGGAGGAACAAAACCCTTTTCACATATGCCTGTTCAGGTGACATCACTGTGAAAATGTTGCTGTATAGTGTATGCTGAAGCTAAGATACTGGCATGGTATCACCAAACCATCCAATATTCTAACAGGCAGCTCTTGCAGAATGGTTTTATTTTCACATTTGGTGTACCAGTAAGTGGGTATGCTTATGGCAGAAAAACATTCATTCACTCACTTTTTATTTTTTATTGGAAGGTATCATCTACCACTTTAATATTTTAGTGTTTCCTTACTGAGTTCTAACTGTGTAAAAAAATTGTGTTTTAACTGCCTTGCTGTTTCCTCTTAAAATAGTTACTCTGCTGCTAAGTCACATATCTCCAATATTATTTTTTCATACATGACCCAGGTTACTTGTAGACAGGCATGCAGCACTACATTTCAGCAAGAAAACACACTTAAGTATTCCTACAGTTGCCTGGGAAGGTTGGAGAATTTAAAAAATCAGCAAGCTAGATGAATCAAAGAAATTAAAAGAAGCAATGGTCATTTTCAAAGCTACAGTTTGGCAACCTGTCCAGCAGGGAAGAAGGTACTGCTTATTTTCCACTAGACTCCATTATTTTGTGTGCCTGAAATACATTCCCTGTTTTTTGAAATACGAATGCTATTTCTCTGAAAGTAGTCCTCACATAGTAGACAGCCTGGAAAAACCCCACAACTGTAATGCCACTGAGTGGAAATGCAGGGAAGGATAGATGAAGAAAATGGTGATTTTACTGATGCTGTAAACCAAATAGCTTTTAGCTAGGGCACCTATTTAAAATAAATCTAAATAAAGTGAACCATATGAAGCTGATAACCTGAACACCTAGTGGGATTTTTAAAATGGCTCAGGTAAAAGCCTGAAAATGGGGATTTAGAATGAAAACACAGATACAATCTCAGCATTGTTATAATACAAGTAAATACAGGTATTATGAAAATGTTTTCAGTATTCAGAACCTGCAATTCCTAATGTAAATGCAGGATTTACATGATCACTAAAGCAAGATAGCAAAAGTAATTCACTCTGATGCATTAACTAAATGCTAAACCTGGTCTGGCAGTTCAGCCAGATAAATAAAAGAAATGAAGGGGTGCAATGTTGCAGGGGTGCAACCTTGATTCAGATTAATTACTTCAAATAAACACATGAATACAGCTACAGCAAAAACCTGCTAGATGGATGCAGTTAGAAGAGGTTGTATTTAGAAGTCTGAAAAGTAAGTGTATGAGTTAGTGACTGCTTAGATTAGAGAAAATTATTTTGTTCTGCTCTTGTTGTGTTTTAGACTACACAAGTTTAGAGTAGCCACTACAGTGAAACTACAAGGATTTAAAAATTAATATCAAAAATAAATGCAAATCCTTAGCAGTACAGTAATAATATGTAGCCTATCAAAATGTTTCAAAACAAGTCTTACAGGGCATTTAGTGGTATGGTCATAATGTGACTTCTTAGCATTGCTACTGTAGCTCTGTATGTTTGATATTTGACCCTTGTTTTAAATTTTGCCTCTTCAATAGAAGACTTCCAAGTTCAGCACTTTTCTTTTAGGCAAACAATTAATCAAGTAAGTTCTGGTTCACCAAGTCATGTGAATGACTGCCTGCATCAGACATATAATCATTTATGATTTAAATTAGTGTAGCTCACTAAATACTTTGCACATCTTGAAAAAAAATTTAAAAGGATACCTTTGTGTTTGTTCAGAAGTTTATAGCCTTCACAATATCGGCCTCCAGATGTGGTCATTCTGGCAGTATTGACATAAGAATACACAGCAGCAAAATCAAATTCCTTTTCTCCATCCCACCAGCCATTCCTTTTGGCATATTCCCTCAATTCTGGGTGTTCTCTGTCAATCTTGGTTGTGATAGAGAGCTGGTTGGAAATATTCCGTACACCTCCTGTTTGCAAGTTGAAGAAAGATTTTTCTAATACACTGAATGATTTTTCCTGGTATTTCATTTACAATTAGCTTAGTAAAGCAAATTAGCCCTGAAGAATTTCTTACAAGATCAATGAGTGTGGTGGTTTATTTTCAGCCCTCTCTCCCCAGCTACGTGTATTTTTCTGATTGAATTTTCACCACCACTCATTTCTGATTCATTTGCTTCTATTGCCAATATTGTATTTCAGGTTCTGATTATTCCCACCTTTACATGCTTCTGAGACATCCAAAGATCGAATTTTTCCTAAGTCCACTAAAAGAATCAGCCACTTCGGTGGCCCAGTACATCAATCCTGTCCTCAGATGAAATTGTCATGGATTACTACCATCCTTAAGACCACACATACTGCTGTCCTTCTCATGCTGACTTTCTTGCTGTCCTCTGTTTTCCAAGTGCAGGAGTGGTTATCTCTGGCTCTGAAAAGGCCCCTGTCACTCAGCTCCTCTGACAAACTGCCAGCTACTCCACACTAATGCTCCAGGAAGCAATGCCTGTTGTTTACAGGCACATGTATGCAGCTCGAGATTAGTTTGATGCCTTAATGAATTGGTAAATGAAAACTGGGGAACCCCAAGTGGTCGTTGCACTTGAAATGTTTAGAATGAAGAGCACCATCCATACCTTCTACTTTTTCTGCTGCCCAGTATTTTCCTGATGTCTCCAGCACCCATGCTTCCTTTCTGTCAGCTATCAGAAAACTGTTGTGGTATGTAAATGCCATCTTACTCTCCATACAGTTTCCTCCCTGTCCATATTTTTCCAGCAAATCAACTATGACACTAAGAGCCTTTTCAGCTGTGTCCGCTCTCTCAAGTCCAAGCCTAAAACAAAAGGAAAATGTTATTTATGGAACTATGAACTCCACATAGAACTATTCAGCCTGAGTATTCAAATTGACCTGGAATATTGCTATATGCAGCTGCCGGTTGTATGATCTGGGAAGGGAAACACAAGTCACATAATGGGCTTCTTTGAAGTGGGTCCTCTATTAACTTGAAGTGGGGAAAAACACCAAATGGAAACATAGAAAAGCAGAGAGAGGGATCCTTCAAAATACTTACAGGTCCTATGCAGGCACTGGGGGGAAACTACCGAAATAATTGACTGACTGCTGTGTGTTAATGAGAGTTACACTGGCACCTGTAGGATAGGAACATGAACTTGCTATTACCTGGAAATAGGCAATTGAGACTGAAACTTAAAATATGCATGTGAAAGATGGGGGAATAGGAAAGGAGTACAGACCCTAGGAAAAGGCCCTAACAGTAGTGCCTGAAGTCCACCTGTGCTCTTGAAAAAGTCTTGTTTGAGTTTAGTATAAATTGTATAGAAATAAATATGTTTTCTAATTTCTTTGACAAATTCTGATCTAGTGCCTGACGCTTCTCATGGGCTCCTGGCAGAAACTAGTGCTTATGCCAAGAAGTACTTATTTTTAACCGTGGCTAGAACAGTGGAAACAGTGTCTTCTGAAAGTGAAAGTATTTCCCCATATGACTCAAACCACATGTTCCCACGTAAATTCCAAATCCGGTACCATTTACCGAAAAAGAAAAAGAAATACAAAACAAAAAAAACACCTGTGCACACCTTACGAGGTCCATGCCAAGGAGAGCTTCCCCATCGCAGATCTCTTCCCTGCCCCACACCGCCTCGTTGCCGATGCACACGCCGTGCTCGTTGGCGCCCATCTCGGCCCCCCAAAGCCAGGAGGGGCGGCTCAGGACCACGGCGTGGGTCCTCTCCACCTGCTCGATGCTGATGTAGGTGCACTGCAAGAGGCCAGAGCACACATCGAGTCACCGTCCCGGATCCGCAGGCCGATTAGCGGGCTAAGCGCGCAGATAAGGGATGAAAGCGGCGTTCTCGCCGCCTCCCGCAGGACCGCTCCTGCCCCGCGCCCTCACCTCCAGCGCGGCTCCGGGCGGATGCGCGGCGGCCGGGAAGTGCACGACCTCCTGCACCTCGTCTGCCGGCCGGTCCGAGTTCTTCCCGAACACCACGCGGTCCCCTGGCGCGGCGGGCGGCAGCGCCACGAAGGTGTCGCATGAGAGGGGCGGCGGCCGGGGGAACATGTTGAGGGCTGTGGGCTGAGGGCTGAGGGCCCCCGGCGCGGCCACCGGCAGCGGCGAGGCGAGGCGGGGCCGGCGGCGCCCGCGGAAGGCCCGCCCGCCGACCCGGAAGGCCCGGCCGAGGCCGCCCTGGAGCGCCTCCGTCCCTGTCGCAGTCGCTGTCCGTGCGGGCACTGGCGGCTCCCGATCCGCCGCCGTCATGGGGAAGTCGTTCGCCAATTTCATGTGCAAGAAGGATTTTCACCCCGCCTCCAAGTCCAACATCAAAAAGGTGAGGGGGGTCTGGGGGGTGCCCCGGGGGGACGCGTTGCCGGCACCGCAGCGGCCCGAGGAGTGCTCCTCACTTTTCTGGGATGGCACCGGGGCTGGGGCAACGAGGAAGGAGGAGGCAGGGAAAATAGTTAAGAAATACTTGAAGCTTCAGGTTTTCTTGTTCCCAGGTGTATATGACTGTCGCATTTGCCTGGCTCAGGCGTTTCAACACCTGTCAAGACAAACAGGCAGCGTACACCGTCCGGGAAAACCCCACCTGTCATCATATGCCCATGTTTTCCCAGTATTGCATACCAGCCTCGAGCTGGTTGCAGGTTTGCTCTCCAGAACTGTGCACCAGGCCAGGAACCCCCGAGGGGACCTGGGGCTTGGGATCTGTCGGCACTTCACCGAGTCAGAGTCACTACAGGGAAGACAGTGGCACCCACTGGGTATTTTCTGAGCCTACTTTTCCTTTTGAGCTACTAGATTTTCTCCTGTCTTCTTGGCGTGTAAATGTTGTTGGAACTCAGAGTTTCTCAAAATTACTGCTGGGGGAGGTTCATTTGTTAAAATACTGGATGAAAATAATGTTTTTTTGGCATTAGAATGGTGATCATCCCTCATTGAGTAAGCCACTTATTTATACACTACAAATATGTATACACTATATACATATTTTGCAATGGTTTTTGTGTTTAAGCAGAAGCTTAATTATTTTAACTAGGTATGGATGGCAGAACAGAAAATCTCATATGATAAGAAGAAACAAGAAGAATTAATGCAACAGTATCTGAAAGAACAAGAATCCTATGATAATAGGTGAGAATTGGCTTAAGATCACACACTTCTTCCTCCTGTCTTGTTTTCATGGTAGTGAAGGGCATATTGCTGTGAGCAGTTTCAAGTACTGTCTCCCATTGACTGTAGTAGTAGGAGGGAGCAGTGATTCATTAAGTGATGTCTGATTAAGAAGAGGTCACAAGAACTTCTTTAAAGTGATTTTGTGCCCGTCTTCTAATTAATTTCAAACTATGCTATATTTTACAGAACAATTGGTTACCTTGTATAATAATACATTTGTATCATACAGAAGTCTGTTTTTCATAACTCTGGACATACTGCTTTTCAGTTGAGATTGAAATGTTGATTTTTGCTATACAGTGGGTTGCACAAAAGTGTTGACTGGTCTCAGGTTTTTTGATAATCAGATTTTGTTACATTAACAAATTAACAAGTGCTAGTTGTCACAACAATTTCATACTGTTGGGGTTTTTTTCTGAGTGGTACCAATGTGATTGTTTTGTGTGTAACACCCCAAACTTCCCTTTTTATTTAGGTTGCTCATGGGTGATGAGCGTGTGAAGAATGGTCTTAATTTCATGTATGAGGCCCCACCTGGAGCAAAGAAAGGTATTGCAATTTCCTGATTGTGGGCAGATAGTACTGCAAGGCTAAAAACCTTCTGAAGAAATAAGCATAATGTATTTTATTTAAAATAACATGTTCATGGTGAGGTAATGATAGGAGGTGTGGTTTTTTAATTCTTTCTGTGGGACCATGCAGACATAGATATAGATAGATAGATACAGATAACTGTAGATATAGTATGTAATAATTTTGATCTCACAAATCTTTCATTTCTTCCAAAGAGAATGGTTGGGTGTTTTTTAAGCAACAGTTCAATGTGAAGGGAAAAACCAGATAAAACATCTTTCCAGGAAACAGCATAAATTCTGTCCTCCACCAAGGGTGTTTCTTTAGCCAATTATAAAGCCATTGGATGAGGGGGACTAGACCTCACCAAGGCAACAACTCAGACACATCTGCACAAACCTGTATTTTGGCCTGCACTCCTTTACAGAAATAGCAGGTTGCTTTTGTTTAAACATTACGCCCATAATTCAGCTTGATGCTTGTCAAGCATAGGAAATACCAGAGCAAGAAATTAATTATTAGAAGTCATAAAAATAATAAATGCTGAAATTCAATAGTCAAAAGTGCTGCCTGACCTGTGTCTGGTGAGTCTATGACTGTTTGGTAGTGTCATAAATGGAAGTTTCTAAATACCTGGCGGACACTCATATCAGTCACCTTATTTTAGCAAGATCTGAATGTAAGGGAAGAGTTAAGAAAATATATTCCCTTTAAGTGAAAACATGTCCCCTTTAAAATGCATCTTTCCCATTTGCATTAAATTACTTGGAAATGCTTGGATGGACTTATTCTTGTAGACCAAATCTTGCAATTATTTAACTTTAGAAGCTGTAATAGTAATATTCTAAGCTTAGAGGAAATGTGATTCAACGTAGTTTTAGAAGATGATTCTGGATTTACAGAATTTATAGCTATATACTGGAGTCTGGTTATATGTAAGTGAACTCTTTTTTAAATAAAGCTACTTTATGAGTATTTGCACTGTTGATTTGTAGAGGCCATAAAATATTTTGTCTTTAGCATAGGGGGAGAATACCATCTGCATTTTACTTATATAATTAATGCATTGTTTCTTTTCTTTGCATGCTTTCTGGAAATTCAAAGAGGAAACAAAAGAGGTATTTCATTACATTATTTCTTTACATTTTTTGCTTGCTTACTTAAAATGTATTCTGAAAAACTTCAAACTTACATGTTTCCTGTTTTATAGCAGGAAGGAGAGACTGAATACAAATTTGAATGGCAAAAAGTTGCTCCTCGAGAAAAGTAAGATATCTGCATATTTTGGTATACTTTTCTTTTTGTCCCCTTTTTTACCCTGTTATGTTTTTGAGCAGGTCATTTGTGTGATCTTGTCATGTCCTGCCTCTTAATTAGTAAAACCTGTTATCCTAGAACTATTTCCTTGCTCAGCTTTATTTTCATTTGATTTTTACATGTATATTTGAAAACGCATTAAAAACAACGTTTAAAGTAGTTATACCTCTGAAATGGGTGCACACTCATCAGCAAAAGGTAGTTTTGTGTATGATGTCTTTTAAAAACCAGTAGTGAATTGAGTATTTGTTTTCTTTTGTGTTTGTGTAACAGATACGCTAAGGATGATATGAATATCAGAGATCAGCCCTTTGGCATCCAGGCAAGTTACACAGATTCAGTCTGTGGATGTCTGGGGTGTATTTCAAATGTCTAACTGCATGACATTCACATGGACTCATTTAATTTTAGCATCTCTTTTTCAGTGGGTTTAAAAGCTTCTCTTACACCTAATGACACAGACATTGCTGTAAAGGTTCAGCTGTATCAGTGACTAAATTGTGTCAATTGGCTTTGTTGCCTTCAGGTGCGGAATGTGAGATGTATTAAATGCCACAAGTGGGGTCATATAAACACTGATCGAGAATGTCCCTTATTTGGCCTTTCTGGAATCAATGCAAGCTCAGTGTCCAGTGATGGTTCAGGTAGGCAGTGAATGGTTTTTAAAGGTTCTGGTTAGATATTTGGGGGAAGCTCATCATATTTAATTTCAGAAGGTTTATCATATTTTCAGAGTTGATGAAATCTGGAAAACAGTTAATTCCAAATGTATGATCCACAATTTTGAGTTGCTTCGGGTTGCAGGGACCTAATTTTCTAATTAGTAACTCATTTAAAAAAGATTCCTTATTGCTCTGATCCTATCTGTGCCTAAAACTGAGACACTGCAATGAGGCTTTAGATCAAAATGACAACATTTGTGTTACCAAAAAAATGAGTGGATTGTCAATGACTGTCCCAGTTCAAATTTAAGAGAACTGCTTGGATAAGATGGAATGTATCATTATATATTTGTTAATCACCTGGTAAAAGGGAGAGGTTTGTGGGCTTTTTTAAAAATATGTAATTATCTAAGTGGGCAAGCAGTTAAAACCTAGATTTCCAAATGTCTGGTTTCCTTTCAATCTTTTTGCTTCTTGAACTATAATTTTTTTTTCTTCTATTACTCTCCTATTACTTGAAGTCACACAGCAGTTAGTGCTAGATTATGTTTGAAGAAGTGGGTATAAATATTCAAATGGAATTTTTTGCTTATGGTGCTTTTTTTCTGTGAGTTAAACCAAGTTGTAATGCTTTTAAGTTTCTTGAAATTGGGGCATGTTAAAGAAACATCAGGTAGGGTGAATGAGTCTTCAGCCTTGCTGTACTGTGCTTCAAAGTCACGTGTTGTGTCTTGGATTTTGCAGGGATACCATTACAGCTGCACACTTGATGGTTTCTGCTTTTCTTCTGTCTTTCTTCAGGTTATCTATTTTATGTAGCAGCTCCTAATTTTGTTACATATTTAGCCTGCCAAATATCTTGTTTTTCAGAATTAGGTCACATAGATACATGGTTTCTTTGGGATGAGGCCTGGAAGAGCTGAGTTCAGGGAAAAGGTGCCTCTTAATCTCCTGTCTTTTTATACGTTGTCTGATGGTTGTGCCATTATATTACTCATCCTGCAGTTGACTTGCTCAGCCTTTCTGTTCAGCTGGTTATAAAATTAAATCCCTTTCTTGCATGGTTCTTATCTTAGAAAAAAACCTGTACTTAGAGCATTTAGTGGTGGTAGAATTATATTGTGCTGTTCTTTCATGTCACAGATGCTTTTGTGCTACAGAACTCACTGTCCGCACCTCAGTTCAAATAATGTGGGTAAATTTTAGAGGTATTTGGTTGAGAAAGCAAAAATATTTGTACATGCTTGCACAAACCTGAGTATACATTCCTAATTATTCTATACAGTGTAATACAGATACTCTGCAGTGTCAGTAGAAGAATAACTGCTTGTTTCAAACCTTACTGAACTATCTGCATAGGTGTAGGCAATGTTTTACTGCTGTGGGTGTTTCCCACTTGAAGAGATGTCCCCCAGATGGCTTTTCAAACCATCTTTCTAAGCCTAAAGAGAGCATTTAGCATATATGATGAATTTTCCATGAAGGAAAATGATGTGAAAGTACTTAGATGTTCTCAGACTGTGCCAGTGCCCTCTCATTTTCAACTCTGGAACTTAGAAGACAGTGTGCTATGCTGAGCTTAGACTCTTGTAGGCTGAGGAAGGATTTTTAGGGAGTAGGGGTGGGCGACAGATCAGGATTTGTATATATAATTTGTAAGACGTTGTTCTTGAATTTGAATAGTCAGCTGTAATGATACTGCTACTTTCTCTTTCGCGCGGCCAAACTATGTAAAAACACTGTAGGTAAAGCTTAAAATTCTTGATTTACTAGGAAATACAAGGCTTAGAGAAAGTTATTAATTATTAATTATAACATCGTATAAAAGGTTGTCTGCTTTTTCTAGCCTCAGGAATGCAGACCTTTCATCAACTTTTCTAAAACTTCATCTGCTTTAATAACAAGTAAAGTTACACTCCTTTGTTGATTTCTGGAAGTATGTGTAAATGAAGCACTACAGTTAAGTGACAACATAAATTCTTGAATTCACTGCTTCACTTAAGGGTCATAATTCACCCACATGGTATGTTAAAGCGTATGCCACGTATTTTTACAAAAAGTAT
Organism: Anthoscopus minutus; assembly: GCA_013399455.1. Classification (NCBI taxonomy): domain Eukaryota; kingdom Metazoa; phylum Chordata; class Aves; order Passeriformes; family Paridae; genus Anthoscopus; species Anthoscopus minutus. The sequence goes on along the minus strand of VWYI01046368.1, from coordinate 23,612 downwards.
CGGGCTCTTTTTGTTTGTTTTTGTTGAAACCCTGACAGCAGTCATGTGTTGGCTGTGATGGGAGTAATTCCTTTGCATTGCTGAGAGTTCAGCCCAGTTGTTACTGTGCTGCAGATCCACGGGTAGCTCTGCTGCATCCGTTTCCACCTGCAAGAACCTTCTTCTGTTGCTCTGTGCAATACACCTTCTCAAGCCCTGTTTCTTCTGCTTCTTTCTCTTTGTCAGTAATTGCATGCACTTCTAAGCTGCTTTCTAGACTAAATTCCTGATAATTTTTTATTGGTTTATAGTACTGCAGAAATGTCCATTGCCACACTGTTCTTGACTGGCTAAAACTCCAGAAAATACTGCTTTGGAAGGGACAGAGAGTTTTTATGAGATCACCTTTTTATGAAACTGTTCTTTGTTTTGTGAACTGATTATTAGGTTTTTAAAAGTCCCTTGCACTTGAAACAAGTTTAATTGCACATGAATTGCTTCCCAAGCACCTCCTCTTCCACATGTCACAAGTGTCTCCTCATGCTTAGAAAGCTGGTAAAAAAACATTTAAATAGTCTACAGTTTTCATTTATCATGGTTGTCAGCACCAGGAAAAAAAAAAAGGTACAGAACTACTTGGCTTCTAAGGTCAGGTTAAAATCATTCAATTTTTATGAGCTGTTTGTTAATTTCTAAAATATGGAGGTTAAAACACATGCCCTTGAACAGAGCAATGAATAGGGATTTCAAGGATAAGCAGTGATTACTGGTAGTATGCAGCAGGTCTGGAATGTGTACTAAATGTATTTGACTGGGCTTTTTAACAACTCAGTGTGTAAAAATACATTTGCAATGAACTCTCAAAGAGTTGAAAAATGTTTGGCTAAATTACTAGAGCATGTAGTACTTTCAAAAGTTAGGAAGTATTGCCATATTTAGAAATAAGTTGAAAACTTCTTTCTAGCTGGTATTTAAGGAAATTGAAATATAAATATTGTCTCATAAATGAAAGGGTACAACTTAGAAATACAGATATAATAAGGAAGAGAGGTGAAACTAGAATAAAATTTTAGTACAGTAGCCAATGTACAAGGATTCCAGTTCGTTTATGAAATTAATTGCATAAGAAGGACCAAATTTAAGTTCTAAGTAATTAACTTTTTTTAAAGAGTGAATCTTTGGAATTTTTTTATATTCTTTGGAAAGAGGTCTATTGCTTTGAAGGTACTTGGTAGTGCTTTTTTCTTCTGATTTATAATCTTTTCATCCTAATAGAATTCTATCTTAAACCTTTTCATGCAAATTGAATGGAATAATTTTTTTAGACAGTGCGTGGTAGTTACCCTACCTAAATTTAGGTTAAAATTCTTCAAACTTTGCAAATACTCTCTCTTGCTAGAGCACACCATGCATCAGCACAGTGTTGGAAGGCTCTGGTCCGTGTGCTGCTGAGCATCCCAGCTGGTGATGAATCTTTGCCCAGTCAGTGTGAGGCAACATTGGTCTTCATGGTTCTGAATCTGGTGTGCTAAGGACACTGGCATCACTAATTTCTGCACAAGTGGGTTTTAAAATATTGTCAGGCTTCCCTGTAAAAGATTTGTAGCAGGCCTTGATACAAGTTAAGTTTCTGATCTGTTCTAATTTTTTCCTGCTTGAGAAAGAGTGAAACAAAATATCTTGTTTGGACTTATTTTTTTTTTTTTCAGCATCAGAAGAAACATTTGACTGCATTGAAATGAAGCTCATGTCTGATTTAGTTGACTTATCTAAAGCTTCTGCTTTGTTTCTCCATAAGGAAAAAGAAGAATTATTAACTGAGACTTTTTTCCCTCCATGTCCAATATAGGCTTTTTCTTTCCCATCAATTTTATAAGCTGTGGTTCTGTCATTTCAGCAGAATAGCTGCCTTTTAATCTGATGTGAAGACTACATTGTAACGTTCCTCTTGACACATAAAACTGGTTGGCAGTTGCTGTGTCGGATTTGGTACTGAATGTTTTGTGTGCAAAAACCAGGCACAGCCCTCAGTTTCCTCCAGTGAAACCGCTGCAGGGCAGAGGGTGTCTGTGGCACAGACCTGTGTTCTGCTATCTTTCAGGATCTGACATACATTGCAGTGCTTCAGCAAACAAAAATAGTTACAGTACTTTAACTCAGCCATGGTGGATTGGTTATTTTGCTTCTGGGACTATTTTACTAATCTAGCTGGTAATTCATACCAAAAAAAAATCTTACCATTAAAAAAGCACCTATTGAATAATATCTCACCAGTGAATAGAGATTATTTTTGCAATAAGGCAATTTCAGTGGATGTGGTTATCATGGGATAATCACACCCCTGGGGTACAGCCTTGTCTGTAATCTCCCAGGAGTGTAATTATTGCATGATAACTGCACCCCCTGGTGTTGCATTATTTCTATTATGAAATTCTTAGTTTTAGATATAAAGTAACTTACTTTGATCGCTGCAAACTGCAAAGTAGTGTTAGAATGTTCCAGCTGTGAGGCTTACGGAGACCAACTTAGAAGATTTACTTCTCCTTTATGAAGGTAAATTAGGCAATCAAAATGCTTCTTTGGGCTAAACTGATTTACAGAGTGTTTTACTGATAAAATCCTAACTTTCAAAGTTCAAACAAGCTGAAAATATCGTTTGTGCTTCTGACTTTACGTGCCACTGTGGATATATGCATGTAGAAAACACAGAATGCATACCAGCAAAAAACCCAGCTCACTAGCATCTCAAAGTGTGCCTGTTTTTACGCTCCTTTTTTGTCATAAACCAGCAGCATCTGTTGGGGTTTGTGAGGTTTTGGTGTGAATCCTGAAAAGCCATTGACTTGATTGGAACAGAGATCATTAAGTATCCTGTGCAAAATATTTTAGAATAATTCTGTTACTTCACTTCAAAATTGCCTGTGACTTTCTTGGTCAGATGAAGTTAGGACAAGCTGAATACTTTTTTTTCCTTTCCCTTCTTTTCTGCAAACAATCTAACCTCTTCAATGGTTTGGGCAGATGGGGGGAGGGTTTGCTAAAAAGCTATGAAAGCTTGAATACTTACAACTTTTATTATATGGTTTTTATTACAAAGAACCTACTATGGGTCGGTTCATTTCTTATCAAGAAAGGTATTACTATCTAAGGAAGTGAGGCTAGCGTCTCAAGTTGTATGAATAGCATAGTTAGAAGTGGGATGGTAAGGTTAAAAGATGTTCTTGCACTCTTGGCCCATGAAACAAGCCTGGAGAGTGCTGGGCATCCTCCTCTGCTGTGGACTACTTAGCATACCTTACAGCTAACTGGCTCCATATGTGATCCATGCCATGGAATTATTAAGGCAAAGGTAATGTAAAGTGCTTAGAATGCTGTGGAAGATTCAGGCAAATTAAGGTAGAAGTCTAATGGAGCAACATGTATGGGTATCTAGTGTCTTATTGTCTTCCAAGATAAAGCCACTGTAGGTATGGCTGTGCAGGTGCAGCCTTCTGAAGGCTCATTACCCATTCCTGGGGTCTGCACTCTCCCTTTTCATCTCCTGAGTGCCCCTAAACTAACCATGGGTGTTGTTTCCATCTGTCTGTGACTTAGTGTGTTCCACTGATCTTATGTTTTTAGGTGAAATACCTTTCCAGAGTAATCATTGAAATTACCAGTCACATGGAGACAGCAAAAAATGAAATCCTTGTTTATGTTACATTATGTCTGTGTCTCACTGCAGTTTCCCAGTGACAAATACGGTACTTTTTTCCCAACAGAGAAAAGTCTGCATTGTATTGGGAATGCAGAAATTTCTTAAAATGTTCTCTTGAATTTGTAATAACCAAGAAAAGGTATTTGAATATGTTAACTGTGAATATCTGTATAAATGGTCATCTGTAGAAACACACAGTGTTTGAAACCTTTCTTTATGATCTGCAGCTGAGACCTTTGATTGTGAACAGTAGGAACCTTAACTAAATCTTCACATAGTTTAAGAATTGTCATACTTCAGAATAATCCTCCATTTATATTTCAGAGGCCTTGGTATTTGTTGTGAATGCATAAAATACAGATTTTATTAGAAATGTTGTGCTTAGCATTTAAGCAATAAATATGGATTCCAATAGCAGTTTCATAATGTTAAATGGTTTTTAGTACTCAAAAAAAGTAAAAAGGAACCTCTGGTTTCTCTGAAATACCATATCACAAAAGCATGGCAAATTGCACCTAGAAATTCTGTGCTAAAGTGTTAAATACAGTTAAACTGAAGGCCCTCTGAAGAAGAGCTAATTAAAAGCCAAAGGTTTTAAGTCATTGATTTCTCTCAATGCCAACTGCAGCAGTTGCTTTGAAGTGTAAATATGGTCTGAATGCACTCATCTCTGAAATAGATGAAAAAATTATCAGTAAAAGATGATTGATTCTGAATTAGTGGAGACAGCATAAATTTACTGTGTGTCATGATCACATAATTTTGATAATACTTTGTCCTTTAGATAAGTATCTACTCTCATCTTTGTCACAACCTCTGTAAAAGTTCAGACTATTACATGTGATCAAGCTCAGTCTGTAAGTTTTTTCCATTTTTGCTCGATTTCCTTTTAAGCCATATTAACAAAAGCAACAGAACACTCGGTGGACAGAACAATATATATAGATGTATTGACACAACTGTCTATTCTAATTTTAAAGTTACTTTCTCTTTTAAAGCAAAACATGAAAAGCATTGTATTTGCCATGCAGAAAAGGCAGCCTTCTGCATTCATAGCATCCTTCACGTGGTTGTGTGCTAGACCGAAACTCACCAGCAGAATGTTTTCTAGAGCCTAGTTAATTCAAAAGAGGTGGTTTTGGACTCCCTAGGTATTTAGGTGTTTATTATTATTGGACTCCCTAGGTATTTATCTACTTTTCCACAGCAAGGCATGGCTTTAGTACAACTGTTGTGTAGAAAACCTAATAAATTTTAGTTTGGAGGAGTTATGGCCTCATGTGGTCCAAGCTGCCTATCAGAACGGATGATGACAACATGCTTTAGGCCTACTTTGTTAACAAAAAATGTGTAGCAATAAAAGAAAAGTCTTGAGAGTATCTTGTCCTTGATTCATAAATTAAGTTTTAAGTAGGGTAGCATGGAGTTTACTGACCGTGACATATACTGGCAAGTTGATTGTGCAGATACATGAGTTTTCAATGTTTACATTTTCATTAAATGATCTCTCTTACCACGTTAGGAGAAATGTGATGATGGTGATATTTTTAGATTAAAATGATCACATTTGTAAACTAAGATGCCCGTGCCAGAATATATTTTCAGAAAGGGAGAAAAGCCATATTCTAAATACTCTGTTTTGATGATATGCAAAATGACCAGTAGTTAAAATAAAGGTCAATAGTTGTAATTAAAATGACACCATGAAGAGTCTACTTTTTCCAGTATTTTCTACAATTTTCCAGCAACTTTTATATAGTGTACTCTATTTAATTTTGTAACAATATATAGAATACAAAACAATACATACATACAACCTTATATAGTTCTGTAACTGCAGCCACAATTTAAGTACCACTGGTTACTGTCATTTCCTCTACCAAAGATGGCAGTAATGTTTGCAGTATTACTGTTTATTACTGTTTCTTACGTCTTTGCTTTCCATTTATATTCCACAATAAAAATCCATTTAAAACTTGATTGATTGTAAAGAATAATTCAGTTGGCCTATCTGCACTGCTGATGGTAGTGAAAGCTTTTATCAGTAAATTGGGTAAATACTGTCAAGACTCTGTATCATGAGTAGGTGGAAGTAAAACTGCTGTGATGCTGGCAAACTTAACATGATGGTCTGTCCTCATGCTATTGCATAAAAAGTGTTATTTAATCACAGTGGTTATGAAAAGATGTTTTAGCAAACTGTTCTCTCTTATTGAATAATTAGAAAAATGTGCTTTACACATTGTCATGGAGGCTTGTTAGATGGTGTGTTACAGCTGGTATTGGTCTCCTGAGGGTGCCCATGCCTCCTAGAGAAAATGTTCTGAAAAACAACGGTGTTACATGCACTCTGCATCTGTAGCATCAAGAGAAGTACAGACAGAATAGAAAATTAATTGCAGCTATGGGTTTCTCTAGTTTCTGGGGCAGGCATGGGGTGGTAATGTGGGGTGAGAGAGCTTGCTGTAAGGCAGGCACTTAAGTAATTGAAATCCAGAACTGTATTCCCCTCCTGATGGCTTAATAGAAGCAGAGCTGATTCTGTTAAAGTCATCTCAGTTGTGTGAAGAGAAATTGGAGTGCTCTTTGTTCTAAAAAAATCAAATTTCTGATATGTTATAGAAATCCTAGTATGATATGCTTCTGCAATCCAGTGTCATTGATGTTCATATATGCCTGAGAAAAAAAACTATATACATCTATTCTGTTTGTTTAATTGTCCAAGTTTTATAAAGGTGCACCAAAAGCTGTCAAGCTAAGGTTGTACTCGGGTAGAGCTTTGTGAAGACTAATCCTTCTTACGACACTTCATTGCACGTTTTTGAATTTTTAGATTTTGTGCCTCAACTCTTTGAGTCAACCTAGCTATCTGAATTGTATCCTTAAATAGTATCTTAAACAGACGATAACAGAGATAATTAGTTCAGCAAGAACTTCTGTGGAAAGTAAGAAGAATGAAGAAACTGTAACCTCTTTGCATGACAACACTGTTTCTTGAGAATTACAATAGCCAAAAACCAACCCCTTTAAATATGCTTTGGTGAGTTTTTAACTATGGAGACTTTTTTTGTGCAGTCCCTGAATATAATTTTAAGTACCTATAACTACAGAAAATTTAAGAAGTTGTCGGTTGTCGTAATGCATAAAAATAAATGTCACATTCACAAGCAGTTAATTATGCTGTATGACAAAAAGACTATGAATTAGTTCTAAAGCAGTCAAAAGGTTTCATTTCAGCCAAGTGGTGTCGGGGAAAGTTTAAAAGATTTTTTTCTTTCTTTTTTTTCCATCAAAACACAGATTTCAGAAAATAGCCTTGACAGTCATATTCAAAAATAGCAAGGTACTGTTGACTTGTTTCAGGAAGAATAAGAAACAGATGATGAAACTTCATAACTTTGAACTTATTTTTAGTTTGCTGATGAAAGAATGCTGAGAGACTAGTTGTCAGAAGTTGTAGCAATCAGCTACTTTTGTAGGATATCTGTATCTAAAGTTCTGCCAGCTCATGGTATAATATCTCTAGATGTTTTCACCTGCTGAGGTCACAAAGGTAGCTTATTCACAGGCTGTCTCACAAGTCTGTAAGGAATGCCTACATGAGGAGATTGATTTTCGTAGCACATAAAGGATTTCTGTGCCTGATGTAGGGGTGACTCTGCAAGTTGATGGGTGCTGTTCAAGAATAGTAAGGCTATCATCACAGCCAGATTTTAGCCAACTGCGAGCCTCTCAGCTCAGTCTTTCCATCTGTTTTACAGGAAATGATTCAGCTGGAGGATAAGGCTGCCAGGTATACCTCGTACTAGACTGAACATTAGCCAGGAGAAATCCCCTGTTAAATTTTATAGTGTGGAAATGAGAATGTGATAGTTTACTCACAGGTTTAGGCATCTCTTAGGACCCTGTGAAAAAACATCTCAAAAGGAAGTATGTTACACGCCTCAATGCTGTCACATAAAATAGCTATGCCCAGGAATCCTGAGAGACCTCAGCCTGTCACTGATATTTCAAAGAAAATCAGATCTGCTTATCAACATCATTAAAATATAAATCAAAAGCAGTTCTGTTGAAGTGGGAGAAGAAAGTCACCAAGTATTTGATTCCTTTGATTCCAAGCAAAGGAGTTTAATTATGAGAATAAACATTTTCTTGATCGTTGTTCAGTTGCAGAAAGTAAATAGTCATAGAGGTTTGCAGTTGAGCTGTGCAGCCATTGTCTAATATGGCATCTTCATTGAACTTATCAGCTTGGACTTGTAACCACTTTAGACTTCCCAGATCGGAGATTGTTTTCTCCCTACTGTGTCCCTACAGGTGTCTTGCTGTCATTGGGCAGCAGAACTTCTGAGAAGCTCAGTGGCATCATTGTCAAAAAAAAAAGTGTAAGCAGGTTCATCTGTTTCATCCTCTCATGAAATGTTAATGTTTTTCAAACTGCAAAGATGCCATACTGCAAGGAAGTGTCTTCCATATTCAACCACTCTGGACAGCTGCCCATGTCATGCCTGGCTGGGGTCTGCACACAGAAGTGTTGTGAAATAGGATTGTGTTTTGACTCTACTTCTATTTATGGGACTGGTTTATTTTCTGAATCTCATTTCCTAGTGTTTTCTAAAACCTTTAGTTATAGTAAAAATGACATACTTAATAGATCATCTTGGAGATTCTTGCATCTCCTCACAAGCCAAGCTGAACTTAAATTACTGTTTCCCTCACAATTGTAGGGAGACCAAAGCAGGAATAATTTATTTCATAAACAGTTTTGGTCTCAAGTTTCTGTGGGTGCATTTGATGCAGCTTGTATATGTCCACAAAACAGGAATAACAGTAGTTTGATAACTGTCCTTGTCATGGTAATACTGTGTTGCAACTAAAATACTGTAGGTGGAGCTATGAATTTCTCTTTGATATCATTAACATACAAGGAAACAGATGCACAAAAATCATAGTGTTGGGCATGCATACAAGCCTTTTCTTAAAAAAGAGGAAATTATTTTGCTTGCCTCTTTCCAGTGTTATGCACAAAGAATGCCCAAAAGGTCTGTTTCTGGAAAATAATTTTGAATTTTGCTTTTGAAGGCCAATATGCCTTCATGTCTCTCTGGTCTCAATTCTGACCACAGTCCTCATAGGGAACCAAAAGGTTAGGGCTTCTGTCTTGGTCCTTTAGCAAGTCTGCTGTATAGATATGGACAAGTTGTATTTCTCTATTGATCTAATCCTACTGATGAGAATAATTAGCTATTGGATACACAGCAAAATGTGTACAGTGCTGAAACACTGAAGAGGAATACCTAAGAAGTTAGTTCAGTTACTTCAGTAGGCAGTGGCTCTTTGAATAATAGGGAGAAAATGCCTTTGAATAATAGAATTATTCTAGGCTTGAATTGAACAAGTATTTTGGTTTCTTTGGTATGGAGAAATTTTTCATTACTCTATCCTTTGTCTCTATTTGGCTTCCTCATACAGGGTTTTTGACTGAATTGTATGGCTATTTTATATGGGCTTTTCAAATCAAGGCCTCTTCTGGTACCAAATTCTGTTATTAGGTGTCTGTCTAATGTTAGTTTCCAGCCAGAGTAGATTTTGGCAAGTAGAGCAAGGTGTGAAATTTGAAATATGCAAAAATGTAGACACTGGGGCCTATACACATTCATTAATTGTGAGTTTACAATTACTCTATAACACATAAAAAGAAAAAGCACTTTTGGTAAAGTACAGGGGGGATGGGAAATAACCCCCTACATAAGATAAATGTAAACTCAAGGGAAGACTCAAAGATATCTCATTTGAAAATGCTTTTGCCTGGCAAAATAAGGAACTTGTGAAAAGAAAGTCATTAATGCAGGGGCTCTTTAAACCATTTCCAAAGTTTTGTTTAATTCCTTCCTGCTTTACATGTAGGAAAACTAAGAAAAAGGTTACTTCTTTTGAGAAAGTGCTATATTACTTTCCGTATATTTTCTATAACAAAAATTTCACTTTATTTTTCCTTACTTGTCTGTGTTAAAAATCTGAGTCTTGTCAGTCTTCACAGCTAAGGAAGTCTTACAAAGCAGGATCAGTACATTCATAAGGCTAATTAATCTCATCATTTACAGTAGTTTACTGAAGTAATAGTATGTACCCTGTTTTTAATTCCTTTTAATCTGGAAAAGCTATGTACCCTGTTTTACATTCCTTTTAATCTAGATTTACCTTACCTAGATTTACAGTTCATTGACAGTAAGGTTAGTGAAGGAACTGGGAAGGAAACTGACTGAAAGTGACCACAAGAGAGTGAATATTTAGGGTGAAGAAAAACTACCTAATCAGACAAGTACATGACATTAAGATGATCAGAGGGATTCAATTAAAGCACAGGAGTGAGTTACAAGGTTTGTAAATTACACAGTCAAGTCTGAATGATAAAAAATACAACATGTATTTTACTCCTTGTTAGATTCTTGCAAAGAAAGAAATCATGCCTAATGCCAACACCTACTCTGATGAAAAATACAGCATGGTTTTTAAGCTAATAAAAGCCAGAAATCTCTGAGGAGATAACAGTCTAGTGGCTACATGTATTTGACAATCACTAGAATAAGTAAAGACATCAATATTTTTCATGTGTTTTATATTCTATATGTGTTCTTCTAATGTTACTTTTTACATTGAAGTTCACCATTTTTTGTCATTATGAAAAATGGGTTATTAGTGACATATTAGAGGTGCATTTTCTCATTGTTTTAAAGGAGAGGAGGCACCTGAGTCTTATTTAATGTGCTTTATTTAGATCTCCTGTGTTTTTTTACTATAATAAAATTACTAGACTTATCTAATATATTGTTTTCAACATGACAAAGTTACCTAAGAGAATCCCCTTGTACTTAAAGAAAAATGCAATTATTTTCCATTCTGAATCTTCAGACTGCTGTTTTAGAAAATCATATCTGATTATTTGCACAGCAGAAGATTATTGAGTTGATTTAGCTGTGATTTTACTTAACAAAGCTTCAACTGAATTCCTACTGTGGAGTCCAAAAAAGGTAGAGAGATATAAATGATATATTCAAACTGTGATTTTTGTGAACAGGGCCATCAATGCACCCCTCGGAGCTAATAGCGGAGATGAGAAACAGTGGGTTTGCACTGAAACAAAATGTACTGGGGAGAAACTTGACCGCAAATGATCCATCACAGGTAATATCTTTTTACCAGTAAGCTGAAAATGTCTGTAAATCTAAATGTGATTGCTTGTGAATTGTTACTTAATGTTTTCAAATATGCATATCCATGGGAAAGCTGAATAGCTGTGCCAGTAGAAAAATGTCAAAAAACTTAGTTTTTCAGCTTTGTTTCATACAGAATGGTGAATCATAAATTACTTCTTTTTAAACCACACATAATAAATTAAATCCCTCTTCTGGGTGACTAGAAATTGAATTTTTCTTAAAGGGGTGCTTAGGGCTTTGCTGCATATTTGTAATGCAGTGCTATCCTTTGGATGAAGTTTGAGGCAGTATGCACAAATTATTATAGCCAAGAATGCTATATATGAAGGGTTTTTTTTTCCCCTTGATTCACTGTTGTACCAGTTATTGTTTCTGGGAGTGAAAATGGTTCCATTTCCTTTACTTAGCTTGAAGTATATTACTAAATGAGGTGCTTTAATAAAAGTGTAAACTGAAAGATTAATATACACTCCTTGAAGTAACCTTTATTTATATGGCAAGATAGTCAAACTACTTGTAAATAGGGGATGTCTACAAGCTGACCTTGAAATCTTCCGTAAATCAACAGTTCATTGTATCTCCACAGACGAATGTGCCTATGCCTTTAAAAAAGCTATGTACCCAAAAAAATGTAGCATAAGGGCACTGTTAAATGGATCATGTTGATATCAGTATATTTGCTTTATGTTAGGTGTGCTGGCATTTCTTTGTAAGAGCTTTTTAATCTTTATTTCTTCTTATGTCTTCTGAGTGTGGCTAAAATTAAAAACATCACTCTGAAGAGCTGTTGTGTACCAGATGTGCATAATTTGAGGAATTCAGGGTCTTCAAAGTAGTTTTGCTTTGCTGATTGCCTTACTGTATGCAGATTATATGATTACAGTATTTTGCATTGCTAGAAGACTTTGTGCACATTTAAAGACTAATAACACAACAGTGAAGTAGATGTGTTACCCATTTTCCTAATGACTAAACCGAGACAGAAAAGTAATTTGCTTAAATTACCCTGAGTTTGAGCAGGACTAGCGTCTTACCTATTCATCCAAGCATGATAACAATGGAGTGACTTATCCTGGGGAATCATGGGCTCCAAAACTGGCTCATTTTTATTAACTATTTCAGAAATGTTTCTTTCCCTAGCTGTGATTTTCTCATACATTAGTAATAACTCCTGTTGTATAACCCCCACATTATAACACCTACTCAGCTCTGAGAGAGATGTCAGGGTTTTTCAACTTGGTAGAGGGTATTCTGATCTAACCAGTGTCTTAGACTGACTTAGTAATGCAAATATATTTGTGTCTGTGCAAAAATAAGTGCACCACTTTTAAAACAGAAATCTGAATGAAGTTACTATTTTTATCTATAAGAACTTAATGTCTTACTGCATTTTTCTAGGAGTTTGTTACAAGTGAAGGAGATGATGATCCAGAAGTTGAATTTTTAAAATCACTGTCAACCAAACAAAAACAGAAACTTCTCAGGTATGTCTGGTACCTTATGAAGGGGATATGTATCACCAGTAGCTCTGACTACATCCATGATTGCCACTGTAACTCTTTGGTGCCTTTTAGCACCATCAATACAAAAGAAAATCAGCTTAGTTTAACATACACAAATGGCATTATGTAGCATGATTTTTAATCTGCTTGTTTTGTTTTAATCTAGTTTTGATGCCTTTGACTGGAGCTCATTTCCAGTTTAACTGGGATACTGAAATACTAATTGACTCACTAGAGATGCTGTGCTGCTATTTTAAAATATTATTCTGCACTCCATTGTTTACAGTATCTTCTTCTGAGATGAAAAATTCTGTGTTGTTGTTCACTGGTTTACAACTTGACAAAGTTTCTCTTCTCCCTGTGGCTGAACTGAACCTGATCCTGTACCCCAAGGCCAAGGTTGGCCCAGCTGCATGCTGTGCTTGTGTCAGGGTTTGCAGCTCACTGCTCCCTGTGGGTCTGAGTTAATGAGGTTCCTGTGCTTTGCTTTTATCCAACTGATGTTGTGTGCCAGGTGACTTACAGGTTTTTTCTTTCTTTATTTGCAACTTTATCCTGAAATAACCTCAAAATCTTTAAAATCAAAAATACCAATTACTGACCTGTAGATCCCATAGAGGCATGCAGATAAAACAAGCTTTTAGGATAAAAGATGTCACATATATGGGGAGGGGGAGGAGTGGGGGGGAAGGTGAATGGCTAAGCAGGTACATGAGTAGATAGCTACATATGGTATTCACATATGTAATAAATAATTTTCTGAAAATAGTTGACATGTTTCATGTTACTTTTAAGTAAGGAATGCATGTAGTTAGAGTAATTTAAATTTTTATTTTTGTTTGAACTTCTGCTGGCCCAGCACATTGAAATTTTCATAATCCTTTATATTTTAGAAGTTGAAGTTTAGCAAATACTTGGGTTCTTTAGGCTTTATTAGTCTGAAGGGATTTTTTTAAAATATACTGGAAGCAGTTTCAGTATTCACTCACTGATTTTTTGAGCATAAATACAGAAATACAGAAAGCAAAATAAAAACTACATGAAAGTAGCTGAGTAGCAGTGAATGCATGTGCATGATGGAATATTGTATATTTACAGATAGAAAATGTAAATTTCTAGTTGTGTAAAAAGAGGTTACTGAGAATATCTGTATTATTTGCCTAAAGAACTCAAAGACGTATGTTTCAGTATCAGTTTTCATCCTTAATAGAATGTGAATACAAATTGCTTTTTTTTTCATTTTCAAAATGCCTTGTTAAAATGCACAAACAAAAGTAGCAAAGATTTTCTAAAGTCTCCAGAGCAGCCTGACAAGGGGGAAAAAAGCACTACTGAATGTATTTATTCCTAGTTACAAGACCCAAATTGACATCTCTTACTTATCTTTTTGAGAGTTAAAGAATTAAGAAATCATATTACTCCTGTTTTGAGGGAGCAGCTGTGGGTTACATACTACAGGTAATGCCAAGTTAGAAGTTTTAAAATGAGACTTCACTGAAAAAGGAAAACAATTTTAATAGTTTTTTTATGAAAATGAATGTATTTACTGTGTAGGTCATCAGAAGTAGTGAACTTTAAAAGACAATGACTTTGTAATCTAGTACATCTTAACATGTCTGATTGTGCCACTCTTTTATTTTGAAAATAAAAGGAAGCTGGATCGTCTAGAGAAGAAAAAGAAAAAGAAAGATAGAAAGAAGAAAAAGCAGCAAAAGAAAAAAAGCAAAAGTAAACACAAGAAACATAAGATGAAATCCTCTTCCTCATCCTCCAGTGAGACTCCAGTAAGTGGCAGTGATAGCGAGACTGACAGCAGAGATAAAGCAGCACAAAAGAAGATGGATTCTAAGAAAAGAAAAAAAGACAAGTTTTCAGAGGCTAGCAGCAGCAGCGATTCAGAAGGAAAGGCAAAAATGAGGAAGGAAAAACTTTATGAAGATCTCTCCAGTAGTCACAGTAACAAGGACAAAGATAGGGAGAAGTACAGGCTTTTAAAGCGAGACAGTTCTGCAGAGAACAACAAATGGAACTCCTGTGAGGGGGAAGGAAAGTCCACAAGCAGATACCATAGCACCAACACGAGAGACACTGAAAGAAAGGAGGATAGTAGAAGCCAAAACATGAATGAAGGGAGCAGGAGAAGCCCATGCTCAAATCACAGCAGTTCCAGGCAAAGGCACATAAGAAGAAGTCCAAGTCAAAGCCCTGGTGAAGAGCGGCACAGGAAAAATGAAACCAGAAGCCCCAGCACAGATGTACACAGAGAGAAGAAAAAATGTAGAGAAGGCTATGGGGACAAGTGCAGTAAAGTGGAACACAGAGAAAGGAGCAGACGCAGTAGAAGCAGAAGCAAAGAGAGGAAAAAAAATAGATAGTATAGGGGACAGATGCAAACAAGAATTTCTCTGGGTTTTGATGAATACCTTTTAACAAGGGCTCAATTACATGCTGCTCTTCATTTTCCAACCTCTGTAACTAGCATTTCCTACATAAAGCAAACAGCATCAATTCTATCGTGTTGGAATATTTGTAAATTAGGTATTAACGTTACGGTATTTTTTTACTGTCTGAATATGCTTATTGGCAAATACCTCTTGTATATATGCAGTAATTCACAGACCTGAGTTTAGGATTTTAAAATATTTAAAAGCAGTATGTGATACTCTTGGTTTCATCTGTGATTTCTGTTTAGATGGAGCAGAGAAAGCATTTGAGATTGTTCTGGATAATATCAATGCTTTAGATATCAAAGCATTGTCTTGTAGAGGGTTTTGGTTTTTTCATACGGAAACATTTTTCCTAAAGTTCCCTGTAAGAGATCAATTTCATAAGTTAAAACAACAGAGAGACATAGCTCACATAAGTGTATAGCCAACATTTTTTGGCTTCCTGCAGTGTACAGCTTGGTCAGGGCTATCTAAACATCTTGAATCCCTGTTGGTATGTGTCAGTACAATGTCAAGTTATTGTTCAATAATCTCTCAAGAAACAAAAGGAATATTTACTGCCTCAACTGTTTCAGGTATGTCATTGTTTGTGGTAGTATGTTTTAGTGTAAATAGTCATCCTTTTGTTTTCATGAACCTTTTTGTGTTTTTAGTGATTGTCAGTCATTTTCTGCATACCTTGTTATGAAGATGAACCTCCATAATAAAATATCTCATTCTTTAAAACCAGTAATAATTGCCATCTTCTTCAGAGTTCGGAGTCAGTACAAATGCACAAGGCAACACTTCACAAGGTTATTATTGCAAAGGAAAGGCTTCTCTGCTCTTTCAGGATGGCAGATGGAAGTACATTCATTAGTGGACACGCGAAACAGAGTCACTGTGCTCAGTATTCCAGCAACTTTCTCACCCTCCTCACTCACACGACAAATGGGACTGTGTTATTACCAGTCCACTTCCACTTCACTCAGAAGATTCTCAGCACTGCACAGAGTGTAATAATACATGGTGAAAGTGACCTGGCTTATCGTTTAAGTGCATATGAAGAGTTTGAAAGGGTGAACCATTAAGAGATGTCACCTTTTCAGTCTGTCTGCATTAGGTTGCGCTGGGCATTCTTGCTGAAGTAGCTGAGAGCCCCTGCAGTAGAGTCAGTCCCCCTATACTGATGTGTGGAAGCTCTGATTCAGAAAGAACCGGAGGAGACTGCAAAAATGCCTGTTTTAGCAATCTAAACAAAACCTTTGTGTAAGAGAGGACAAAGTAATGTGATAGGGGAAAAGGCATATTCTGGTGGAACATTTTTGTGTTAAGTGCAGCAGGGAAGATAGGAACAACTGGAAAGTGCCTCCATTCCAAAGAGGGATCTCTCCAGTTGTTTTGTGTTTGGCTCAGGAGTCCTGCCAACTAAAATTGACTCCCACCTGAAGAATGGGTAGCTCAACATCCACAGCTGTATGCTCTTTTGTGGGCTCTGCACTTTACTCCTTTCCTTGTAGTCAAACAGTGTATCCTGCCTTTTCGTATAGGAAGAGACCGGCAGAAAAGTCACGACATTTTGGATATATCTGTCTTAGACTACATGTGGAAGAGCTTTGGAGCAAACCACTCATCGTGCCAGGGGAAGGTTGATGTGGCTGTGCCGGCAGTGTCACACTGCTCCCGCTATCTTCCCTAGGCCAGTTTGTGTCCCTCACCGGTACGGAGGCGACATTCGAGGTGCCACAGGGGTCCCCGGGCAGGGTGCTCGGGCAGCGGGGCTGTGCCGGGGCCGCGGTGCGCCGGGCCCGGGCGGTGTTTGCCCGCTNGGCCATTGGGCGCCGCCGCCCCGGGCCGAGCGCGGCGCTCGGCAGAGCCGGCGGGGCCCGGCAGGAGGTGCTGTCGCTCCGCGGATGGCGGTAAGAGCGGCTCTAGCCATATCGTTACTCCGTTATTTATTTATTTTCGAAACAAGCCGTGGAATAGGGTTAACTTTCTGTGGGGCTGGGCGGCGGGGTCACAGCGCCGTGAGAGGCTTCCCTCAGCCTGGCGGGGAGGGCAGGACCCGTGGCGGGGACTTCCCGGTGTCAGAGCGGGGGCCGGCGGCTCTCCTGGGGCAGGCGGGCGGTTCTGCTGGGTGTTCTTCTGCTGCTTGGCCCGGGGTCTTGGGGCTGCCTCGGGACGGGGCGAACTGGACTCCCGGGTCCGTCGGGCGGCTCTCGGGGCGGGCAGGGCGGCGGGGAGCTTCGGGCGAGGGGTCCCGGGCCGGTTTTCGGATGTGCCTCCCCGCTGGACCCACGGCTTAGAATTAACGCCGAGCAATCAATTATTGCTGCTCTGAAAGTAAATAGACGGGTGACTCCCAGATGGGGCTCCTGCTTGGATCGGTACAATAAATATCCCTGAAGGAAGCTCTCTATTTATGTTGTTGTCATTGATTAATTCTCGCTACCTCATTTGATTTCGATTTAGAACGATTTGATTCTAATTTAATTAGCATGTAATTTGGATGTACATAATTACTGTAATTATGACATTCAGGTAAGGCAGCTTTAGGCTGAAAGGCAATTTCAAATTTTCTAGCAGCCTACTTTGTGCCGGGGAGCGGACAGGGACCCCGCGCCCTGCCAGCCAG
>VWYI01046367.1:219537-249611 GCA_013399455.1 Anthoscopus minutus | reverse complement strand
AATCCCAGTGACTAAGAAAATGACCTGATGTTTTTACTGTAGAATGGAGTGTGTGGGACTGTGTCTCACTCCAGTACTTTCTGAGTCTTATCTCTGTCTCCACAAGGACATGGACTGTGATTTGGGAGTGCACAGCCCTGCACTGCTGCCTTACCTGCACAGCCTTTGTCCGTCTGTCTCTGCTGAAATGCCACCTTCAGATGAGCAGTGTTGTTCTTCATGGAGGACAAGTGCAGAGCTGGAGTTCCTTGTCCATTAACCTCAATTAAAACATTCCATCAGTTGCTCATTAACAACATGGACATCCCACCTTGCTGGCAAAGGTGCCCATCCCGAGAACTCTAATCTAGCACTTGCTGCAGCACTACTATTTTATTTTCCTTACAATAATGGAGCTATTTCTGCTTTGAGGGGAGGAACCCAGAAACCTCCATCACCTGCCACTACTTTCTGCTGTCAGTGAAGTCCTGAGCAGCACCGCAGCTTCTGCAAAGTGATACAGCAGCACATCAGATCCAGTTGGTTTTGACCCTCCTCTTCCATTTAGCCTAAGTGTGTGTTAAGAGCAGCCCATCTACTGAACTACCAGCACTGGGCATGTAATTAAAAGGGGGAAATTGAAATTAGCATTTTCTAGTCACTGAAAAACAAAAAAATATTTGTCTCTGGCACAAAAGCAGTGGTCCCAAGGAAAAGTGTCTTTACTTTTTAAGTAATAACACAGTTAGGGCAAAAGTCACCAAAAACAAGTGTCCCTACTGGGCATTTACCTTCTTTCAGATGCTGTTCCTTCTAGCCTGTGGCATACTTCACCAATGACCAGATGAACATCACCTTTAAAACTCCTCTTCCCCCAATCCAGTCACTCTCCAGATGTGCACATATGACAGAGGAAGAAACGAGCTGCAAACAGGCAGTTTCTATTGGCACTAGAGCAATCCCCTGCTAAACACTACCAGAGCCAGGGAGTTCCCCACCCCGTCAAAATCTTCACAATCCAAAGAACAGTTCCTGTCTACAACAGCACAGAGGAGCCACTTAGCAATTCCAAAACCTCAAGGAGAACAAACTCACAAAATATTAAGAAAGGTATTTCAACATCAGCTTTGATAAACATGTTTAATAATCTGCTACTTTACAGGACAGTCATTTAAAAGCTGGGCTTCAAGAGAAACATTGAGACTTAAACGCCACTTTTCCAAAACCCACACCTAAGACCTTGAGACATCAAAAGCCGGGTTTGTTCAGCCTACCAAGAACTGCACAAGAAGCTCAGGGTTGTGGTTCTGCTAAAAACATACACTGTACATAGGGAAGGGGGTCACTGTCTTCCCACACTGCACTGGATCAGCAACAGCCATTCCCAAATGTGTGCAACAGCCGCAGGCAGAGGCAGCACTCGGTCCCAGCAGTGCTCCCTGTCCCCAGGCCATCACACACTCACAGCACTCCCATGTGCCATCCTGCCTGCAGCTCTCTGGGGCCGCTCTGCAGCGATGCTGCTCCTCCCTCCACGGAACACGGTGTTACAGACACACCCTGAAGGAGCAACCCAGAACTGTGCACAACTTCTGGGCTGCATATAAACGCACAACTCGGCGCTTTCCAGGAAGGACAACACACGACTGCACAGAATTACCACGCTCCCCCACTACTGACTCGACAGGTGAGTGCATATACACCACAAATTAAAAGTTAACCTTTTCCTATTCCCAGGAATAATTTGGGAAGTTTAAACCAAATAAGAAAAAATAGAATTCTATTTATTTCACTTGCTCCTTGGTTTCAGAGAAGTTAAATTAGGTGTCAGTACAGACACAGCACTTTTACTTCCATAGGACAGCAAGTCTGCTGTGGCCATGCAATTCAGAATTGCATTTCATGCCCGCTCCACCACATTAATGCAAGTCAGTCCAAACCCAAACCTCCAAAGATGGAGGAGGAATCCATGTTTTGGAGAAAATGCAGTAGAAGAAGTCTCCACCTTGCAAGGCTCCTAAGGGGAGAGCAAGGGGGTCATTTCCATCCTACCCGTGGTGTGAAGGGCTGGTGCTCTCTGCTCTGAGTTCAGTGCCAGACCTGCAAGGCTGACCGTCTGGAACGGTGTGCACCAAAAATAATTGTAGAAGTCATCCAGCTTGAGTCCCCAGAGGAATTCACTGTAGGAAAAACAAGACTATGGAGGAGATTCCTGGGCAAGGCGTGGGCCGGGGGAAGCAGCCATCACCTCCTCAGCGGGTAGGGAAGCCCCCTCGATGGGTCCCTCCACGGCCCCCTCTGAAGCCGCCGCGCTCACCGCGGAAGTTGGTCCTGTTCCTCTCCCTGCCCCTTTCTCCCCGTCCTGCCGAGGTCCCTCCTCTTCCTCCTCCCCTGGGAGCACCCCCGCCCCGGTCGGACTTGGACTTGGGCGGCGGCGACTTGGGCCGCAGCCTCTCGATCTCCTCAGTGCAGCCGGTCAGGTGGGAATTGGGAGCCGTGAAATACGAGGAATACGTTTCCGCGTTGAAGTTGCTGTTTGTGAGGGTGGGTCCCACCGTCAGCCAACCTTGGGAACAAAACCACAGTCAGCAGCAGCAACGACAAACTCCTGGCTTCAGAGCCACTGCTGAGCTTCTCCCAGTAAATGAACACTCAAGTGACAGGGAGAAACACTCAGCTACACATCAGCAGCACTGAACAGAATGAAGCTGCCTCCAGAGTTGTTGCAAAGTTAAGATTTTAGTTGGGTATTTCTAAGGGCTTGTTTTCCTTTCTTTAAAATTTTTTATTACACATGGCTGTGTCAACATTCAGGCTGTGCTTTCACCAGCCCCTACCCCTTCTTCCTACTTGTCCTTACACCACAACAATGTTTTTAAAGAGCGCCTAAGTTCAACCAGAGTTAACCTGACCCTGTGAGACACTGACATAGAAATTCCACTGGCAGCAGGACCCAGCACCTGAACAGTGTGTCCTGGTCCGTGTATTTCTTGCCTTTTGCATCATGCCAGATGCAGCATCCCCTGTGAGATACTGCATCTTCAGGCACTGCCAACAGCACTAAGCTCGTAGGAGTTGAAAACCAGATGGAGAAAAATCACCTTTCTGAGAGGTGTAAACATATGGGAGGAGAAGAGGAATCTCAACTGGATTTTGTTATGCTCACTGATGAATTAAACACATAGGAAAAAATACAGGTTAACAAACATCTCTCTTCTGGAAAAATTATAGAAGTTATAGTTGTCACAAACTTTCCAAACAACAGTTCGGAAAGTGTGACTGACAGATCTTCACACACACACACCAAAAATATATCTCCTTGAGATCTGCTGTCTGACCTGTGACACAAATCTGGAAACCTCTTTAGGACCCTGAAATGAATTTTACCGTCTGATCAAAACCACCAAAGCAGTTACCTGGTCGAATTGTGCTGTCCCTGCCAAAGAGGTGCAGCCGCCGTCGCCCGAGGCAGAAATGCTCAATGATGTGAAAGATCTCCACAGGTTTCTCTATGTTGCCGATTTCAGGCTCCTCGGTGATGATGAGATCGATGTCTACGTTGGCGTGGATGAAGTCCCCGTCGGTGCTGCGGCGCACGGTGCCCTTGATGCCCATGAGGCAGTGCTCCTGCAGACACACAGAGCTGTCACCTGCCACTGCTACTGCTCTGCCAGGTGAGCACAGGGGACAGCAAGTGCAGTTCTAAGCACAGCACATCCCACTCTTATGGGAGACAAAAGCCTGAAGCATGAACTAGAGCAGAAAAGCTGGAGCTACCCAAGGAGACACTTGAGAACAAAGCAGAGCAGTATTTTAGGCTGGAGCCTGATAAACTACACTATGAGGTGGTAAAACTCAAAGCAAGGCTGAAGTCAGATATTTGGACCTCTTCAATTACAGAACTTTAGGCTAGAAAGGCTGAGAAGTCTCCTCAAGGCAAAAGAGAAAAGTGGGATGGCAACAGCAAGGAATGGTTATTAATTATAATTAATACCTGTCTTAGCATTCTGATCCTAACTGTATTCATGTAATAATTTTAGAAGCTTTCAGTCATAAAACAGACAGTAGAAACAAGACGGTACTTTTTAATATTGTGCCTCTGTTAATAAAGCAGCCCCCTTAGGCTCCTCTCTAGAAGAACTTACTGCATAAAGCCCCACAACCACTGTCACAGGGTCAGTGCACACTCAGGCAGCTCATCAGCATTACAAGTGTTCTTGAGCTGTACCATGCACTGCTCTCCTTCCTTCTACAACACTGCAGACCAATTTAAGTGAGTGATATGTGGCACCCATGAATGAGAAATCACCACCGTTATTCCAGGATGAAAAGAGGCTCCTACATACTCATTTCAGAGCTCTGTTTGAGGGAATATCAAACTTGGATGAGCGATGTTCCCCAGGATCAAATACTCTGACTCACTAAGCGCCACCAGATGGCTCAGGAAACAGACAAGAACACGTAATCATTCCCAAATTTTGGAGAGGGTTTGCAGAGTTAGTGGGTAAACACCAAAGGCACAACATCATCAGACCTGTCAAATCTATGCAGATGGTATTGCACTCATGCAACATGGGTTTGGACTGGAATTTACCTAAGTGAAAGGCAATATTGCTAAGCAAACCACCCACCAAGCCAAGCCTCCTCAGTCTAGTCCTTAGGAAAACTATTCCAAACATTCTACTTCCATACCAACACGGCGTGTCACTCACAAATACCTGGGATCCTCTGACAGGTGGCATAGCACCAAGAATCCATGGAGAGATGCCTCAACCAAACAGAACAGAAGACATTTGCTGCTCTAAGGACTGGCAAACACAGTTTGCCAACAGTATTTGTTTAGTCAGAGCAAACTCACTCCATTTTCAGTGTTTATCACAAACATACACTGCCCTCAGCCCAACTCTTGCTCGATAAACAGAGAATTCCCCCATACCAGAAACTATCTTTCTTTGCTAAACAAAGTCCTCTCAAATCCTCCTGTGTTAGTTTTAACCTTGCTCTCATGAGCAAGCTGCACATATTTGCAATACTATTTGCAATAAACACACAATATTTATACTTATAAATATTTGTAACTAATACAACACACTTTCAAACAAACTTCAGATTAATGTAAATGCAAGTCAAAGAAAGATTCCAGGCATCCTAAAGGGAAGTTTGTACTCCTACCAATGGCCAATTTCACACAGACTTGAGGACGCTTAATGCTAATGAATGATTAATGAATGAGGAGGGAGTCCTGATGTTCACTGACACTTGAAATGAATAAATTGCCAACCAGCTCTCTGTAAGCAGTACAACTGCCAGTTACACTCAGATATGCCCAAACCAATGGTTTATGAGTCCCATTTACATTTCTCTAAGTTTCTGAACAACAGACCAGATTTGAGTCACAAACCAGAACACTTTTTTCTCTGCACCTCCTTCAATGCACATCCTCCACAAAGTGTCTTAAAAAACATATTTGTTTTCAACTGAGCTGACCCATTCTACCACTTGTGCTGCACAATCACTCCAGGATGGCAGGAGAAGCTGTCTGAGAGCTCTGGTTCCCCCAGACCTCTCTTGGGTCCAAGCTCTGGGTGCACACCTGCTCGTGTGCATTTAGAACCAACAGCCAATCTTCTGCAGTTCTGTTTTATCTCAATCCACTTAAAATCTACAGGTTTGAAGACCTCTTTTCACAATGAATTTAGTCAAATTCTCTTGCAAAGTTTAGTTCCATAAAATGTGCTTTGCAGAACAGAACTTGGAAGTGCTCCTGTTGGGTTTCTCACAAGCCTGTCACCGACACCGGGTGTGTCATTAGCACAGAGAGACAGAATGGAAACAGAGAAGGAATGGAACCAATCCTTTACCTTGGTTCTTTGGAAGACAGCCTTAGGGTCTAGAGTCTTGGTCTTGCCAGGGTTGTTCTTATTTGTTTTAATCCAGCAAATGTCCTCACATCTTCTGTAACCCCATTTGCGCAGACACTAAACGTTATAAACAAGTAAAACAGTTCACACTACACAAAAGCATCAAGTTACCTGAACACTCGCTTGGGCACTTGACTTCTCTCATTCAAGGACTGTCCAGCTACTACAGACCTGTCTGTGGCCCAACCCAATCTATCTGGCCAACCTCAGACCGAAACACAGCCAAAGCAAACAGATCAGTAACCACAGGCTGCCCTTAAACAGCTGCCTGTGAGTTGTTCTCATGGAAACCACTGCTCCAACTAAATAAACAACGTTTCAGCACAGCAGGAGCCAATTGGGAATTCTCAGTGCAGCGTCCCCAGCACAAGCAGCACTTCCCTGCCATGCAGAAAGATGACAATTGTGTCTCAGTTTATGAAACAGTAGGACCTTTCTCCTACCATGAGTATTTCTGGCAGAAAACTCCTGAGATTTCTGTTAAAAGAGCTGTAACTTGGCATCCTGCTCTTCTGCCAACACACACATCAAAACCAAGACCCCAAGGAATTATGCTTCCTCACATAGCCAGTGACTCATCTGGACATTTACAGTATCTAAACAGTTAATGCCATTTAAAATCAGATATCCTCTAACACAGTAATGAAACATCCCTCAGTAGTTAGGGCTGAGAATTCCATACAGGGAAAAGTCAAAGACAAAAATAAACTCTTAAGCCGGTCCCCGATAAATTGAATTAAAACAACATCTTACCACTCGGCCGAGATCCAGACCCTCGCCTGAGCCGCACCACAGAAACACAAATGACCTTGGGGCTGCAATTTCTTCAATTTCCAATTTCATGATCTAGTAATAATAAATGCAATAAAAGTGTTCCTGAATTAAATACAAATCACCAGTTGGATCAGGAAAAATACTGAGTCTTGAGGGATTGTCACAGAAACCATCAGGAAGCACACCCAGGAGCCCAAGGGAAGCAGGAAACTAATTCCTTGTTTTGCTTTGCTTGTGTGCATGGCTTTTGCTTTCCCCATTAAACTGTCTCAAGGCATGAGTTTTCCAGCTTTTACCCTTCTGAATCTCTCCCTGATCCCACCTGTGGGGGAGTGAGTGGGGGCTGTGTGGGATGAAA
This sequence comes from Anthoscopus minutus, assembly GCA_013399455.1. Classification (NCBI taxonomy): domain Eukaryota; kingdom Metazoa; phylum Chordata; class Aves; order Passeriformes; family Paridae; genus Anthoscopus; species Anthoscopus minutus. The sequence goes on along the minus strand of VWYI01046367.1, from coordinate 242,579 downwards.
CCATCACAAACAGAAATTCAACCCGTATAAAAAATTCTAGACTTAGAAGACCAGTACAAGGCCCATGACCTCCTCAGATCTCTGCTTTATCATTCCACTGGTAGCAAAAACATTTACTACAGAAGCAACAGTACTCTGTTTCTTTTCCTCTCCGTAAGTACGTAACATTAAAGTTGTGAAGACGTTCTAAAAATCTAAAAATCTTAATACTAAATAGGAAAGACATTCTTTCGATTTTCACTTTGAGGAAAAGCAGCCAGAATTTATGAGGACAGTGGTTCAACAACGGAAAATGAGTAACATTCAGGATGCAGTAACTTTGGATGCAAAGCATCTGTTAGTCATCACAAGTTGAAAGGATTCATCCCTAACTTGCTAACACATCAAATCAAGCCTCATTCAGTGCTACTCTGAGGAAAAATAATGCAGTAGGAGCCATTCTAAGAGGATGTAACTTCAGACTAGGAGGATGCGTCCTGCCTCCAACACTCCAGTTTTTCTGTTAGGATGGAATTTTTTTTTCCCCTGGGCAGCACTGCCAGGCACCATTTTTGAATAAATACAAGAGCAAGACTTCCACAAGTGAGGTTTATCTATTTTGTTAAGTTTCTAGGGATTACTACTGGTTTGACCATTAGAATTTCCTACCCAATCAGTACTTGGAGAATGGAGGAATGTCAGTAAAGCAAACTTACCTGCACTTTTTACTAGAAGACCAGCATATTAAAAAGCACACGTTAAGAATCTCAAGAATTTCAAGAAACAAGGGAATATTTTCAATGGACATTTGGTATTTCAACAGCCAAAAATCAAACAGAAAGCTCAGTGAAGGTAAGGGCAGAGAGAAAACCCACTATTAATAGGTTCACGTCCTGAGCCAGGTTCAGACAGAACAAAAAGTTGTACTTACTAAATTGAACCCTGAAACTATTTGCTTAAGCAAATGTATGAAATGTTCTTCACAGCAAAAAGGGCACTCACGTCATCCCAGGTCCAGCATTTTTCATTGGCAGTAATGCCTGTCTCTCGGTAATATTCTTCCAATGGTGGCTCCAGGAGAATCACATCAAATTTGGACTTCAATTCCCTAATATCAAAGGCTTCCAAGTCTGCTTGCAAATACCTGTTTAAACAGAAGATGCCAGACTGCTTGGACAAGGTGCAACAGTGGCTGGGAAACTACACCCCACACAGCCCCTCTGTGCAGCCAGGTAAGAGCAGGGTCTCCTGGGTGGGCTGTGCATCTCAAATGCTCTAAATCCAGAGGAGATCCATTACACATCCTCACTTAATCGAGGCTGGATGCTATTGCACTGTGGTTTTTAAGGACTCTTAGTAAACAGCTTTTAGGACCCTAACTTAGCAAGCAGGAAACAGATGCCCACACAGACTGTACAACAATACCTTGTGCAGACTCGCTGCACTTTCTGTACCCCCGTGGGCTATAAGAGGAAGAAACAAACATTTAAGAAGCAAACACTCACTGCCGGGCTAACTGGGAAAGTGGCATATTTTTAGATCGATTCCAAATATTCTAAATGCTGGAAACATTGTTACTTTTTATATAGCACACACATATTCCTCTATTCTTGTACCAAGCAAAATCCCCCTCCACACAGATTCCATGAAATACACACTCCATACACACACTTATGACTCTGTTCCACACCTGTACTATCACTATCAGAAAATTATACTGCCCTTCCCTAAATTCTTTTAACCTTGGTAAAGCTGATCAGTGGAGCACCACCTTCCCCTTCCCCAAAAGTGTGTGGAAGAGATTCCATATGTTTCATATGATTCCACTGGTGTTGTCAGAAGGCAGCATTTGATTACTGGTTTCCCCCCTTTTGTACTTCATGACCAAAACACGCCTAGCTCAAAAGGGCAAGTTGAGTTCTGCACTTTGCACTCAGCTGTTCTGACAACTGTTTAATGGGGTTTTATGTGACTATCATTAAATAAGGTGGATTTCTGTGGTACAGATTAAGACTGCTGCACAGGACAAGCAGGTTACGTTCAGGGAGGTCTGAACCCCTGGTGTGACACACTGCACACTTGAGGCTGTGTCTGACATTCAGCAAAAATTCCAAGGTAATTCCAAGTCAATAAGGACAAATGACTTCCAGTCAGCCTAAACATTTTTGTCTTCAAAGTACCATGTGATTGATGGATACTGAGATAGTAGCTGAACACTGTACAAAATCCAGCTGCTACAAGGAAGGCTAGGGTTATATCAAGAAGCCAATTTTTTAAAGATCTTCTTGTTGTCATAAACCACACGGTAACATGCCACCACATGATGTTCTTTCACTTCCCAAATTAAAGCCTGCAGCCAAATCAATAAGTTGACAATTTAGTCTTTAAAAAAAACAAAGCTTCAGAGACTATAAATAATCAAACACTAGAAAGACAATCTAGTTCATACACTGTATTGAACATTATTGGGGTCATCACACACTGCAACAGAACATCTAGATTAAACTAACACAGTCAGAATCATCTTATTCTTCTATGCTTCAATTGATTCATTTGTGTACACAAACAGAAAAAGAAAATGTAAATTCTAAGCAGGTGCTGAAGATAGAGATTTGCAAAGCAGACAGCTAACTTCAAACAGGTCTGGAGAAGAAAGGCATTTTCCACAAGAACACTTACATGGGAGGAGTGTTAGATTTAGATATCAGCTCATCCTTCAATCTGATGAGCTCTCTAAGTTTTGGATATTCTTCAAACCTATCTGCTAAGCCTAAGAAGAAGAAAACATGAAGTTAACAACTACTTAACAGAGTAAATCTCTATCAATTAAGCATAGTCCAGTGTTCTGAATAGGTCCAAATGTTAATACTTAACCTCATTTTAGTTTTTTTAGAACAAAATAAACCCTTTAAAGCAGTTTTTCGTTCAATACTTGACAAAAGCCTCTTGCCCTCACCCAGCTGCTCAGTGTCTATGCTCTGATCTTCTCTAGAGCACTACAGTGGATCAGGAATTCACAGCTTCAGTTACCACAAGGGAACAACCTTTCATTTAAACTCAAAGTGCCAGCATGATTAAAGAAGTTATTCTGGTTTCCCCCCATCCATAAATTTCTATTGAGATCTAATTAACATTAATTCACGGCACAGTCTGTGTAATCTTTGATGACTGGTTCCAAGGTGGCACCTGGGGTGTGGCTGGTTCCCTGAGGCAACCCTTACAGAGATTTGGTGCTGTGCTGGCAGTCACGAAGATATGAACACATGTTCCTACATTTACCTTTATGATGTCAATTTTCAACCTTTGACATGTACAGAATGCAAAGGAGAAAATCCTCATTAGATCTTTTGCAGCAAATGGCGTAAAAATGAAAATATACTTTGAAATATATTTCATTCTCCCTTGGAGACAATGGATTTGCTACTGTCAGCAGCAGGCTCAGCATAAACCAACAAGGTGCCACTCCTGCTTCCCAAGCAGCATCCCTTCAACTTTAGTAGGAGTTATTTAAAAGGCTTCAAGTTCATTTAAAAGTACAACTTAGAATGTTGTACTCCCAGAAAAAAACTGTGGAAAAAAAGCCTCACCCAAACCCACAAACCCTTCATCTCTCCCTTTATTTTAACTCAAACTTCTTAAGTCCCAGACCTAGGAATGCAATGATAAAAGCAAAGTTCTCAGTGCCTAACCTTTATTATACCTTGCTACTCATGCACAAGACACCCAAAAGTTATCTTCCTCCTTTTCCTCACATATGTAACAGCTTAAAGCTGCTGCTGTGTTCTCCTGATTTCCCCCACTGTGCTGCTTCCAGCCATTCCGAGTCCAACACCCACAGGCAGCAGAGACAGAAGTTGTCAGTAGCTAAGCAATAGAAATTTCAATCAAAAACCCTCAAACTAACCAATCCCAGACCCACAGGTCTCTCATCAACAAGATACAGCTGGGTGTTGTAGAACCACTTGTTTTTCTTTGGGCCATGTCCACTAACATGCAGCACCTCAGCAGAGTTGTGATCGTGGTGTAGAAAACATGTGCTCACCAATGTGCAGCTTGACACAGCCCAGCCTGTTCAAGGCTCTGGCCCAGCTGCTGCTGCTGTGTCCATCTCCACAGCAACACCTGCACAAGCTTTTGTCCTGTCCCTTGCCCACGTGTCACACAGCAGAGAAGTCATGGCACACAACAGGGGCTGCTGCTGTTTCTCCATACTCATGTGCAAGAAGAGTGTAGAACTGCCTCAAGTACATCACTGGGAAGCCCAAGTGCTTTTGAGATAAAGATCCAATTGAGTCAAAACAGCCTATTTTTCTTACAAACTGTCCAGATGTGTTTCACAGATGCATTCACAAAATACAGAGAAGAATAAACGAAATGCCTCTGGAGGCAAACCAAACCTCTTTGGGCTTCTGTCTAAAAATACAACCCCCTTGCCCTGGCAATATTACACTTGATAAAACACAGAGAACTGTTGCAAAACACTGCAGAGGGAGATGTCCTGTCCTTGGTTTAAAAACCAAATGCCAGGCGCCTATTCCAGGAAACAGGACCAAACCGTGCCTTAGTTTTAGCAAGTTTAAATCCAGGCCCAGTGTAGCATCATTTCAGCAGCAAGTCATGTCTGGATACATGTAACCTTGAAAAGCAACATCCTCTAAACCTGGGCATTCTAACCAGCTGTCAGCAGTTACCTAATTTAGCTGGGAAACATTATCCACAGTCCTTCCCGACTTAAATGTCAGTGTTTCCCACACTGTACACGCTTAAGTGGCAATACAGCCCAGTACACAGGTGAACTGTAAACTTCCAGAGGTTTCAAGATCTCCTCATTAAACTCATCTACTTTCTGGAATAGAAAGACCTCAGGTTGGAAAAAAAAATCTTCCTGGTGAAACACTTTCAAGTAAAACCAAGAGTAAGAGTGGCCTTGGTAATAATGACCTCCTAAGAAACTGAAAATAAAACCATTTCTATAGATGTTTATACTGATACGTATGCACACCGAGACAAAAAACTAGGAAGGGTTTGTGTATCTGCACTTCCCAGAAACCATAAGGGCTTAAAACAGGGGAAGAAAAGCGCTATGGAATCAAACGAGTCAACTTTGGTTACTGGCTGTGACATACCAACGTCTCTGATGAAGTTCTGGGGTCTGTGTCCTGTATCCACAAAGTGCTGGCAGTAATCGTTGTGTGGATTTAAGCTCTGAGTGCCCTGGAGAACAGGAAGAAGTTCAGTGAGAGCAACAGGAGATAACTGGACATACACAGACACATTGCACGTGTTAGTCTGATAAATGAGGAAGGAGCAGATTTTTTCAACATGCCTTTATAAGTTCTATTGGCCAAGACCATCCATCCTTTTAGTTCCAAACCATGGGAACCACGGCACCATTCCTGCAGCTCATTGTGAGCTGCCTCAGAACAATGCAAGCACCAGTTACAGTGAGATCTGTCCCAGGCAACTTCTGCAGCTGTGAGTTCCAAGCCACTACTTCAGCCTTTAAAGCGGTGTTGCAGATCCTGTATATCAGCTGCAGAAACAGTTTAACACAAGTAGGCCAGCTTTGACTACATTTCCAATTGCAAAAGCAGCTCACCTTAAGAAAGGTACTGGAATCTTTGTAAATCTCTTCTTCATAGGGTAGGTTTTCTTCATCTTGCTGCAGCTCTACTTCATCCTTGGAAACAAAGCAGGTATTACAAGTGTGCATACAAGACTGAGCTGTCTCTGTCCTTTCCTCAAGAAGCAGAATCATAATGAGAAGTGGACTGTCTGCAAACAGCAGATCCAGCTCCTGTGTTGGAGGGGGAAAAAAAATTACATATTCCCCAAGAAGTCTGCACCTCTCTCACTAATGAGGAAAAGCTTACTGGGAAAGGCCTCTGAAAGAAGATAAAAAATAAGAGCCCCTTCACTTCCAGCCCCTGACAGAGCTTTACAAGGTTTAGAACTTTATATTTGTGTCCCACAAAACTTCCATTCTTTGTACTGAAAGTATTAATTTTATTGAAGTTCTTCTGCAGAAGAACTTCTGAGCATTTATCTCCACACAATCATCTCTTATTTTCCAGCCTTAGGTAAGTCCACACTTTGCAGAAACACCTCATGGTACAAGTCAGTATTTCACTTGGATTGTCCTTAAATGTAACTTTAACATTCCTAGTCTTTAGCCCCAAAATTTACATTAAAAATAGCTAGAGAGCCACCAACCGTTCATTCGACAGATTTCTGGGATTCAGAGATGTGTTACACCGATGTGCTCTGAACATCCAACACAGAACCCAGAGAGAACAGAAACTCAAGAGAGACTCACCTCACATCACTTTCTGCCTTCCCACTGACCCTGGATCAGCCCAGCATGTAAATTTTTAAAATACCAAAGTACAACTGAAGAACTACTAAATGACATCATCCACATTATTGTTACAGCTGTATTTATCCTGTGCTAAATAAGCTGTCTGAATGCAGAATGAAAAATTAAGTGTTGTCCCTCCCAATTTTGATCCCTCTACATGTCGAAATCTTTGAGGAACCTTCTGTTATTTCAAAAGTGGAGCTTTGAACAAGCTACTGAAATGCCTGATGTGATAAATAGGTCATAGCTTCCCATTCCCTGTTCAGGTGATGAACTTTGAGATACACAGTCTTTTTGCTTGTCTGTTTAACCAGATCAAAAAAAGAGATTACTATCACAAACAGCAGGAGTGTTTGCAAGGAAAAGAAATGTACAGACAAGCAGCAGCAAGTGTTATTTATTCAGGTCAAAGAAAAAACCTGAAAGCTTGAGTTTTACTAAAAACTGCTGATACCATCATAACTTACACCTGTTTGCCACTGCTGATGGCATCATAACTTACACCTGTTTGCCTCTTCCCTCTTTCCCTAAACCCTGTCCTTCTGATGATACACAGCAGTTAGATACCTGAGTCATCCCAGTTCTCCTTATGCCTTCATTAAGTGATTTAAAGTGAGTATTGTGGCCTCCAACAGAAGCTCACACCACTAACTTTCAAAGGGAAAGGACACAATCACAGCAGAGACACAATGACACCAACAGTAACACAAGATACTAGGATCCTGTAGCTTAATTATCCCTGTCTTCCAAAGCACCTGCTAGAGAGCTGCTGAGTGAGGGGAACAGAAACTCCCTGCGATATTCAAACACAGTTTGTTTCAAACGACTGGAGATACATGTAACCCATGATACAACCAAGTGAGCTTTCCTCAGCCTCCACAACAATGGCATGGACGCATCCCGAGCCCAGAGGCTGCCGCCTGCTCGAGTGCAGTAGAACAGGGCAGTCTCAAATTAGGCTGGCAGACAGCAAAATAGAACCACAAGTGATTTTGTACTCCACACAAAGTGAAAGCTCCACACACCAGACACTCATACAGCTTCAAACAATGGAGTCAAACCACCTGGGGAAGGCCACAGGTGGAACAGCACTCCCAGCGTGTGGTGAAAAACCTGGCAGTGGCAGCAGAGATTCTAATCCCATTATACGTCATTTCAAAATACAGACCAAGGAGCTCAACTAACCCTGGGACAACTGTTACAATTCCACAAGAAAAGAGTATTTTACGAGTTCTCCAAAACCACAACTCAACTTTCTGACTTTAAAATATCCATTATTCATTTTTCCTATATAAAATATCCATTATTCATTTTTTCCTATACTGCATCTCTTCCCTATCACCGACCCCCTAAGGCTGGCAAGGCAGAGCCAGACTCCAAGATGGGAGTCAGTGCTGCCCTTTGTTCTCATATTAGCCTGAGCCTTATGAAGAACCATCACTATAAACTCACACTTATTCTAAAGATAAACCAAAAATAGACACACAGAGACAAAAAAATCCCACCAAAATTAAAACACATTGGTTTTTTTTTTACTTTTTTTGCATCAGATGCTCCTACATGGCTGAGAAAAGCAAAATGCTTCACCTTTTATCTCAAAAACTGCTCTCACACAGATTTGAGGGTACATTCATTTCCACCAAATCTGAAGCCAGGGCACAAAAATTTTAAATCATTTCAGAACACATACCTGATCTCATCACATAGAACCCAACACTGCAAGTCAGGGACATAGACACAAGTCCCTTCACATCAGAAATACCTCTGATTTCCTGAACAAAACTGGCAGAACTTGCTCACAACACTACTAGTTAAGTCTATTACTGCTTTTGTCTAAGTTGCATTAAACACAATACAACAGGGCTTGACACCTCAAGGATCTGGATTTTTGTACGAGTTCGTATTACAAGATTAAATTTAAGCAGGCTCAGAGAGCTCAGGAAAAAGTTACATAAATGCAGATGGAACTTTACTGTTCTTATCTCCTTGCCAATAGGGAATTAGCAATGCCTGCAGGAAACAGCTGATGACTCCACTGTAGATGTTCTACTCTGGGGTTTCAAGTTTCTGAAGTCTGTTCATCTGCTTGACTGAATTTTGTCTGAGCTACTGTTACTGAAATATTCTTCCATTTCAACAATATAGAAAAAGTCTGGCCACTTGCAAATGGTCTTAATGGTAAGATTCATGTACTTTGCCAGTCCAAGTGATTTATCCATATATAGTTTATAGGTAATTAAAATTTAATTCTTGAACCATGTACTTGGTGAAGAAGTAAAATTAATTGATAGCAACTGATCACTAATGCAAGAATAATAAGAATAAAACCCTGCCTCACAAACACCCTTCTACCTCATGGAGACAATTTCTTACCAAACAGGAAGTACAGACTAACACTTACCATGTTAAAAACAATGTCTGTCCCTTTACAGAGAGACTTCCAAAATCCATTTACAAAAACCATCCTGTCACACATTACCTTTTATTTTAGTAGGAAAAAAGACGTTATTACAGAAAGATTTACAAACCTGAACACAAATGGAAAATGGTGAAGGCTTTGCATTTAAAAAACTACTATTTCAGGCATCCAAGAGAATAGCAGACACTGCCCTGTTTCATAAATACGCTCAAATTTATTTCATTTAACCACAGAAACAAGGTTATTAGGACATGGAAAAAAGGGAGGAGGACACACACTGCAGCCAGATCCCAAAGCAAATCATAAAGACAGCTGTATCATAATAATGCCTTTGTTTAAGCTCCTTCTATCTCTCATCTTGGCCAAAATATCACATTAGGAGAAAGCTGACAAATAGCTTTGGCATGAGCATTTGAAAAGCGAAGGGCACAAGGGTTTGACACTTCAATGACCACGGGGGCATTTTGGTTTTTTTCAACTTAACTCTTCCTGGACACTTTGGACACTTAAAAGAACATTCTGAACCAAGCCTCTTATTTCCAATTCCCTCAGAAGCCCTTGTTTCTTCCACTCATCCAGAACTGCATTCCTTGGCACTGCACAGATGGGGCAGAAGATACTCTCAGCCTCCCTTGTCTCATCCCAAGGCCTGTGCCTGCTGCTAACTGCAGGCTTTCCTTCTGACACAAGGGAATTCTGGTCAGGATTCTTTCTGTGTGTCCCCAAGCACACACACATTTTAGCCCTTCTTCCCTCAGCCAGCCATGCATGGCTCAGTGCAGTTCCCTGTGGGCACTTACACCTAGCCCTGCCTCCTCCTAGGAGCAGCACCCATTAGGCCTCCAAGCATTGGGGTTTGGTGAGTGCACAGTTCCATGTGCCTACATCACACCTGAGGTGAACCATGTAGCATCTACGTCTTCTCTCTTACACTTCCTGCAGTGGAAGGCATCAAGGGAGATGCCACTGTGGAACACACATACTGAAGGACCTATACACATCACATTTATTTTAATATACACACACATTTTCTAAGCACCTCTCTAAACACCAGAGAAAAGTAACTGTTATCACTTTTTCTTACCTTATATTCTTCAATCTCCTCCTCATCAGCTTCTCCCTCATCGGGGTATTTACGTTTTGCATTTGGTGCAGAAGTATCATAAGCAGCCCTAGGAAGAGCCAAAAATCCTCATAAGACAGTTTCTGTCTCCAAAGAGAAGTGTTCAGGAATCTTTGATAATCTGCCTTGACTGCATGTTACAAAATTGAAACTACTCCAAAAAAACCATCATACATGAAAAGCTATTCCTCTCTCAGTATATTTGAGTTCAGCACAACTTAATTGAGGACAGAACTCTTGAAAGGAGTCATTCCCTTGCCCTTTTCATTTTTCTGCTCTGAAAAGGACAGCTTATTTTAACCAATGCAGTATATCTGCAGAATTAAGCTCATTCCTTTCCATTTCTCATTTTTCCATTGTAAAAGGTACAGCCTGTTTTGTCCCAAAGCAGCTTGTCAACAAAATTAAGCCTGTTCACATGCAAATGAACATCGATAAGCAGTAGCTGCTCTGGCCTAGACATCTCCGTAGTTTCGTGAGAACGAAACTTTCCAACTGAACGTTCCTGAACTGTGCTTAGCAAAAACATGAAAGGCTCTGGGACCCAAACAGAGGGCCCATTCTAAATTCAGATCTCGGTTTTCCTACAGAGTAGCTTTTTAACGCCAGAAACAAAAGTCAGCCCGTATTTCCAAAAACTGTTCTTAGAAGAGAATAACTAGACCTTACTCGCCTTAGTCACGGCTCTGAGTCGACTAATTATTGAATTTTCTTTCACCGAGTGCAATCCCATCGCATTTCCCGGGCCCGTACGCCTATCGAGCCCCCAGTTTTGCACAGCCACCGCCCTCCTACACCGACCTGCAGGTCTCTCTGGTTTCCGCGATCTCCCGCTGCTCATCCTTGCTGTTGAGCACGGCGCCGATGCTGTCCGCGTTCTCGGCCCCCAGCTGCAGAGCGGCAAACACAAAGTCACGCTGCGGCCAGCCCGGCCCCGCCCCGGTGCCCAGCTGCTCCCGGCCGTACCTGCTGCGCCAGGAGCTGGCGGCGGAGCTTCTGCCGCTCGCGGATCTCCTGCAGGCGGCTGTTCATGGCCCGCTCCGGCCCCGCGCCGCCGCCGCCGCCGCTTCCCGCCCGCGCGTCACTTCCGGGCGCGCGATTCCCGCCGGGAAACGCCGCTGCCGGGAAACGCCGCTGCCGGCACAGCGCCCCTCGCCGCGGGATGCGGCCGCCGGGCCACGCTGCCTGCGAAGGGCGCGCTCACGCAGGCACACCCCGAGGCGACACCCGGCTCAGGCCGTGTCACAGCTGTGAGCACGAAAGCACCCGGTCGGTTTTTCTCAAGTACATCCTTTATGTCCAATTCCAGTATCCCGTGTGGTTATTCGTAGGTTAACCTTCGCGTTTTGCTTTCACCCTCTGATCCTTTAGAAACCTCCGCTGTGGGGGAAGAGAATCTTTGAAGCTCTTTTCATCTGATTTTTGGCGTCTTTCCCGCTTCCTCCCGTGTCCCGTCTCCTCTGTACTGTCTGTCTGGGAATGTATCTAATCTAATATTTCATGCTGACTTTGTGAGAACTATTCAGAATGCAGTGAAGAATGAAGATGGAAATAAATGCCTGCAATAAACGTCAGTCCCTACTGTCTCACAAAAGGAAACTTAACAAAAGAATAAAGAAACATTACAAATTATCCCGCGGTTCTAATTCATGCTGATGTTTGCTCTCCCGACACGGAGCAGTTGTTCGCGTAATTGCCAGACCCAGCGATGCGGCCGGCAAGGGCTGAGAAGTGACACTCGGCTCCCTCTCCTGCTTCTGAGTACCAGATAATGGCACGCTTTAGTGATACAAGATGTTATTCTCCTTTTTTTGGAATGTGGTATATATTGTGTGCGTGACGATGGCATTCTGCAGGTCACACTGAAAACAGAGAGATGCATGAAGGGAAGGAAATGAAAGAAGTGCAGACTAATACAAAAGTAAACCAATTCCAGCTACTGACACTTCTCAGTGATAGGCTATCCTAGGAATATAAATACGATGGAGCTTTTGAAATGTCAAAACCCTACAATACCAAAAGTTGGTTTTTCTTTCTCCTTGGGGAATGCATTACTAGTTGTACTGTCCTATCTATGGAAATGTGCTGGGAAATGCTCAGTTGCTGTCTCATGCTACTGTACAGTGCTTTGATATTGTTGGCTGTAATGAATACAGTACAAGCGTCTGCACAGTAACAAAATCACTTCCTCCTGGATGTGATCTGAGGAGGTTTGTGGGAGCCTGCACTCCACTTTTAGAACTGGTTGGTAAGATGAGCTGATCTTTACAAACATTAATGGCTATGAAGACGTTCTGCTGTACACATGCACTCTTTCAAAACTAAAAAGTATTTTTGCAGAATGCTCCATGCCTTTCTTCTCTGTGCATGCTGTGGTTTCAGCTCTCTGAGCTTTATATCCAGCCTGTGTTTCTGTTAAGGTAAGTATCAGACCAAATTCTTGCCGGTCTAATGGTGACTAAGGACTTCATGGAACTGCCATCAACTCTGATCCATTCTGCAGAATTTTTCCTTCATACTTAGGAAGCCAATTGTTTCCTCATGCTGTTTTTATTTAGCTGATTATCCCTAAGTACATTATCTTTCACTTCTCTTTACTGACAGGCGTTCCATCTTTTTAATGATTTCTATTTTTGTGATAATTTTGAATTCAAATCCTGTCCTCCAGCCTACCTGTATCTACTTTCAACGTTGGGTGGTTGTGCAATAAGCCACTTGGTTTAACCATTTATGGCATTATAAAGTATTTATAAAACACTAACAAGTGATGACACAATTTCACACCCGTCTGGGAATTGTGTTACCCTGACATATATTCAAGTTTAGACTACTCCATGTGGCAAAGAACTGCCACTTATTTTGTGTTATTAGAAGCTATTGTAAAAGTTACACAGAATTAGACCCAAATTGCTTAACTTAGCACTGTTCTCTCATTTTAATTGTTCCTCACATCGCAAAATGTGAACTATGTTGTGCCTAATTAGACGCTAAATAAATTCATAAACTAAAAGCGCCAAATGGACCAAACAGATGAAATTAGAAAGTTTATCCTGTGACTCAAAACAGATAATTAGAAAAGCAGAAAATATAAGAGTATTTTATAGTAGAAAAACAGATGTCAGCATGGACTAACATCACATTCTTATTTCATGTCCCTTTCCCCCATGCTTTCAATGAAGTACCTAGATCTACCTCTTTAGAAATGTCTTTATGAATTGCTACCTCAGTTTTGGAGCCTATTTGGAACGAGTGACAGCATCCCAACACCCAGTGACCATGGCTACGCTTGCTTTTCTACCCCTGCCTCATGCTGTGTCCCCACCAGAAGGCAAATCTGACTTAATGAGCTTCTTACAAAAACATCACACCCATGAATCCGTACAAACTCAGGGCAGCAGCTGCAATTTGGTTTGAAAAATCTATTGGAAGAAACTAAGTAGCAGCAGAGCATCTGTCAGGCGAGTACTGCCTGTCCTTAGTAAGCCCACAAGCATCCAGCCAAAGCAGAGCCTTCATAAACACGCTGCCGCAGGCGGCGGATAACGTGCCCGGCATGCGCTGTGATTTCACACTTCATCTAGATCAAGTTGCACTGCCACTTGATCCAGCCTTGGACTTGTCCTTTGCGATGGACGCAGAGCCTTGATGTTGGACCGAATCATCATACCTGGATGTGGCCAGTGGATTGACAGGAATTTTCAAAGAGATTCCCTGACTCCTTTGCTTTTGAATGGCATTGTGTTTCATTCTACTTTGTCAGCAAGAATAAGTGTCTTGCATGCAAAAGTTTAAAAAATCATAAAATATTTCTAATTCCCCTACATGGAAGAAACTTACTCAGTTTCTTAAATGGCCTGAACTAAACTTTTTTCTGGCCTCCTCACAAGCAGCATCCAGCATTGCTGGAAGAAAACTAGCAGGACTGGAGCAGAATTAGAGAAGCTTTTTGAACACAACTTGGTTCTGCTGAAGAATGTGGATGGGTCAAGAGAGGGTTTTAAGACCTTTCACTGGATTTGTTTAACTGCTGGGAATAAAAATAATTTCTCCTTTGAAAAATTCCTCTGATCGATGTATTGTTCTAGAAATGTCACAAACTACCAGAATTATAGTCTGTATTATTAATTCAAGATATCCTGTTTACAACCATTCGGACTTGGCATTAGGAAGCATTTCTTTATGAGAGGGTGGTCAAACACTGAGCAGGCTCCTTGGAGAGGGGAATCAATGCCCCAGGCAACCTTTCAGTGTTTTAGAGGTGTTTGGACAATGCTCTTAACAACAGCTTTTAACTTTTGGTCAGCCCTGAGGTACTCAGGCAGTTGGACCACGGTAACAATCTGGTCTAGTTTATTCTGTTCTACAAATTCAGTGTGTTAATTTGTATTGCAAAAGATAAGATTTGGCCTTTTTACATTTCTTCCCTCAAGTCCCTCTTCATTTGGAGATCAGGCAATACTGCCCTCTCACCCAATTCACAGAATGCTTTTCAACAGAAATATCTCTGTATATGCCTTAAAACACAGCATGTGAAGAGAGGGTGGAGTGCAGCTTTTTGCTGCATTACATCTAGCCTTGTATTGACTCCTTTTCACTTAGATGCTGCCTCCTTAGTGAGGCAGGAGCAAATCTCTAGTAATTATAGAATTCAAAGATATTATTTGTTCTACCACTGAGCTGAATGTGATCCACTCAAGGGCAGTACAGATCTAATGACATGACATCTCTTGGCTTTACTGTTACAAACCAAAGCATCAGAGTGTGAATTGGTAATGCTTTGAATAACAGACAGCTGTATTTCTGTAGGTGTTAGTGTTCACCGACTTCCAGACTTGACTCTACGAGCACCGAGATCAGAAAATACTATGTATCACTTTGCTTCTTTCCCTGGGGTTTTCACACAATACATTAAAATTATACTGCCAGTTTTATCTTACAGCCATAATCTGTGTCCCATCATGCCTGCAAAACAAACCCATTCATTTTTATGTTCACATGTGGTATTTGTGCACACGCTCCGCCTCACAGCTGGTTTGTTTGTGCTGACTGGCATAAAGGAGACTGAATGACACTGAATGTGAAGGCCATGGCAGCTTTGTGCATTGAAAACCTCCTGTGTCTGATGTCTCCAGACTCCAGAAAACTCATGCATTACCCACCATACTCTGTGCTTTAGTTTGCAGTATTGTTTAGTGTTTCCTGGCTACCTCCATAGCTAAGTAAATGGGATATTTTAATTCAGAATGTTATTTGTACAAAATATTTTAAAATATAGCCAAGAATTTATTGTTTATATTCTTGATACTCCAGAATATGGCTTGTAGTTAAATCTAAGATAAAGGAGTTTTTCTGTTTTTCACTTTTCCCGGATCCTAAGATATTCAGGAAAAAAGCCCCACACAAACAGAAAAAAGAAAGTGGACACATGGACTACATATCATTGGAATAATTTCCCCAGGGAAGTAGTGGATTTCCCAGTATTGGACACTTTTAAAGGTGCTGGACCATCCTGTCTAGGTTGTGCTTTTGCCAAGAAAGTTTGGATCAGATGGTCCTTGAGGTCCTTTCCAACGTGGTGTTCTATGATCCTATGATTTAAATTGCAAATCCACCTCCTACTGCTCTCAGCACAAGTTACTTATTTGATTTCTAAGGGCTAAATGAAGGCTCTGCTGAAACTAATGGCAACATTCTGAGACCTGGTTCCAAAACAGAGTAATAATCATAATAAAGCAAGGAGAAGTTTGAAATTTTACAGTTGATAAAGTTGGCAGTATTTCTACTTCAGACAACTGGGCATTAGGTCTGGTAGGATGTAATGACTTAACCACTAAGAGGTATTGGTAAAATAACAATGTTTTAAAGTCTAAGGTAAAAAAAAGCAGAGTGTAGTGTAATACAGCGCCTGTTCAAAAAACAAATGGAGTGCTAAGCAGATCAATACGAAAACAGAAGTCACTATTTATGTTTGTATAGCTGTACCTATAGAAAAAGAATTTTGCTCTTCATAATCCAATGGGCTTAATTTTAATTTTTCCTTTTACTTCACATATCCTTATGTCAGCCAAGATGGCTAAGTATGAGAACAGTAAGTTGGGACGTGTAATTCCACAGAGCCATTAGATAATCAAGGAAATAGCAATGGGGAAATCACAATGATAGGACAAGAGGGATCTGAGGAGATAAGGAAGTCAGAAGTGAAGATGAATAAGGGAGGATTTAGCCAACAATGATGTTCCTAAGAAAGCACTTTGTTTTGCCAGTAGTTCCAGCAGTAGAAATTTCCTGCTTTGCCCCCTTGTCATCTGTCACTCTTCCCACCTGCACTCTGTGGGAATTCAGGCAATCCAAGTGCCAATGTCTGTCACAGGTCTGCACAATGCCAGTGCTGTACACAGCTGGACACAGGATCCCCACCTTATTTATTTTAAAGCAAATGTGTCTGCATTGTAAAATTTCAACTACATTGTTGAAAGGAGGCACAAATACCAAGTACATCTTGGTGCATCCCTTTATAGCAATCAGTGTGAAATAGTTGCTCCAGCTCTGCATATATTTGTGAAAGCAAAGACTAGGAACTACTGGGACCTGTATTTTTTTAAATGGTACCAATATGGGCAAACTAAGGCATGTATTCATAATGCAAAATATTGTCTCACTAACATAAAAAGTCACTGGTTTCAATGAAATTATTAACCCATACAGCCAAGAGACCATGGATTATACACACTCATCAATATACTCCCCTCTTTAACCGTTACACTTCTCAAATAACTGAAATTGCAAGTAAAACAAAAGATAATTTAAAATTAGTCCTCATGATTTCAATCTAAACTAATAAATCCCAGTCTCCATGAGTCGAGTAAGTATAAACTGGTTTTTTTTAGCTTTCCCTTCAGTAAGTATGAGACTATGTGTTCCTTTGCAAAAATAATAATATCCTTATCCAAAACTATTACTAATGATAAGAGAATGAAGCCTTTACAAATTTTTTCTCAGAAAACAAATATATTTAAAATAGGTAGGATTAAATTGGTGTGATGTTGACCAAGGATTGCATAAAAATAGCTCAACACTAAACTAATTCCTGCATCCCTCTGAAACTCTGCAGAAAAAAAGTCTTTACAGACTGCATGTGTGTTGCTGTTGGAGGCAGTGTAGCAAATAGCAGAAATTCCTCATTCCATTGCTGCTAATGGAGAGGTGGGACTTTGGTCAGGTGGAAGACAAAAACAAACCAACCCTACCTGCCTCTCTTTCTGTAGTTTGGAATTTTCACTGCACTTACACTTCACAACAATGAAGTGCAGAATTCTGAAATGGGTATTATTAAGAAATGTTTCCAAAAAGTTATCTCTCAGCAAAGAGAAGACAAATGCTACCACTGCAGACATAAATCATTGGAGGCAGCTACCTGGATTGTTTGTGAGAGAAGAATTTATTTAAACAAGCATTGTTTAAATAAAGCATTGTTTACCCCAGGGAACCTTCTACACATGAATGTCAGAGGAAATTGTAGAAGGTCATATATCTCAACTGTGTGAACCAGTTGTCCTCAGTGGCAGGGGATGTTTTGTATAAATAAGGCTTAATCCTGCTCTGGGGCAGGCTTACCTAATGTTGACTCATCTGCAAGGGCCACCTTCTATATGAAAATGACTCCAAAAAGTTATGTTTTATGGTGCAGAAAACATGACTTTTTTTTCACATTTTGTGTCCCTTAAAGGACTGACTCACTTACCAAATCCCACACTGAAAAGTGGGGTTTGGAGCTGAAGTTCCATTTCTTAGCAAAACTCCATTAAGCTTCTTTCTTAACAAATATGATTTTCCATACCATTTCTTCAAAATATCCTCTTTGGCATATTCTTGCCTCTTTAAATATACTTATTTATAGGCTGGCTACACAGCCTCCCCTTTCACCCAGTTAACAGACTGCAACATATGGGATGCAGCCTTTACATCCCATTGCGAGCCTCAGGAGATAAAGCAGCACCTCTGCTGTATTTCCACAGGCAAGCTGGGGCTCTCCTGCTCTCACACTCCAGTCTCACTCCCCACTATGCCACATGGCACCGCACACTTGGGATCTGCTTCTGTGAGAGGAGCATAAGGAGTGCTCGGAGGTTGCTCAGGGAAGCAATATCAAACCAGGCTCAAACCCCATGGTGCTGGGTGTGCGTGAACAGGCCCGTATGCTGTGCCAGTTGCACATTCCTGGGGCGTTGCTGAAATAGTAGCAACACCACCGACATGTCGTGTTTCCAGTACTGCAAGGTGTTACACACTGTACTCCTGTAACCTGCTCTACACATGCAACAGAAACTGCTCCTCAGTTTTAAACCTTGCAGTTTTGACTGCAGTTACGTTGCCACATCTGTGGAATGCAGCATTGAGCACATATACACCTATGTATTGAACTCCTCCAGGAAATCAAGTTTCTTATTGCCTTGCTCCAGGAAAGCAGGTTCTTTATTCCTTTATAATACAAACTCAGCTCCTTGTACAAGAAAGTACTTACCACTTCAAAAAAGCTTTTGCTGTGATCTCATTACTGTGCACACTGTGTTATTATGTGTTAATGGAAGCCTCATCAATTACCGGCTGTTCAGCTACATCCTGTGCAGTGCAGGGTCACCCTATGGAGCTTATATGGAATTAGGGACAAAAGGCCTATTCTCTTCCACATAAGCACAAACCCAAATTAATTTTGAGTCAGACTTGGCAGCATTTCAAATTTCTGCTGCCCATGTAGTTAAAAAGAATGACACTAATGAATAAAATTATTTTCTAAGAGCGCTGACTTACATCCTAAAAATGTTGACTCATTTTGGCACCCGCTCCATGGCTCATTTCGCACATGGAAGTCTCCTTTGTGTGAAGCCTTGATTCCTTTCCTAGTCCTGACTTCAGCCTGGTGTTTGATCTCACCCAGTGCCCACTAGGCCATGTGTACAAGTTTTCCATTTATTCCAGCACTTGATCTATTTGCCCCAGAGTGGCTGATTATATGAAAAAAGAAAGTACAAAGTTATTAGCTAAACAGTATGAAAATAATTTCATTGTTGTGCCTGGATGTTTGACTACATTTTCTCTGCTTTGTACTTCTTTCCTGGGGGAATTTCTCACATAGCTCACTGCCTGAAGTCAGCCCTTGCTCGGAGCTGTCCCATCTGTGCTGCTGCTTGACGCTAACCTGGGCAGGAGGGAATACAGGAGGGAATGCCTTGGGTAGGGCTGTCAGTGGCAGTGAGACAGAACTGAGTCAGGCCTTTACTTGTCACTAGTATTTTAACTGAATTCCAGCAACAGCTGGAAGTGCTCAGCTTTTCTAAAATCTCTGCTGACAGCACACTGCATGAGTGACTCGAAAATAAAGGTAAGCAGCTTTACTGAACACAGGAAGAGGCTAATCAGTGAATTTTCCTCTTGATTCAAATGGCAGCAGAATTAGACTGATGCTCCAGCTGAATTTTAAATGCTTGGTATTAAATGTTTTGAAATGCAGGACTACTATTTTTGCATGGTTAACCCACACATCAGATATTTTCACCTATTCAACATGAACCACTCGTCGAAAATTAGTCTTCTAATAACCTGTATCTTCATATGATGCCAAATCAGAGCCAGCCACAGGGAAGAACTATCAAGTGCTTTTAGAAAGCTATTAGGATGAAGGAAGCTCTTGAGTAAATTTCCTTTAAAGCCTCGCTTATTATGAATAACCCATACTGCTCTGTTTTATGCGAATATTTCCAATATCTCCACTTCTCGGGTAACCTAAGGAATCTATGCATGGAAATACTGGGGGAGCAGGGGTTGCTGAACTGGTCAGATCCACTCATAACTGCAAATTATTTCTTATTCTTTGTTTTATCAACAGTTTGGTGTTGGGACTATCAAATATCAGTGGAGAAAAAAGCAGCCAACCCTGGGGAATTCTACAGAAACTAAAACCTATTCTGGCAGATGATTTCTAGCTGCTGGCATGGAAGTTGCCAGTGCACAGCACAGATTTCCCAGCTTTGGGTGCTAGTCTATGGGACTGCTCTCAAAACAAGCTAAATACTGAGGATAAGTGTATTGGAACTGTTTTGCAAAATGGGGAATGGGCTTCACCTGGAGCCAGTTCACCCATTGTAATGTTGTCTTTATGGATTATTTTCCCTACCAGTCACAAAAGACCAAAACAATACTTTGCTTTCCTATAAAAATACAGGCCTGGTTAAACACAGATTACTGACTTTAAATCCCCCAGTGCTGCAGCAGGAGTTTAACTATCACAGTTTCCAAAGATTTATGATTTTTCAGCAATTTTTGCCTTTTTTTTCCTGAAAAGATGGATCCTGTAATTTCAGAATCCAAGTTATATGTAACACCCAGATTGATTCTGAGGTTTCCAAAGAACTACTTGCCTATTTTCCTAACTAAGAAAACATATTTCTTTCTTTCCTTTTAATTTGTAATTCAATTTGTGAATGAGTTTTCAACAGTTTTGTACAGCAGAGAGAACACTTTTTAAAGCAGCCAAGTGCACTAAGAGCATTTCATATTTGGCATCTTTCTAAAGCTATATCAGAGTAATAATTCTCTGTTTCTTGTTTCTAAATAGGTGGAGGTAAAGTCCACCCTTAAAGCACAGTGCAGTTTTTTTACTGTTATTTTAAGTGTGAGAGTCCATTTAAGTCCAAAAGAATCAAGGTTCTCCAAACCACAGTCTGTAAATGTAGCTCTTGTTTTGTCTTTGCTCTTTCTAGTAACTTTTGAGTGATTGCTACTACACGTGACAGAGGCAGCAGTCACAGAGACAATGAGCTTCCTACAAGTGTCATAAAAGCAGTCAAGCAGACCAGAGTGATTCTCTGCATGGCACCTGTAAGTGCCAGGGCTGCAGGACAAACTGTGGATGTGCTCACTGTTCAGACACCAGAGACACCATATGGGGGAGACACTTGGAAATGCTCAAGCCAAGACAGAAGTTGAAAGCAAAGTGCAAAGCATACAGTCTGAGAAGTAACATGCATTAACTCCAGGGTTCCTTAGAAGAGTGCCCCTCCTCTTTACAGTGAGTTTACTATTAATATCTGGAATGGACACCAGACTGAGTCCCTAATTTGTAAATTGTAACAAAGGCATTATTTCCTGTAGCATAAACAGACCTCATATCATATGGAAAGCTCATTTATAGTTACTAAAACAAATGAAGGCTCCTCCTTCTTATAAGACCATTTCAAAAAGATTAATCATGATGAAAACTAAAATGTTCAGGAGTCAATCTGTACAATCTGTGGATCCTTCCATTAAACCTGAACCCTGTCTTGGGAGTGAATCATTGTGACGCTGCTTTTTTCTTCTTGATGCTTTTTGGAATTCAGTTACTTCCAAACCTTTTCCTCTGAGTAACCTGCCCTCTTTTCCCCCACCTCCTGCTGAGTACCATTTTGTAAGCTCAAGCACAAATACCTCTACCCAAATAGGTAAAGAAGGTTCACTGCAAAGCCTGCACACCTTGGGGAGGCGAATGCAATCTGAATACATGAGTAAGCGCCAGGCTCGGAGCTTCGCCTGAAGCGCTTTGCGAGACTCATCTCACGGACTTGTTCTCTTCCCCCTGCACTGATCAGGAGAACCCTTTGTCTTCCAGGCTGCAGAGGGCTGGGAAAAGAGTTTAGGTCAGGGAAAATGAAATATTGTGTTACTTGATGCCAAAATGTGTTTGCTAGGCAATGAAGGAAACCTTAACCAGCTGGTCCTTCCCAAAGGGTAAAAGCAAGTAACTTGTCACGGCAGAAACAGAGTTTTTTCAGATGATTTTAAAACAGCCATAATGAGTTGCTTTCAGGCTAATGTCTTGTATATAGTCAAATACTTTGAAAACAAATTAAATTCTTGCCAGTCCTGAAGTTTTTTTAAGTAATGCATATCCATATCCCCAGAAGAAATCTCAGCAAGAATCTGTGCGTTTCTGTCCACAAAGAAGTGCAACAGACACTGTGATAACATTGCTATCACGTTGCTACAGAAACCCCAGCAGAGTATGCTTTAACTTTGTGAGTGATTCAGATACAAACTGTATTTGAATACTGCTGCAATAAAGAATTAACCACAGATGAGCAGAACTAAGATGAACTAACACAGGCAATCCCAAATAATATGCTTTCCTTAGCAGTGGAGCTCTTTTGTTCTCATAAACAAAAGTTTAAACCGATAAGTCGCATTTTGCACCTTTTGAACAGTTTGGAGGCTGCTAAAGGAAGGGCACTGTTCACTGGATATATGTGGCACTCTGCACGGAAAGCAGAAAGCATCCTCTTTCTTTTAGACTTTGGTCTCAACAAAAGATAGAGGAAATACTGACGTGCTCAATTAGGAACCAGATTTACACTTTCCAGACAAAAAAAACTAGAGAGGAAAAAGGATCTTATGGAGAGGTGAACCAACAGACTCACATTACAGACAAATTGCCAAATGGGTACGTGCTCCATGAGGCAGGATTGGACCTCAAGAATGATAAAGTAAAACACAGTAACTAACAATTGGACATTAAGAGACAAAGAAGCAGAAATAACTGACAGCCATCCCGGTGGGACAAGGAAATCAGAGATGATCAGGTCATGCAGACCTCTGCAGCGCTTGGAAATAAGCAGATTACTATTCAGAGCACATGGGACTGGGATAATGCTAAATCCTCGAAGACATTTCACGGCATTTGTTTCCAGCCCCTTTGTTCCCCGCTCACACGTCTGGTGATCTCTCCATCCTTGTGCCGTCCCAGACGGCCCTGAGGGCCCGTACTGTCCCTCTCGTCCCAAAGCTGCGTGCCCCCGGCCAGGCTCTATCCCGGCTCCTTCTGCTCTTTGTGAGGCTATCGGAGGTCAGGGGAGAGGCAGGCACGGGGCGAGGGCAGAGAAGGCGGCTGCTAGGGGAGCCTCAATGCGAAGGGTGGGGTGAGCCTACGGAGTGCGGTGGGAACGTGGGCAGCGCAGAACCCGGAGAGCCGCCGGCGAAGGCGAGGAATGGTACGGGAGTGGCAGCCTCGAGGCCGGCGGGAGAGAGGGAGGGAGCTCAGGGGCCGAGCTCGGGGGACGCATCCCCCTGTAAACCCCGCCGGGGCTGCCCGAGGGGCCGTGCCCGTGGCCGGGCGGTCGCTCCGCTCCCCGCCA
>VWYI01046367.1:0-219272 GCA_013399455.1 Anthoscopus minutus | reverse complement strand
GGCGGCGGCGAGGGGCGGCCCGGCTGCGCCCCCGGGGCCGGCCGGGATCCGGCAGAGCGCGGCCGCGCTGACTGCGAGCGAGGTAAGCGGGGAGGGGGCGAGCCTGGGGCGCGGGGTGGCGGCGGAGCGGAGCGAGAGAGAGAGCGGGGCTGCGGGACGCGGGGGGAGACGGACACCGAGAGAGCCTTGGCCGGGCGGCGGCGTTCTCCCATCCCGTACCCGGTTCCCTGTCGCTGGAGGGAACGGGGAAACAAGGGGACGGACATCGTCTGCCAAACTGACAGCCAAAGCTCCTCCACAGGAGAGTTAAACTCGTGCATCAGAGGATGCAGCGGCAAGACGAAGGTCCCGCCTGGGTTTATTCCGCCGCTATTCTAATACTGTGTAGCTGAACCGCGTTTCAAAGCTGTGCCGTAAGCGTTCAGTAGGCTCAGTTTGTCAAGGCTGGCCGGCATTACTTTTTTGTAACGGGGTTCACTTATCCGGGAAGCACTTCGTCTACAGAAGTGAGGCAGCAGAAAGAGAATTAGAAAGATGCCTGGCTTCAAAGAGGAAGAGGTTGCACAGTATGACTTTCTTTCCTCCCCCCCATCTTAGGATAATGGGGTTCACAAGTTAGTGCTGGTGCTCAACAGCATCCATGAGCTGAGCCAAGAGACTTGTGCTCCCCTCACACACTCCCAGCTGAACTCCCGCTGACTTCAGTGGAAGTTTTCAGTGTGTAAGGACTGAACGGCAATTTCAGCATCCAGCTCTTGATCAGCTTTACATCCCATCAGTGTTGGCATTAAATACATTGATGTTCAGTCTGGATTTGAATGACTTTGCATTTTCTCCTGCATTGCTCCGGTATTATCTGCTACCTAAAAAAGAATTGTGTCCTATCTATAGCTATACTAAATGTGATCATGCATAATTGTTGAAATGAAAATTAAAGTCCCTTGCTTCATTGTCTTCCTTTAACATCTTTTGTAATAGCACAATGTCAGCAGGGAAGTTGATCATTAATATTACAATTCTGTTTGTTGTGAAAGCTGACTTTGGGCTGTGAGGGTTTTTAAAAACTAATTTACATTCAGATGAGTGAAAAGGATTGTTATCCTTCTATTCCAACAATAGCCATAGAAAGTGTTTGAAAAAAAATCCCTAATCTGGACAACAGTGATAATTCTATATATCGGTATAAAATACCTCATGAAGAGGATATGGAGGCACCAAGGTCCCTGCTGATCATTTACACATTAAAAAAAATGCAGCTTCCAAAGCTGTGTTCTAAGTCAAATGTACTCCTTCCAGAAGACAGAATGATGTTATGCAGTACAGATGTTTCCCTGGAAAGAATACCAGGCATCTGATGGCATGGAGGAGAAAGCAGATAGCTAGATACAGATGAAAAAACCCCAGAAGACTTCATGCCCTTTAACTGGTCTCACTTTCACAAAGGGTACCACAGTTGCTTCTCTAATTTAACCCAACATATTAATAGTTTTTTTTAGAATTCTTCAGTCTGGTTCCCAAAATACTTTGAGGACTTGGTCTAATATAACAGTGAAGAACACAGCAGTTTATTGCTGAGAACTCAATCTTGCACTTAGTAGTTTCAGAATCCCCTGTAAGTTCAGCATGAGGAGGATTTACGCAAAAAAACACCAAAAATACTGCATGATTTGGGTTAGCCATGTTTCTCCAGTCTTTTCAGAAAGCTGCTTTGTTTCCCCAGGAAAAGGAAAGCCAGGCCCCTACTAAGAGGAAAGACACAGCTACTGAACAATAGCCAATACTTTGTAATGGACAGATCATCTATTCCTGTTGGACTTGGTGGTAAACTCCAGTGGCATCACCAGGGCCAACATCTGTCCTAAAGCCTCCATGGGGGCAATATGAAAGAATGAGAGTTTGCAAGATGGCCTAAGGGGGAACATGGACACAAATCAAGCCATTTGCCCAGAAATAAAAGATTATTGTAACGTTCTCCCTGAAGCATGTTCCTTTCTTACAAGAAGAAAGAAGGTGCCAGTGAGGCAGTGTCACAATGTGGTTATAGCTAGAGAGGGACAGACTGCTCAGAGAGAAACTCACTGCACCTCTTGCTTTAGTACTTGGGCTAAGGAAGCCCATACTCGGTGTTAGGCACCTGCCATAACTAAATACAATACCTTATTCAAAGATTTACCTGTAAATCTCTGGGTTTTTTCAGCTTAAATATTATGACTTATCTGCAAAGTAGCTTGGCTAAACTTTGTGCATATGTATATATCCAACTGCTTTTATATTTAGACACTAACAATGAAAATTCTTTTTTTAAAGTGCCTTTGCAATTATACTGCACAGCACCAGTCTAAAATCAGTTTTACAGTTTAAAATAATAGGTTTTGGTGTTTCACTTCCTTCCTTCTAAAAATATCTGGGTAACATTACTTATTCATGTCTTGAAAGCAAGTGAACCAGATACAAATATATATATATAAATTGTCATGATTAACCAAGGACATCACAGAGGACAAAAAATTAATATGAGCGTAGTCTCCACACAGAGCCAGTGAAAGTCCCCCAGAATTTAGTATTTTAGTTGCTGCTAATAACAACTTACCTGTGCTGTACTCAGGCTCCAGGAACTCCTAGCTCAGTACCTGAAAGCAGCTGCTGCCACACAGTGTTTGTGTGGCACATCATTACAGTTCCACATCTAATTTAAAGCACTTTGAATCAAGTGGGTTAATTATTTTCTTTTCTATTACACAGAGGGAACAATAACCAAAACAAGGTGGCATCTTTGTCAGAGGTCAGTGGCAGAACTTGAAATTAAGTACTTATCTCCAAGAAAGCCTGAATTTAGAACCTTTCCATTAAAATTGCTTTTATCAAAAGGTGATTCTACTAATGTCAATCAAATAAAGCTTCACTAAACTTTTGTGAGAGAAAAATCAAGCCTCAGGCTCATAATCTAAACACTACATTAATCTCCCTACCTGTTATAATATGGTCCCAGCAGTTGATGGAATGACTTTTGGGATTTTGTTTTTTATGACTAAAATTGAAACACAAGTGTCCATATTTTCCTTCTAAGAAGCAGCCTCTCTGGAACTATTCTTACCAGAGGTGCACAGTGTGAGACCTCTCATTTTCTGCAGCTCTGCCCACATATGACAACTGCAGTCCTTCAGAGCCCATCACATTGCTCAGTTTCAGTTTAGTTTCTCAGAGCCTTAAGCCACTGATTGCTGACATGATGGATGTCAGCGCTGCAGAGGAACCAATGCAGCACGTTACACACTCAGTGTATACAATATTTATGAAAGTTCTAATATAAGGCTCCTTGAGTATGCAATACTGATACTGATCCTCAAGACAGTTCTTAAAAAGCAGCTCTGCTAGAGGCACCCTTTTCTCAAGGTTAAAATGCCTGGGGAAGGCAGTGTAATTTTAGCCTAAGAGCAGTGCTCAGGAAAGTGATAGACAATGGCATTCATTGATCACAATGAGCACCTTGCATAATTTTGCTGAAGTCAACAGGATTCATTTCTTTGATTTCAGTCAGGCCTGATCCTGGAAGTTTCCACTGATTTGAATCAATGCTAGGTTTTACCTGTGCTACATGTAGATTTCTACAAGTACCTCATACAAACCAATGAAATAGTTTCATTCTGAAACTGAAAGACACCCTTTTATACGTATTACGGATCTTCCCCGTGTGTTCTGAATATTACAACTTACAGTGTGGTCCCATGGGGTATAAAGCATGTATCAATGGGAAACCCTCACACTTGATGGCAATTTGGACTGACCTAATTGACTCCAAGACAACAGAGATGAATTGTCAGTGCAGGGCCTTTCTGTAGCACTATCCCACAGTGGACCACCTTAGTCATTAGGGCTGAAATAAAAATATTTGTTGTTTTTACAGATTTCCGAAATCAAAATTACTTCTTTTGCTTTGCTTTCATTCTGCCATTTCAGAGCACCCTCCCCCAGGGTGAAAGGCACAGGCAATTTCTACTTCTGATTTCTATTTTCCCAGCCTACATTTACAGCCAAGTTGCAAACCTTTGGACAGGTGTTTACCAAGAAACTATGGCACACCTTTAGCCAACACCAGAAATCCCACTGCTGCAGCACTAACACATACAGCAGAAGTGGAAGTGATTCCCATTCTATTTGCAATTCAGCCACACAGTCACAATGCTCACTCCCAGTGAAATGTAAAAAATAAAAGAGGGTTTGAAGTTACCCAACATCTCTCCACATGTGAATGTACAGGAAAAGAGGCCAAGCACAACACCGCAATTCCTTTGAAGCTCTTCTGCTTTTAGGAATTAATTAAAAGTTAGCTGGGTGGTTTTCCTCTCCCTGTTTTCCTGAGTGTCTCATCTTCAGCGTATATGGCAGGTGTTCTGGAGCGAGTCTCAGCAGCACCCCACTGGATACCCTTACTTCCTTGCATTTGCAAGTATAACTTAATCTCCTTTCAACAGGGATAGCAGATAGGAAAGACTGACTTGGGCAGATACCAGGACAACTAAAATTACCAGACTGTATGTAAACAACAGGAATTGACCGTCAGTAACCTCAGCTAGAACACCATTACAGTAAACGCATACTTACTTTCTGAGTGTTTATAAATGAAGGAGTTTCTGTCAAGACAGCAGACTGTATTTTTTAATAAAGGGCTGAATTAAGTCTGTCCTAAGACCACAGCACATACCTAGAGCTGTCTCATAGGCCTGCTTTGCATCCTGTGCCCATGTTTTTAACTGTTGTGGGGTCAGGTCACCTCTCCTCACCCTCCCTCTTCCTGACCAGAGCTGAGGAGGGCGGAGCCATGGGCAGGATCCCGGTGCTGTTCTTCCCTGTTGTTGAGCTTTGTGTTGAGGCAGGGTAGGTTTGATAAGCACTTCAAGCAGAGGTCTGACACCATGTTCAACTGGTGGAGAGCACAAAGAGTAGATACTACAGCATTAGCTCTACTCCCAACAGGTTTGGTTTTCTTCAGCAACTAAAAGAGCTGAAAAATTATAGTTGAAGAATCTGAGATGCTATGTATATATACCTCTGACTCCAGAAACCTAGAGCCTCCAAGTGCATAATACACATATGCCAGACATGTTTGCTAAGAGGGAATGCAAATGCTCTTCTGCAGAGCTTGTTGTGCTCCAGAGGCAGCTCAGAGGAAGCCCCTGAGACACGTGCTGGGGTGCTTGAGGCGGTACACTGGAAGTAGACTTAACTAGCGAAAATAAGAATTCACCTGTATCCTTTCAATCATGCTAAATATTAGGTTTCTTGCTTTTTAACTATGAAGGGAAAAAGTGTTTCCTGGTAATCTCATGCAAATGCAAGCACTGACTATCTTGCAATTAAACTATTAACATACAAACAGATAGTTGGTAATACAGTATAAACACACACAATGGCAGATCACGCTGTTATCCTGCAATTCCCTGGGATCAATTTACACAGGAAACAGAGAGCTGTGTTTCATCATGAAGGAAGAGCTTTATATACTGGAAAGAAAAAACTAAGCTAGTGTAATGAAAGTCTTGATGTTGAGGTTCTGTTTTATGAGGTATCACTACTGTAACTAATGTATCTCTTGATCTGGTAATATAACTACCAGGTGGCTGAATACCACAACATTTTGAGTAAACAACAGAGAAATAATTTTCTCATTACTGCCCTTTGATTTGTTTGCTACATAATTATGACTTGGTCATACGACAGAGGTTGATAAATACTTCAAAGTGCATATACCATATATTTGGTTACCTCCATTAAATGGCAGGTTTCATATTACCTACATGTAAAAATAAACTTTCTTTTTATTTCTTTCTAGATTAACTTATCAGGTGAAAATCAAGAATATTTAAAATTGGTTACAAAATTACCTTTAACAATCCTCTTGTGTGTTTTGCTATGTGTACATGACTAAATTCTTCCACTACTGTCTTGGGAAATCTGTAAATACAGAAAAAGTAGTGAGCCAAATTCTGCCATGGATACCTTAGAAAAGAATTTTATTCTTCAAGTACTCCCTTATTCAAATATTTGAATAGAAACATTGTGTAATGTGTACTCAGGAAGCACTGTATTGATTTCAGTAAGTGTCATGCAGCAGTGTAAGCAATCATGCACTAAAATAAACTTATTTTTGGAGATGACATCTTCAAACTTGCTTTAAGGTATGTCAAGAATCACTTTGCTATGAGTGCAGTTCATGTTTCAAGTGAAAATAATAGTCTATACAAAAGTCTGGTGAAGAGCAGAAATAAACCAGACTCTGTCTGTCTGTGACATATACAGAAAAAGGCAAACAGAAAAACTGTAAAGACAGATAAATGATGTGCAACATGTCTACAGCATAGTTATATTTGACACAGTAATAATCCCCTCTCAGGAATGATAGCTCACTCGGTAACATGAGTTGAATAAATGTTGTTTGTAAATTACTGCACCCTAAGTTACTGCTGAGAAAGGAAGAGGCAAAAAGGAACACACCAAGCCAAACATGAGGTTAATTAATTCCTCGAGTTATTTGGCAGTTGTTTGGCTTGGTGGTTTTATAAAGTACACCGAACTAAACACAGGACAGAAGCTGAGAAGAAAACGTGGATCTACCTATTATTATTATTATTATTATTATTATTACTATTATTATTTACGCAAAGATGAACTCAGACACAATGAAATGCAGGCACTAACACTTCATCCCATTGCTAAAGTCCTGCAAACTGGATGATGGTGTAGCTTCTAAGCAGATCACAGAACAGAGGCAGATGGATTAACTGGGATTTCAGGCAATAAGAATTCATACAGCTGGGCTGTGTTTGATAATTTAACAGAAATGTTTCTTGTGGAATTACTGCTCTGTCATGATTCTTTTCTGTTTCTAGTTTCTGTAGTAATCCCTATGACCAGCTTTCTCCCACCTTTGTCAATGACGCTTGGCTACCTTCAACAGTAGATGCATCTGACATCTCAAGTAAAACTCCTGTATACAAAAATGCAAAATCTGCTACTTTTCTTGGATTTCGGTGCTCTGTAGCTCTCAAGAAGCACTTTTTCTTTTCCTCCCCACTTCTTTTAGACAATTCCTTATGGCTTTAAACTTGCTTTGTCTGAGAATTTAGTGAAGACCTCTCATGAATTAATAGAACTACATGTTGAGAAGAGTATGAACAAATGCATTCTTTGGCTAAAATAAACAGCTGTCATCTGTGACATGCAGAATGTAATATGGCTCAGAGCAAAAGCTATGCAGTCCCCGTGCATAGCTTAAGGACAATGGAATTTTGTGAAAGATAGAAGTATAGCATATTTTGTATAAATATACGTACAAATATATATATATATATATACACGCACACATATATGTTTTTGCTCATTTGGGTAGAGGAAATCACATTTCAATAATTATGTGTCTGTAAATACTTTCTCTTTGTTAGATCTTTAACTAAATTGTAGCATCAGAATGATCAGAAATATGATGCAGTTTCAGTATGAGGAGCAAAATGCTTTCCTCATGTAAAAAAAGGGTTCTCTCAGTTTGGGTATCACTGTTATCAGAATGTTAGGCGTACCAGAATGTTTCTTGGAAACAGCTCAGTATCTATGAAACAAGAACTCAGGGAAAATGAGGTTCAGTGTCTTTTGTGTGGGATGCACAAACCGAGCAATAGAGTACCTTGGAGGTGTAATTGTTTTATTTTTCATTTTTGGTAACTAGGGTCAGTGAGACTCCGGGGAGGCAAGAATGAGTTTGAAGGTACAGTGGAGGTTTATTGGAATGGAATCTGGGGGACAATCTGTGGGAGCCATTGGGACAATAATGATGCAACAGTTGTATGTCGACAGCTCGCACTTGGGTAAGTTTCAGCTTGAGTAAAACTCAGTCAACTCATTTTCATGATGTTTCAGTATAAACGACAATCTAGTTTGTAAAACCTGAGGGCTTTTAGTGTTTGATGATTGCTTTTTCTGTTTGAAAGTGTTTGAATGCTGAAGTTGTTCTTCCCAGAATACTTTGCTTGCTTCAGCTGCATTGCACTTCAAAGAGGAAATCAGTACTTCCTCAGAAAGCTGAAGATAGGATCTGGACAGGAGCAGACCGTGGCAAATGCTTTGCTTTCAAAGTGAAAGCAAGCTTTGGGCAAACACAAACTGCTTTACTGGGAGATGTCCACAAGGACAGAAGTATGTGGTCTGATCCTCATCTCATATATCTAAGCGTAAATTAACAGCCCCAGTGAGGGTACTCAATCTGTAACAATGTAAATGTGGCCAGGATTAGAGTCTACATGGGCTTCCAGTCACAGGAAAATTTCTAGTTCTCAGGGGAAAGGGGTTATCCTAGTAACCACCCATTGTAGTATGCCAAATGACACCTGGAACTCATGCTACATTTTTGGCAAATGGCAACATTTCAGAGCTACAGCTGTACTGGACATGTTGAAAGTCCTTGTACTCGCTGGCCACCACTTCCCACTGCTGCCTGAATGGAGTTAATCAACAGCTCCCATTAGCATGATTTGGCTCTGCCTTTATTGCCTTTCTAACATTTCCTTCACTCACATACCAAAGCAGTGGTTTTGCTTGCTGCAAGCAGTAAGGGGCTTTCATAGCAGACTTGCACTGTGACATTCCTAATGATTATTCCACTTTTTAAGACTGCTAGCCAGAACTAAACCTAAGCTGGTTTATAATGTTCAATACTAATCTGGACACACCATGCCAACTTATAAAAATATGAGGATTAGATGAGATAAAAGTTCAGCCATCTGGAGGCTGTGATTTTGCTTATGGATTCAGCTGTCTACGTGCAGTGGCTCCTTCCCTCATTTTCATGTAAGTCCTATCTGCTTTCCATACCCTGAACATTTCAGCTGGATGAGGCTGCTGTTAGCAAAAGTAGTTCAGCGATACGGGTGAATGGTTTTGTCTTTTCAACAGAAATGGCTCCCAGCTGAACCCAGGCCAAAAAAGCCCCAAGCAAACAGTAGCTGAAAGTTTGAGCTGTCTTGAATGTTTGGCAGAAATTTGTATCTCGGTACTACCAGGTGAACTCACGGGGTTTTACTGGTGCTTTTCAGGCACTCCATCTCTCTGTTCCTTTGATACCACCATATTTGGGCTTTGTTGTGCTTCACAAGGAAGAGGAGATGGCTCTATAAGTGTTGCTGTAGATTCAGCAGGAGACGGAAAGAGAGCTGTTTATAAAATGTTCTGGGTGGATGGGAATGGCTGAATAGAGAAAAATGGATGGGGGTCTGATCTAATGGAGTGTGAGGTGGTTGCACTGCCCTATCATCACAGCCACAATACGTGGCATTTATGGGCAGAACATGGAATACCTTCATGGAGAAAAGGACAGAATAAGGGAGAAAGACCTGGAATAAGAGAGGAAGGGCAGGAATGTAGCTGGCTCTGCAGCAACACAGCCACTGTACTAAAATATCCCACAACAAAATGGTGAGAACTGGGTCACATCTGTTACTTTTCTTTGTGCAGAAAACAATGCTGAACTGTATGAAAATGTGATGAATTTACACTATTGAAGAAAGCCCTTTCTTTTCTACTCTAAGATTTATACATGAGAAAATGTTCCCACTTCCCTTCCTCCCATTCTGATGCCCTATCCTGATTATATTTACAGGGAAAAAGGTACAGCAAAACACATACCCTTTCCTGGATTAGGCCTTATTCCCATGTTCTGGAGTGAAGTGCGTTGTCGTGGTGATGAAGAAAATATACTGTTATGTGAAAAAGACACCTGGCAAGATGGGACATGTCCTCAAAAAATGGCAGCTGCTGTCACATGTAGCTCCTCCCTGGGTAAAAAAAATACATATGGTTTTCTCAAGTCCTTATTTTATTTATGCAGAAGTTGTAATAATTACTCATTATTAAATCAGAAAAAGTGTTAAGATTTCTTGGAACAGATTATACAGATTGAACCACTACATCATTAACTGCGTTAAATACCTAAAGCAGCACCTAGCTCAACAACTTTTTATTTCTCCACAATCAACAACCAATTGTTTCTTTCAGATGTAGCTTGTGAGAAAGAGCAAAGTAGCAAGAATCTCTGGCTGTAAAATGAAGATTGTTTCCCCACTTTTTGTTTTAATGCCAAAATTATATTATTAGGAAAACAAGTATCATAACGTTTTTAAGATATTTGATATTCTTTTAATCCCATGCTAACTAAATGGGCAGGCACGCCATCAGATTTAAGATAGTGCTGCCTCGAGGAGGGCTGGGCTGGTGGTGCTGGGGAGCTGGCAATGCCAATCACTCCAGCTGAAACCAAAATGTGGGGCTGCAGCCAGCTCTGCACTGTCTTACTTCTCCTACTTATGTTTTTATCCAAAGAAGGTGGGTGCATTTTTGTCCTAAAGCTTTATTAATAATGAACAATATTTTGATAAATGGCTTTTAAAAGAACATTTTGGTCTTCGAAAATGATTGAGTAGAGGGAAGGGAGAATCTTTTCAAGTTAGGAGACAAATTAAACAATGAAAGCAAGAGAGTTTTGCCTTCCAGAGAAACAGAAAACTATAAATGTTTGCACGTTTTGCAGGTTCTATTGCAACTAGCCTTTTAAAATATTTACACACACACATACTTCATATCAGTGACACACTAACATGAAATTGAAGAAATGCCCTCAGTATTGTTGTTTTTTGGGGTTTTTTATATAACCAAGAATTAGATTAAATGGTAGGGTTAATTGGTTGGAAAGTTACACAAAAATTACTCAAACTTAAATCATTTGGATATTAGATATGGTGAAATCTTTAAAATCTTTAACTGTTCACATTACAGCAGTTATGGGGTTTTATATGGCTTTAACCTGCTTCCATTTTTATAATTTATTCAGCAGTGCTGCTTTTCTTGCTACACCAGAAGAGAGCTACTGATTTTAAAAGACTGGAAACAAGAAGGGAACAATACTTGCACAATTCAAGTGAGACTCCACAGTCAAAGAGATTTCACTGCTCTGACTGGATTTTCTAACGGAATGAGAAGACCCAAGGATGAATTTCTATTTCTGTGTCCATGACATAATTTTTGCTTCTTATTTCAGATTTTACCCTTTTTTGCTCTTACTTGTGGAGAGGCTCTACTGACTGATTCAGTATTTGGCCTTACAGCACTAAGTGTCTGTGAATGCTCTGCCACTTAAGTAATTCAATGTGTAAGGTTTTTCAGCTACTGAATGGAGCATAAGGGAACTCACTTTACTTTCAGGTTTTCCCTCTAAGTAGAGAAAAGAAAATGTGGTTCTTGAGCGATGTCAGAGACATCATTAAGCCATCTTCCTCTTTCTTTACTATCAGAATTTTAGGATGTGAATGACCTATTCTATATCCTGTGTTTGCTCCCAGGCCCCGTCTTCACTCCGATCCGGCTGGCTGGTGGGAGCAATGCCCACGAGGGAAGAGTGGAAGTCTACCATGGTGGCCAGTGGGGCACAATCTGTGATGACCAGTGGGATGATGCAGATGCTGAAGTTGTCTGTCGGCAGCTTGGCCTTGGGTTTGTTTTTCTACATGCCTGTTTGTTCTAACAGCAAAGCAGGAGACTTATCAGACCCACAGCTGAAGCTGGGAGAAGCATAATTGTCAAAAAATGCTCCTTTAAAATCATACTGATACTTTGGAGCAGTAATTAAGTTTATTTATAGAAGATTCAGGTACAGTGACATTACTTTCAATTCCCTGGAACCAGTTTTCAGTATTGTATGATCACGTAAATCTTGACTGTTTGGCCAGACAGATCAAGAATGTCTCAATAAATGTTGACTTTGTAAAGAAAACTCACTACAATTCCTGTAAAGTTTCAACCAAAACCTGTAGGTGAAGAAATTTTTTGACTGTTCAAATCCTTACGATCCATTTTACTGCAGAGCCTGACAGCCTCCTGGCTTTGGCACAAGAACTCTGCTTTGTCAGGAAGGATATGTTTTTTGGCATGCCTGTGAGAATCTCTCTAGATTTGTTTAAATCACGAGTCTCTGAAGATTGTCAGTTTGCATATATTGAGCTAGAGATCTGTTAGAAGTTTTGGCAGTCAAGCTTGTCAGTGATTCTCTCTGAACTAAGCATGGTCTGAAATGCAGCTACAGCAGCAGAACAGGATTTTCTTGCTTCACTTTCTCAACAGCCAGGGGGATTTTGATACTCCACCGAAGATAATTATTGGTATTTGCAGAAAAATGCTGCAGAGGTGGGACACTAAGGGGAAAACTGCTGGGCCAGAGAGGAAGGAGATGAGGACAACTGGGATGGCAGGCCAGTGGGGTTGAAGTGGGAAAGAACTAGGAGCAAGAAGCAGAGAAGATGCTGGGTTGTATCCCATGCAGGAGAAGCAGATTATGTCTGAGACAGACAGGATGAGAACGAAGCAGGTAAACGCAGAGGAGATTGGAACAGAACTCACCTGTTCCAGCCTGCTGGGACTACCATGAATTGAAAGAAGCAGTATTGAAAGTAGAAATTTCTGTGGCATTAATGGGTGGTCCCCAGTGTACTTGTTTTGTAACTGAGGCCTTGGGCTGCTCGTGCCACCCAGATTAGCTCAGAAGGATGAGAACTGTGGACCAGTTAAAAATCTTGTAGCTCTCCTGCTGAGCCAACATAGGAACCAACACGCTTCTCTGGTATCAGGTTGGTTTTTTCCCAGCTTATTTTATATTATATTTCTATATTCCTGCACATTGTCAGTTGGGAATACCTAATGGAAAGTTCATCTTCTTGCAGGCTTTTCCTGCTTTTGAATGGGTCTGCTGTCAATAGGTTTGGGGAGTTACTAAGCTCTGCTTTGCATTTCTGTATACTAATGACAAGTGTAATGCTCTTAGCCTGCCTCTTTACTGATGACACTAAAACTTTTTATTACTTATATTTAATCATCATAAACTGCAATTCAGTGATACTTCTAATTAGATTTGTTTTTCTGAGTAAATAAATTATATTAAGATGGTGCTAAACCTGCTAAATCTTTTCAAAATATGTCTAGAGATTTACAGATTTTCTCAAGTAAGCAAGATGTTACAACAAACATGCTAATTAATATGAAGTGAAATCTTACCAACAGTGGCAGCAGACCAGTTCTGAAGTACTAAAAATAATCTAAATTTGCATACTGTTAATCCATCTGGAAACATGCCACAAACTGTAAAAGTAAAGCTTCTCAGTAAGTCGCTTCCCACACCCTTTCAACTTTTCTGTAGCACTCCTATCGAACACTAGAATATGAGTCTACCATTAGTAGGTGGAAAACAATGATAACTTCTTTCATTATTTGAGTTCCTAAATAAGTTTTGCTTGACACAAATTCCCCTGGTTATAATGATGGGACGTGTTGTCTCTGCCTAACTCCAGAGACTCTTACTGGAATATGGTATAAATTGTAAAAGCATTCAGAGCAGCCCATCATCTCTGATTTCAGCCAGCTGCTTAATGAATAAGGATTTTTTTCCTTAATATTTTCTATACATTTCTGCCAGCATTATTATTGGATACACTGGGAAAACAAGATGCTTATTCAGTTAATTCAAAATAAGGCTTTATAAAGACAAATCAATACAGCCCAAAATTTAGACATTCCAATCTTGCCATTTCAAACTAGAGTGAATATTGGAACAGAGAAAATACTGAGCGGAAAGAAACCAAACCATGGCAAACATCTGCATATGAAATACATAGTATTTTAAATAGAATCGAAAAAACCCTAATCAATGGTAAAGGGTGAAACACTATGTAATTTCTGTAATTCTAAAATAATGGAGTGTTTTCAATCAACATAGCTTTTTGTGCTCAAAATCCTTTCTGCTCCCAGAGAATATACCCCATACAAGGCTAGCCATTGGTCTGCTTCCTGTTCTCACTTCTGTTGCTGATGGGTGATATGACACTTGTCAAGTCACTTAAGATCTCCTTGCT
The DNA here is from genome assembly GCA_013399455.1 of Anthoscopus minutus. Classification (NCBI taxonomy): domain Eukaryota; kingdom Metazoa; phylum Chordata; class Aves; order Passeriformes; family Paridae; genus Anthoscopus; species Anthoscopus minutus. Next base: position 205,332 of record VWYI01046367.1, on the reverse strand, counting down.
GTGACTTTCACATGACTAAATGGGGAACAACCACATTTATCCGCCTCTTATGGGTATTTGATTAATGTGCTTTGAGGACAAGAGGTGAAAGTCACTTTAGAAATATGTATTGGATTATTTTTATTATATGTAGATATTAAATGAATATTAAATTAAAATCCTCATACTCAGGCTGTGCACCTGCAATTTTTCCTAGGAAAGTTAAAAGTCAAAGGTACAGGAAAGGAAAATCTCCAGTTTGTTTCCTCCTGACTGGGGTGTTCCTTGCATTTCCACAGGGGTGTTGCCAAGGCGTGGGCCCAGGCTTACTTTGGAGAAGGCTCTGGCCCCGTACTGCTGGATGAAGTGCGCTGCACGGGAAACGAGCTCTCCATAGAGCAGTGCCCAAAAAGCTCCTGGCGAGAACACAACTGTGGCCACAGAGAAGATGCTGGTGTTTCCTGCACGCCTCTCACAGGTATTCAGTCATCAATCATCACGCAGGAAAAAACAGGACAAAGGCAGAGCTGACAGCTCTGGAAAGCAAACTTTGAAAGTTTGCAGAGACACGAAAGCCAGACCGGGCGCAGTGAAGGCAATGTTAGCGATTTTGCTGTAGAACAGTAACCATGTCTAAGATACACTGATGGTTGTTTTTGTTTCCCCTTGTTACCGGCACAGACGGTGCCCTGCGGCTCAGAGGCGGGAAGGGCAGTCACGAGGGCCGCCTGGAGGTCTATCACACAGGGCAGTGGGGCACGGTCTGCGACGATGGCTGGACAGAGCTGAACACGCAGGTGGTTTGCTGGCAGCTGGGATTTAAGTAAGATTGCTTGATACTGGCTATCTCACTCTGTGACTTGACCATGATGACAAAGTTACATGAACCCTACGTGTATTTTAAGAGTCTGCTTTTTAATATTAGATGAGTGCCTCAAAGAAACTACCAGGTTAAAAATCCATTGAAGCCTGTTTCCCTCAGTCTCACAGAGATATTCAGGCCTTAGTTTAGGTAGAAGAACCTTCAACAACTGTGATTTCACAGCCTCTATTCACTGAGGTCCTTACAGTTTTGGTTTTTTTTTGCTGAGATCAATGCATGTGCTATAGAGAAGAATTGATTTTGACTTCTATTTTGCCTAAAAAAGTTCGATTCCTCTAAATCTTTGCTTGTTGTACAGTCATCATTAATGACACATTTTCAAGGTGTAAGTCCTTCTGCACTAACTCGGAAAATCCCACAGCCTAGCCCTGGAACAGTTATGTATCGAAAAGCATTTTAGAAAAATCCCATTCATTTCATGCAGTTACTCTTCCCTACTGACCTGTAGCTATGAAGATACACTCTCAGTAGGTGACTGTTGTCTTCCCTTCAGACTTGAACAGCTGACATTCAAAAAAGGATTTAGTCTCAGACTGTGACATTTTAAATGCATATAGAACACTAAGAACATGCTTAAAGCCTCAGAGTCATTGAGCCAGCCATATGCTTGGTTGAAAAGCACCCTTAATCAAAGGTATTACATTCTTAAGTTTATACTAATGTAACAGTAATTCCTTAAAAAAAAACATTACTGAAGAGGCAGCATATGGTGCTCTCCTTGAATTTGATGCTAACTGAACCTGCTTACTGAGAATACTTGAGAAATCACTATTTCCTCAGGAATAACACTTTCCTTTCTCGTGCTTAAGCATCCTGTGTCCTCTGATCACTGTGGACCAAAACATGCCCCTGTGTTGCGCAGGTATGGAAAAACTGCAGGTATGGAAAAAGAAAGCTACTCAGCAGGAAGCTCTGGGCCCATCTGGCTGGATGATGTGATCTGCTCCGGGAAGGAGACAAACCTTCTGCAGTGCTCCCGGAGAGAGTGGGGGAAGCACGACTGCAGCCATCAGGAGGATGTCAGACTCATCTGCCACCCAGAAAACGACAGCCACAAGCGCTTACTTGGTAAGGAAGCTCCTTGCTAAAGTCACAGTGTGAGTACTGCTGTGGGTACAGACCCAACCCAAGTACAGGGTACTTAAGGATTCCCAGAATTCTAGTTACTTGTCAGATGGGTGCAAGGAAAGAACAGGAAGGGAAAAAGCCCTTACTTTTCTCCTGAAGATCACAGGAAGCAATCAGGTTTTGTTTAGAATGTAAGCACCAAGAACATTAAAGCTCAACCCAGACTTGCAAGGCAACAAAGTTGCGTTCCAGGGATGCTGTTCTCTCGGTCTCCACCACAGTTTGGACCTATTCAGCACTTCCTGACAGTGTACCTAGTTTTACTTGGCTGGAGACATACCTCCTATGGCTTTGCACTCAGACAATCCAAAACAAGGATTATTTTGGATTGAGAAGATGAGAAGTTCAGAGATAACAAGAAGGAAGGGTGAGAAGCATGAAATGATTACCTACCATGAAATATAAATATACATATAAATGGTATTGCTTAACACTTATATGTGTCTGGGTGAATGGGCCCCACTTGCTGACCAGGATGGAATGACGTTACACACCCAGATAGGAGAGTCAGTTCCAATGTTGAAAGCCTACAAACTTGCATGAAAATAAAAAGAATAAAACTACTGATAAGAAATGATAGAAAAATACCAATTTCACAGTGGCACTGTAGAACCAAATACAAACAAATAAATTCCAAAGATTCCTAAATCCACATGTAAACAGTAATTCTGGCTAAGAGATATGCAGAATAGAAACTGCAAGGGGAACAATGGGTTGCACAGTAATTCTGAAAAAGTTTCATTTTTACAATTTGCTACACAAAGTGTGTAGCTTGTCAGTATTTAGCCTTTTAGCAAATTGTTGCCAATGCCATTTAGCTTACCCAAGGGTATTCCAGCTGAATTTGAAATTGGTATTATCTGTCTGTTTCCTGGAAATCACAGACTGAAGGTTTATCCCAGAAACTACAACGTGGATTTACTGCACAATGCTGCTACTTGTTATAACAACCTTCAGCACTTCCACATGAACTTTGTGAGTCTCTCCCTCTTTACAGCCTTATTCTATACAGCCCTCTCACCATCCAATGAATGCTTTATGTTGCAGTACATATATCAAATCCTATTTGTTAAAAAGAACTTTATCAAACCAAAAATAACAGGAATTCAAACCATGACTGCTGTCTTTATAGATGCATACCATCTGTGCCGCTTTGCTCAAATTCCTATATAATAGCTCTGCTGAAGGAGTTTGGTTCAGTTGAATATAACCATATGTAAACATTCCCACATCCCCACTACCACAATGCTATATTTTTTTGTGCTCATAAATAAATAAACAAATAAATAAATAAATATGTTTTCTAAACCGCAAGGAGATGAGGTAACAATAAAATATTATTAGTACTCCATGCCTCTATCTGGTTCATAGAAGTATAATTCTCACTCTAAGTTGTAGTCCTCCAGAACACATCAGTTCAACAAGAAAACAAGACAGTTTGTCTGACACTTCCTGGAATATTTCTGATTGGAAAGTGGATAAAGTGTTGTTACCATTTACTTCCCAGTATTTGAAAAAGCTCTGTTTTCCCATAAGGATAAATTCAGTGGAAAAAAAATGAGAAATTAGTAGATGATAGAACTTAGGGAAACACAGATATTAAGGAACACCTAAAAAGGAGACAGGCTACACTACAATAATGCCATTTGTTGAGTAAGATCATGCCAGCATAGGTAAACAGAATGTTGGTAAAGTTAATTCAATAAACTGTCCAGACAGTGTGAACTCCAACACAAATCATATGCTTTAAATTACATCAGAAGCAGACTTGCATTTTTTCTTCAAATATTTCCCTATTCAATTAATGACTTAGGCCAGATTTAGCTAGCACTGACCAGATCCATGTTTGGTATACAACAGTTATTCATACCCTAAACTAATCTGAATTAAATATAAAATGCAGATATCTCAAAATACTGCTTTAAGAGTGCAATTAAGTAATTCCTCATCCTCACATATTTAGAAAATATTAGGAACAGGTTACAAGAATGAGGAAAACTCTTTTCCATTATTCTAAAAAGCAACTCTCATGAGTGTAAGAATATTAAGTATGCCATACAAAAAGATCTGGAAGGTGATTCTCCCTTGAACATTCTAAGGAGGCCACAGAGGAATTTGTACCTGTTTTAAGGGTATTTGCATTGCTTGCAGGCTACAGAGGAATTTTAGAGCGAGAAAGAATTAAGTACGTACTTTGCCTAATGTGTCAAAACTTAACTACAGGCCAAGCACTGCAGGAACCATGATCAACTAAGTATGACTAATCCACATAAGTGAAATTTCGTAATATGTGTGTATCTGAATAAACAATCACTTTAAATTGCTAGAAAAATAACCTAGAATAACACGCTGCAGAACAACGTACATAGAGATAAGGGATAGTTGAAGTTCAACACAGTGATGCACTGTTTTTGCTGAGACACTGGCTGGGAGGAGTAGCAGCAACCAGTTTGAGAATGAGTTTATGGACTGAGATATAGTTAAATTCACCCATCAAGTTTCTGTAAGGAAAACCTGTCCAGCCCATATGGGTATCGTAACAAAGATAACTCAGGTGTCTTCTACCTTTTTGTATAGAAATGTGGCCAGTTCCTGAACTGTGTCACATACTTGCATGGAATGAAGGAATTGGCTGAACTCTGAAGACTAAAGTACAATTTGTCTTGTATTTTGTACAAACTGCTTCCTTTTGCCAGCTAGGAAGAATGTGACTACTTTAACCACTGATACTAGGCTCATGGAATGCAAATACCAGTTGTACCAGTTGAATATAATGAAAATAACTAAAAGTACCAGTTCTTACTTTTGTTGCTGTGAGCTGACAGCAGTAATTTATTCCCAGGTCCTCCCATCAGGCTGATGGATGGTGAGAATAAGAAGGAAGGACGTGTGGAGATTTTTATCAATGGCCAGTGGGGCACAATTTGTGATGATGGATGGTCTGATAAGGATGCAGCTGTAGTCTGCCGACAGCTTGGCTACAAGTAAGAAAACTCATTAAGCTTTCTCAAGTTGTGTTTTCTCTATCTAAAAATCTTAAGTTTGTGCAACCAAATACCACTAACATGTCTAATAAGATAATGTACGTCTTTTAAAATGTGTCAGTTTGGCATTCTTTTAGAAAAGAGTATTCCTAGTATTTGTATGAAAATTAGTAAGGCTACGCCTTCAAAAGGAATATTCATTAGGTAGCATAACTGGGAATGGGAATGTTAGTATCCAAAAGTGTGTCAGTCTGACTGGCAACAGAAATGCAAGTTAATGCAAGTTATTCAATATTTTCACTAGAAGTTAAACATTCCAAATTACTAATCTATTATTAAATAAAAAATTTTAGTTGACATAGTCATTTCAAAACCAGGTCAGTATCCACTATCACAAGGTGTGGATAGGATGATTGCAGATTCAGGTACAGGCACACCAGGTACTGAATTCCTAACTTAATGGAGATTTTTCCTTCATTTACTGCTCTGGCTAGATGTGATGTAGCTCAAAGATCTGATGAAGCTGTTACACAAGAGATTATGGCTCCAGTCTGCATGGCAGTAATTTGAATAAGCTTCATTTAATACAGGAATAGACCTGACAGAGCAAACCCACCCTCTAATTAAAATCACTGCAATATATGTGTCACTTTTGAAAGAAATCACTTAATCAGGCTTACATCACTCATCAGCATTTTTCTTCTGGGTACCCAAGAGCAGCAAAAATATAACAACTATAGGGCAGATATATAAATAGCAGTACTAATAAGGCTTGAAAAATATCCAGAACACTAGTGAAATACAACAGGAAAACAGTGAAATGTCTTCTCTGAGTGTATCCATAAAGAAATTTGAGCTGAAGAAATATAAATCATATGAACTGTCTGTTGTATCTAACAGTATGAAGTCTGTCCAACCAAATATCATCACATTATGTCTGAGCACACAATATATGCCTTTTAAAAAAACTGCCCGGTATTCATTTGGTGAAAGCCTGCTTAAAAGTAGTACTACACTCTGGCGTCAAAATGGCAAAACTTGACTTACAAGTCAAGATATCACACTTGCAAGTTAGTCAACTTGTATGGGCTTTCTGTGGTGCTTCTGGTTGGTTGGGTCTGAACAGCTTTCATTCCATTATCAGCAAACTGAGAAATTACTGATGCACAGTAAGAGACAGATTGCTTTCATACAAAGGTAGGAAGAAGGAGGTAGCGCCCTTATTGAGTAAGTGAAAAGATCATGGAGAGACAATTCTGTCCTCAACTGCAATAAATTCTTCTCTGGGGAAGGACAAGAATACTGTGGTGGTTCACAACAAAGTATTTTCAATATCCTGAGGAACTTTAGAACAATGCCCTAAAGCAGAAACTGTTATTTGACAGAGATTCTAACAAAACCAGGTAAGAATTTACAATGAGTGCCCGTACTGTGTCACTGTGTTGCAACAGCAAACATGAACACGTGAGCTACCCACAGGTGCCAGAGCTGGACTTATTTTTTTGTGGTTATCAGAGTACCCCTCACAAAAGAAAAACGTTTGGAGCAAGAGTCACACTATTTGGGACTGACAAGTCAAATCATAGCAAACTCACTGGGCAGTGATTGTCCTATACTGGTTCCAAAGGCAGTTGAAGGCTTTGGATTATTGGGCAAAGGCCTCCTAACCCTGGAAACTGAAAATGTCTAAGGACACTTGACCTCGTGGTAACGTCTCTCACCTAGTGTTTTCATGAGCTCCTCTTTCCTGGCTTTTTACAATTTCTGCATTCTAACCAGTTTCTGGTTCCCTACTTGGAAATCCTGCCCACCTTTACTGCCCTTCAGTACATAGTGAAAAAATCCACACAGGCAAAGCTATCCACATGCAAGTTTCAAAAGGGAGGAAGCTCCTGTGTTACTTTCCTGTTTCACTTACAGGGATGTGGCAATTGAGAGCTGGTTCAGTTTGAGCCAGCCACACTTCCACTGTGACAGAGCTTTGAAAATGGTTTGACAAATCAGGATTCCTTCCCAACAGACCAAACCCAGCTCAAGAAGGGATGTAAACTCTTCATGCCATTCTCACCCACTTTCCCCAACACTGCAGGTATTAAAGAGGTACAAAAAGAGCTGTAAAGGGAGAGAAATTCTTTCTTGCCTAATTATTTTTCATAGTTAAATTCTCTTTCTCTGCTCTAGCATTTCATCACATCTGCAGTTACGGTCCTGTATGCACAGAAGCAGAAGTTTACAATACACAATTATAAAATAGCCTGTAAAATGGAGACCTGTATTCCAGTCATCTGGAATTCCATATATCCTTATCCCAGTAAAATGTCACTAAATTGCTCTTACCCAATCGATAAACTTGTAGTTCAGGCACACTGAGAAGTGTCCGTGGCTTCCTGGCACACTTCTCTGTATAGCCAGTTGGGTGGTCTCTCACTCATAATTCTTTCTGACCCTTCAACCATATACAACAAAGCATCTATTTATACATTAAGGAGATTACCTTAACTAATTAGCAATAATAATCTATCACAGGAGTTGCCAAATGAGATGCTTAAATACTACACAAGCACCAAGTACTGGGTTCCTCCCAAGAACAGGGCAGTGCAGACAACTGGTCTCCAGTCACACGACATTTTTAGACCTCAAATACGGGGTGTCCTGTGAAAAATGACAAGATAACAAAGTATTTCAGTAACTACTAACAACTGATAGGTCTGCACATCATGGCTCCTACTGCACTGCAAGTGTACTGTATTTAACTGGCCCATCTTTCTGAGGGAATCAGACCTGGACAAATTATTTTCAGCTTTCACAGATGCTGACTTTATATGAGGATTAAAGAGATTATGAAAAAGCAGCTTTCATATATTTTGTTTTATGGCAAAATGTAATGCTAATATAATGTAAAATACTTTGCACACTGTCTTCTAACCAGACGCACAAAAGCAATTTTTAAACATTAATAAACTTAGCAATTTTGTCAGAGTTTTATTTTTTCTACAGACCAGAAAAAGAGAGGTGGTGGTAAGGTGGTTGTTATTGAGTGAAACAGTGACAGGGTTTGGAATGAAACCTCAATGTCTTTGACTACTCACTTGGAAATTTGAATAAAAAGAAGAACAGTGCCTCAAAAATAAAAAAAAAAAACATGCTCTGTTTGCAGAGGCTCAGCTAGAGCAAGGACAATGGCCTACTTTGGTGAGGGCAAAGGCCCAATCCATGCGGATAACGTGAAGTGCACAGGAAATGAGAGATCCTTGGCAGACTGCATTAAGCAGGACATTGGGACGCACAACTGCCGGCACAGCGAGGACGCGGGGGTCATCTGCGACCACCTAAGCAAGAAAGTCCCTGGGAACAGCAATAAAGGTGAGAGGCAGACCAACAGATCCAGCTGAGCAGCTGCCATGGTAGGAAGAGACACACTTAACAATCCCACCTCACAGAGGAAACAGTTTAATCAAAAATAAACAAAAGGGGTGGGAATCCTCTCTGCTTTAGGAAGTGCCCAGACTACTCTGTCCGTACGGGGTATTTGCTGCCATGGCTTACAGCAGCCACGTTCATTAAGCCGCTTGAGGGACACGATGCAAAAACCTAAACAGCTCCTTCCAGCTTTCCAAGGTATAGGCTATCCCCAGATAAGGACTGAGGCCTGTGTGGCTGGCCAAGGTCTGCTTCCACTTACAGGAAGTAAGGAAGAGCCAGATAGAATCCTACACGTGAGAAGCCAATGTGTAAATGCCTCTGATCGCAGTCAAAAAAATGCAGCTACAAAGGATTTCTAAGTCTTGAAAGAATTCTGTGCATTTTCCCCAGTCAAAAGATCTCAGCTAAAAGGAATTTCTAAGTCTATTTTCTCCAATCAAAATTTGCCTGTTAAAAACTACAGTGAAACACAGAATAACTTCAACCTTTAGATTTTTTTTAAAGTTAACTGTCATTGAATATTGGCTACTCATTCTCATGTTCAGTTTAATGCTCTCTACATCTCCCTTTCTGGTTTAGATTCTCTTGCTTCTGTTTGTGGGCTGAGGCTACTCCATCGTCGACAAAAGCGAATAATTGGTGGGAAAAATTCTTTACGGTAAATAATTGGTAAAGACAAATAATTCTGAATATAAAGCTTCTAAGACATGTATTTGCCATATGTGGTTTGCCAAATTTACAATTTTATTGTAGGCTTGGTGTTTGTTTTTGACTTGCCATGGTGTAGGAGTAGAAATATACCCAAAGCAAATTTGGCAGGACGTTAAAAAGCATCAATTGATAAGTATTTGCAGCATTAGTTGCAAATCTGTAGATGCTTGCGGGTAAAGTCTTTGGGCTGTATTTCTGACTTACAAAATAGCTATTTTCCTTTTATCAGAAGATATCTTGATATCAGGATGTGAGCTATAAAAACAAAGCTATGAACATAGTACAAGGTTTTAAACATGACCTGCACAAAAAAAATAAAGGCCTGGGTGTGATTCACTGCCCAAGACCTTATCTTCCCTCACCAAATAAGCCTTGATGATGACACAGCTGAAAAACTGGGAGACACTTTATTTTTTTAGCAGTTGTGACTAAACACCAAGTATATGTATTCACACAGCCTTACCAAAGGCATTGCAAAAAATGCTCTAACAGCATTGTTACACGTCACTGTGCAACCTGTTTCAAAGCACATGCACAGCACTGATCAATCCATTTCAAAGAAGATACTAACCCAGTGGGGGAGCTTCAAACAACACTAACAAGAGGGAGCCCAGAACAATATTTTAACACAGCCAGATAAAGTAGGATGCCTTACCTTAGTAAAGAGACAAATGAGATACCAGATAATGCACTGCACAGGCAGAGACTGAGAATTCTTGTCTCAGAATATGTGTTCTAAGGACACTTGCTGAAACGCAGTGGCCACAAATAATGTATTGCACAATTCAGTCAGAGCAAGGAAGCTGATCTCATTGTTAAACAGTACAGGGATGCTAGATGAAGGAAAAAGGTGAGAAAAATCCAACAGTGCATGCAGAAATGATTAAAAATCAAGAAAGGGAGTGTAAGTATGTATCAGAAAGGATTCAATGTCACAAGAAGTCGTTAAGACAAAGCACTTCAGGAAAATAACTGGATACTTACATATGTACCAGCAAATCCAAAGCTGTCAGAATTACCCCATTTTAGAAAACCATATTAAATCCTATATTCCAAAACTGAGAAGTGTCTAAATTGTTTTGTTCTTTAGCAAAGTAAATTCCTCCACCTTATTCCAAAACATCTGGCACTGGTGACTCTGACAAGCTGGACTAGATAACCCCTGGCAGCTCTTGTTGTCCAGCACACCCATTCAAGTTGACAGGACCCAGAAAAAACTCAGACTACCTGCTGCTTACTCTTAGATGCTGCCATTGCTTACAGGTGCAGCTCTCTCCCTTTCCCTTCTCTGACTCCTAATCTATTAAACCAGCAAAAATGAATCCATAATGTATTCACAGGTATGCAAATACAGCCAGATCGAATGTAAAAGCAGATAATCATAGGCTGAAAAAAGTGCTTCTCTATACTTGAGACTTCTGCAGTTGCTTTATACCTCTTGTTTTGCCATCTTCCTTTCTCATGAGGACAGGGATGGATGCTGGGTTCAGCTTTTCAAGAAATCTCCTTTTCCCCTCTCCAGTTGACAGGAAATTTCTGGTTTGTTGACTTGGATGGTATTTGGCAAGGAACCCACAGAATGTATTTTTGGCACAATGAATGCAATCTGAGAAGAGAAAATTCAAATAGCTGACTGTGGGAGGAAGCACTTATGAGTGCTAGATGCCCAAATTCTCTGTAAAGCAACGTGGACCATTGTTAAATGGAATTCCGAACGTTGCCAGGATATAAAATATTCGCAGCACATTTTGTGAGTAAGCTGAGTCAGTCCAAGGGAGCCAGCAGGATGCACAGAGCAGGTGAGTGAACAGCTACTGGAGCTCCCCACGCTGCAGCCTGAGCTCCGTGTGTCACTCCCACAGGGGCGGCTGGCCGTGGCAGGTGGCACTGCGCCTGAAATCCTCCCACGGCGACGGGAGACTCCTGTGTGGTGCTACTCTCATCAGCAGCTGCTGGGTCCTCACTGCTGCACACTGCTTTAAAAGGTGGGTCCCTCTTCAGTCAGTGCACCGTGTTTTAAACTGTTTTGTTGCCCTGGGCATATGCAAAACCCTAACAGCTCAAGCGCATGGAAAACTGTTCTGAGAGCTGGCCTTTGGTTTCAAAAACCCTACCAACGCAACCTCCTCTCCCTCAAACCAACAAAACACCCGAATGCATTGCAATTATCTGGGTGTTATCATTCATGTGATTTATATCCACAACTCTAACATTTTCATATATCACGTATGAAAAAATATATATAGCACTTCTGACATTTTAACTTTCTGTTCCAACAAAAATGCAGCTTATGGCTTTTAGGTTATCGTGAAGACAACTGAGCAGACACCAAACATAGGGACTGTAATGTTTCAGATTAAATTTGGTAACAACCAAAGATCTTGGCAATGATAGATCTGTTTTTACTGTATCACAGCAGTAACTAAATGCAGGACTTAACTGCTGATGAGGTTACTGAAGTACAAAAGCATCAACTTGCACAATAAGGAAGCTAATCTTGTGATTAGTGATTATTTTATTGGAATGGGCTGGGAAAAAAAGCATAGAGGAACACTACAGTTTTGAGGGTATTTGCTCAAGTGAGCTGCAAATGTTTCAAATTTTGATTTTGAGCCTTTCCTTTTGCACACTAGTAACTAAAATGAAGAGTCAGATTCACTTTTGCTCAAATGCAGAGAGTATTACCTTTGCTGAACACTAGATGCACATCTTTTCTTGTTTCCTGAAATCACAAAGGACTTTCCTTGGTAATATTTCAACCTGAAATAGTCAAAGTTAGTAAAATTTCCTGCTATTTCACCTGACATCCCAGGTACTTGTGCAGAACTATGGAAGCTCTTTAGTTGCTTTTACCAAAATTCATAGAACATGGCTTCTTATTTCCCTGTTCATTATCTCTGTAGTGATTACCAAGGATGCTGCCTGAGGGGTTTAGAGAAAGCTTTTGAGGCTTCAAGCCTGCAGGCTTGAAAACTGAATGCACATGGCCAAGGAGTGTCAATTTTGGATCTCTGCTGAGCACCCACGGGACGGGGCAGAAGCATGGCTGGAGCAAAGTACACCATGACACTTCCAGATTGGTGCAGCCACTCGAGCAGCTGTCACAGGCCACCCTGAAACTGTCACCTGAGGTCTCAGTGACCAAAGTATTGTTTTGTCCCAGAAGTTACCTTTAAACTGCAATTAGACCTAAGCATGCAGCTCCAACAGCCTGTGGATGCACCACTGTTCACTGAGGGAAGCCTTTAGCTCTAAGCTGGCTTTGGGCAGGCTGGGCTGAACTTCCAAACGATCCCAGAGTGATTTTCAGGGATAGGTTTCCAAGAGCTATCTATAGATCAAGTGCCTTCTTCACATATTTTCCGCAGATGGACAAGAGAAAGGCCAGTATACTGTTTCTCATATCCTGGAAATTGGAACACTGCTTAAGTAACCAAAGTGGGCTCATCTGTACTAGGGATAAAAATTTAATTAATATTATGCAATTTATAATTTTATGCATGATGATTAGAATTGTTCACCAGTACTACAGTGGAATTACTGGGTTCTACACTTTTTCAGATACATAATTTAAGATAAAGTGTTTGAAGCTGTTTTTTGTATTATAACCCAGACTTGTCTTGAGTTATTCCAGTAGCTATAGGGAAATTGGAGGGTCTATACACTTAAAAAAACTGGATAATTAGAAACATGATGCATAGGAAAAACCCCTTCATGTATCCTATACAGAAGGGCATCTTGGGATGAAGGGATGTTTGTTCACAGCCTGCATGCAGCTCTCTCTCCATAAAGCCTAGAAGTCAGACTTTGCTCATGGAAGACTTGAAGGATTAGACCAAGAAAGCTTTACAAGCAACCAGGAATGTGACCCACAACTAGAATAAATATTCAGTGGTACAGCTATATATTGTGAAGAAAACTGAAATGTTCCTGATTGCCTGCTGCTCCTCAAACAGGATTTAGCAGGCTGTGGAGTCCAGAAGATTGCTGGATGGTATGAAAAGAACAGGCATAGGCTAAAAGGTGATCGGACTCTGTGGTGCTTTTTCTGCAGGTGTATTAGAAATTCCATGTTGAAGGCTGTTAAGGAAAGGGAGAAATAAAAGGAAGAATATTTCTGTCAGCCTAGCCATATTTTAGAACAAATACATGTACCCAACAGTACTCCCTTGTTTGCGTTTTGCCCGGGAAGAGCTGTGTGCCCTGTAATACAGAAATCTTCAAAGGCACGCACAGGAAATTGTTATTTCAGCCACAGTAGTCATCTCTAATGCATTTACCATTTAGTCCAGGATGTGAAAGAAACTGAGGTTATATCAGATGCAAAACAAGCCTAGAGATTTACAAGTCTCCTGTCAGTTTGACAGTAGGTGCTCACGATGCACAGGCGCTTTGTTGTCCTTACTATAACTTCACTCGATGTAAGAGGTTCCTATTAAGTTACCTAAGCCTCTAAAGTTCCTTGACCAACCTACAAAGAAGGCCTGAACAGTTTTCACTCCAGTAATTACCTGGAGCTTCGCAATGATGTCAGTACTCAGGCTGTCATTTCAACTACTGGCAGTTTGTGTTACCCTTGCCGAATAAATTTATAACGTGCACCTTGCACATTTGAAGTGCCAGTCACGGCAAATGGCCATAAGAAAATGACCTGTGAAAACACTCAAAAAGAGCACGGCACAACCCGAAACCTCAGAAGAAGGCTTTTGTATTCTTTAGGACACACTGAAATGCCAGCGTAAACACTTGAGAAAGCATTTTTCTCCTTAAAGAAACCTTTGCTAACACTAGTTATGTGAACAAGAGAGGAAGGGATGAACTCTGCACACTCAGGACAGGACTTTGCCCGGGCCGCCCCTATTTGTTTTCACCTCCATCTCTCAGGTACGGCAACAACACTCGCAATTACGTCGTGCGGGTTGGAGACTACCACACACTGGTGCTGGAGGAGTACGAGGAGGAGATCGCAGTGCAGGAGATTGTGGTGCACAAGGAGTACAGGCCTGACAGCAGCGACTATGACATTGCCTTGGTGAGGCTGCAGGGCCCCGAGGAGCAGTGCGCCAGGTTCAGCACCCACGTCCTACCTGCCTGCTTGCCGCTGCGGAGGGAGCGGCCACAGAAAACTGCTCCCAGCTGCTTCATCACTGGGTGGGGTGACACAGGTAAAGTCATTGCCACTGCACACCTGTCTGGTCCTCTGAGGCTGCTTTCAAAACACCTCCGATAACTGGAATAAGAAAATGCTTAAAATGAAAGCATTTTACCTCTTTTTTAACATTTTCTTTCCTGATCTTTAACCAGGAATGACAATGTTTTGTTTGCTGAATATAGTTTGTATGTGGAAAGCAGTGATTAACTGTGTCACTCAAAATCACAGACCCTGTCAGTAAAGCGGCCTCATTAAGACTGACAAGCAGGAATAAAAAGCTTATTTGTTGCCAGGCACCCCCTGCACAGCAGATTATCACCCCCTGCCTCAGTACATAACTAACAGCTCTAACACATTTAAGGTTTCAAAGGTAAGGACCTGCCAATATTTTCATTTTAGAAAGGTTATTTAAATCACAATACTCCAACAGAAAAACGGACAGAAAACATGCACATCATCGAATTTCAAACAACCTTTTAGTGTTCCTTGTTACCGCTGACATTTTCAACCAGCTTTGATTTAAATAACAGAACATCTTGCCAAAATTTACAAGAGCCTCAATGCAATCTGCACTCCAGGCTTCTACTTGTTTTTTTTTCCATCAGTACAAGGTTCTTCAACTTCAAAGGTCCTTGTCCTTTAAATGTTTCACAAATTAATAACTATGTTTTGCTTTTATATATCCGTGGTGCTGAATACAGTTTGAGACAGCAGCCACACTCGAGCCTTTGTTCCAGCGACTCACTCAAACTGGCAGGGCCAGGGATCCGCCCCTCCTCTTCACAGGCAGGGATCTGTGCGCAGAGACGTGGGGCTCACGGCACCACAATAAACAAGAGGCCTGTAGCGTGGCTTCTGTGCTAAAAACAATTGTTAATTCACTGCCCAGCTCTGTCTAGCCTTTTCACTTAATTCACTGCAAGCCCTGCAATACTGTTAACTTCAGACATCTATTCCAGCAAACATTAACCGCTGCAGTGATTGGCTTCAATTTATGGTAAGAAATGACATCACTGCAGCACCTCAGCTGGCATTTCACACTTGCTATATGAATCATAACTACTTCACAAGTTATAAGATTTTACTTAAAAACAGGCAAACCCAACACTGGCATTCATTTCCCATGCTTCCAACTGAAAGAGGTGCAAGCTATGGAAAAAAGGTAGAAAGATCCATTTGAATGCTCTGCTTGCAAGCCCCGAGAGGATGCAGCACCTGTTCAGGCTGAGCTACACTAGATTTGAACTGGTGACATAGAAATGAATTATTTCTACTGCTTTACTCTCAGCTGTGCAGCGCTCCCAAGAAGTTACTTCCACACTGACATATTAAACCTCATGTTCTTTTGCAGAAGACACAAAGTGCTCAGATTAAACCAAACTCCAGCCTTGGAAAGATCCAGAGAACACACACAGAAAAGCTACTTTCTTTTTCTAAAAAGCATCTACATTTTACATGTACAGTATTTTAGTATTACATTTAATGCAGAGATTCTTTTCAGTAGTCCAGCTTCCAGTAATTTTATGTAATGACAAGGCAGTGTGAAGACCTGAGAGCAGAAACTGCATTAAATCCCATCTATGTTTCCAAGACCGACCATTGCAATGAGACAATAACTTGGATCTCCTTTTTAGGACGGGCTTATTCCAGAACATTACAACAGGCTGCCATCCCCTTACTTCCCAAGAGGGTGTGTGAAGAGCGCTACAGGAGGAGATTCACAGGAAGAATGCTCTGTGCTGGGAGCATGCAGGAACAGAAACATGTTGACAGCTGTCAAGGAGACAGCGGCGGACCACTCATGTGTGAACGCCCAGGGGAAAGCTGGGTCGTGTACGGCGTCACCTCCTGGGGCTACGGCTGTGGGGTCAAAGATTCCCCAGGTGTCTACACAAAAGTGTCGTCTTTCGTACCCTGGATTAAAAGTGTGACCAAACTATGAATGTCCATCATGAAAACCAAACTTTGAGGCAGGACAACAGCACATGCAGGGCACAGCTGGGGCCCACGGTGGGTGCAAGTAGACGTTTTCCTGATGCGTGTGTTTTTGTTTTTGTTAAATCCAAGCTGTAAACACATAACCCTTCCCAGTTAGGGATTGCTGTCCTCCCTGTTCCACAAGTTTCAATATTGCATGAACAAGTAACCATGTAGCCAAGGGGAGAAGTGATAGCCTCAGGACAGCTGAGGTTCACTGCCCACAAGATTATAGCTCCAAGCTATTTGTGCTCCAGGCTTCTCTACAATTACAGGTGTCAATTAATCTCCAGTCCAGTTTATTTAGTCTGTTATGATTTTACGCTCAGTCCCCTAAACCTGACTCATCTTTCAGTAGCTTATGAGACCCATTAGTAGCCTGATTCTTGCTAAGTAATTCTGAGTATGTATTAAATGCAGGAAGGGAAATAATGCTCAGCGTGCCCAGCTAATGATCACGTGAGAAATGTCCTCACAGTTAGTGTGCTTGAAGTACCTACCCAAAAAACCAGGCAGTGCTACCACAAACATCCCGCACAGCTGCAAGAGCAGCCACTTACTTACTTAACCTAAGTAGCATTTGCCACATTTCTGAAATTCATAGTTTTGAGTATATACAGCATTTTGGAAAGGATTCACATTTTCTATTTCCCACCAGCTGTCAGCACAGCATCAGACTAACAAACATCCCTATCCTTTCTGTGCTGGGCTTTC
This sequence comes from Anthoscopus minutus, assembly GCA_013399455.1. Lineage (NCBI taxonomy): Eukaryota > Metazoa > Chordata > Aves > Passeriformes > Paridae > Anthoscopus > Anthoscopus minutus. The sequence goes on along the minus strand of VWYI01046367.1, from coordinate 188,381 downwards.
CTCAAGGAGTGCAAAGAGCCTCGGTCACTCCTACCAGACAAAGCTACATGTACAATGGAGTTGTTGAGCCAAAACTTGTCTGAAAAGGTCTATGAAGTCTTAAACTATGTTTTCTATAATACTTAGACAACTCTCTCCTGCTTAGCTGCAACACTGGTTCAGACTGATCTCACAGGAAAGCTCAGTTTTCAGTGACTTCTAAAGCACTGACACATCTTGATTTCGCTTAACTCCTTTTCCAAATACTGTTCCCCGCGCTATGAAATCCCTGATTATAAAATTCCCTTACTATAAAAAAGCACTGATAACCAACTTACTGCACACCAAACCCAGAACACAGGAGGTAATCACCACCTCAGGGCAACGCTGAGAGGCACCAGTGCGGGAACACCTGGGACCTGCCTCAGTGGGGAGAGCCACGACAGCTCAGCAGCACAACCCCAAGCGTGCTCTGTGTCTCACAGCAACAACCACGCTCACAGAAACACCAAGTGTGGGCCAGGAAACACTGCCGTGGGACAAGTGTGACTGTGACAAGTGTGGCAGATGAGTGTCAGCACATCGTGACTGTGCAAACTGGGACTACCAGCGACTGCTTCCCTGTTTCCTATTCCCCAAACTGGCTATGACTGTGTTGTGTGGTGTTTTGTGAAAATCATGCTCTAAGTGGGCAATCATTTGTTTTTGTGTGGTTGTGTGTCTCTCTGGTGTTGGAACAAATATCCAAGACAACTCACTTGCATGTCAAGTGGCGATGGTATTGCAGAAGCCCATGTGATTGAACATTTGGCCCTTAGTATCTCTGACCCCAAATTTAAGTTTTCAAGGGTCAGGACTAATTACTGTAACTGGTGCTAAACTAGTACATGAGGTGCTTTAATACATTTTAGTTCTCTGTAATTCCACACTATTTGAAATAGCCTGAAATACTTTAAAACATCATAAACCACTGTACTGTGACCACCTACTGTTAGACCAATGTGAAACACTGTGCTAGTGAACCTTGAAACCATTACATTTTTACTTCTATACAGCCCTTAATTACAGGGGAAGCCAGTCTGCCAACATATATCTCTGCATGTACCATCTGAGCTTTGCTGTACAAGACCCACTGAGACTTGTGGTGAAGTAGGCTACATAGAGCAATATATGCGTGGTATACAGGGAAATAATCACCTTTTAATAGCTGCCCCACAGAAACAGGGTACTTTGAGGGGGAGGGGGACTAAGCCTGCCTACTAAGTGTAGTAAATGTTTAGATACAGTACAGTTCTGCGTTATTTTTGCTCTTTAAATAGAATGCTTTGTTAGATTTTAAAACGTTGCACACTACTGTTTCCATGCTGAGCATGCCATTTTGGTTTCCAACGTAAGATGGAATTGCCTCCATCTTATGCCATTCTTATTTTTGTTCAGTGAGCCTGATGGTGTACATGTATACAATAAAAACTGCCACACTGACTACAATTCCTGTATGTTAATTAATGCAGTGGATGTACAAGCAGCTGCTGCAGAACATCAGCTGAGCAAGCCTCACGTGGGCTTCACCTGCTAAAGGCAGCTCTTGAAAGCATCCTCCTCAAAGCATATATAGACCTAGGGCTATCTTCTCTGAGAGAAGTTTGTCTCATTCACAGTGCTAGACCAGTTCACAAACTCAGACCAGTTTGGTTGTCCTAAGTTCATCCTACACTTTTAAAGCTGTTTAATAACGGCGGTAGTGATGGCACAAACCAGCAAAACACATGGCACTTGTTTCCAGGTGAGATGACTGTCCCAAATAAACATCAGCTCTCCAGGTTTGCCAGCACCATCATGGTTTGTAGGCAGATTCAGCCCTGCTGAACTTCCTGAATTTTTATTTGCCAGAGAATATCTAAACCAGACACATCACTGCAACTGACACACAAAAGCCTCCTTAGTATCTTTTCTCAACCCTAAACTCCCAAAACACAAGGGCTGGTCTGCCTGGCATTTGCCTATCTAAGAGAAGGACTGCCCTTGTCCAGCAGATCAGGTCATTTCTACAAGTCCGGAGGTTACCACAGAGGCCAGTGCTTTTGGGAAGAGAGAACCCACAGTGCACGCTCTGCATTGTTGGCTACCAGGCTTGGCAGCCACCACCTTGGAATGCAGAGCAGTGAGCCACAGCAGGGCCGTTCCAAGAGGAGAAATCACACACCACCACTTCAACAGGTGTGCTATCACTTGGGACAGCGCCACACAAGAAAAACATTTAATTCATCTGTACTTCCGCTTGGGCAGAAACACTAGATGCTTAAAAAAAAAACCCTTCAGTTTCCTATGACAGCTCCCTCATCTCCCCACCAAACACAACCACCAGAAGTAATTTCCTCAGATCTAGCCCACGCTGTAATTAAGAGCCCACACTTCTGCTCCACCTTCTTCAAGCAGGAATCCCGACCTCAGCTGCCAAACACTCAGCAGCAATTATACCCCATGCTGATCATCTCAGTTCTGGCTTCACATTTTGTGTCCCAGTCTTTTCAAACCCTCCCTTTCCCTCTAACTTTTCAGCTTACAACTATTTGCAAAAAGAAAAAAAGATTACTATTATGTGAGAGATATTCTGTAAGATATTGTGCCAGCACAGCTGCTGTTCACCAAGACAGTTACATCTACTTTTAAGTAAAATATCTCATCTGAGGACGCAATGATCCACCATCTACTGGATCTCCACCCATTTTCTTAAATATGGATTCCCTCAGCAACTACAGCACCCACCTCTGATTCATGCTGTACCACCTCTGGAGAGCTTCCCAGACAATGCATCACCACCCAAAACCACAGATTCTGCCCAAAAGGTGTGTCCCCAGAACAGGCAGACGTGCCACGTGCAAGCAATTCTGACAAATATGTCTAGGTCTAATCTCAGTTACCAGCAGCTTTTCAAGAAATAAACCACACTTCCAGCCAATCTTGTCTCTTTTTATTGACTTAATTCATACATTCTTTATTGACTCACTCATACAAATGCTTTAGATTCTGACAGACACCAAAATTACAGCTGTTGTTTCCACACCCATTTTCCAGACTTCAAAACTTACCTGCAGCTTCTTCAGCACAGGTACACTCACTGCAACCAGCTTTCTTTCACTTGGACAGCAGAGGAGCCATCCCTAAAGGTGCAGTACAGCCACTCAACTACTGAAACCATTATTCTAAAAGATTAGGGCTCAGTGACAGCCCCAAGAGAGGAGCAGCACAAAGTAATATCCTAACTGCATTTGTCTGTATAGAAGCAGTCAAGGCCAATTTTATGCACAGGAAGCTGGGTTCCAGCCCCTCTTCATCAAGATCAGATGGAATGCAAAAGCTCTCATTAAAGCTCCAACTTTTAACTTTGTTTAAGTATCGGGGTTAAGACCTAACCTAGCTTTTTCTAGCCCCGCCTGACAACCAGAAATATTACTGCTCCCAAAAGGCACAAACTCCAGAAGCTTAAACATATCCACCTATCCCAGGTGAAAATTAACAGATTTAGTCACAGCTACTCCTAAAATTCACATGTGGAATTCAGCCCCATCTTCTTCCAAGAGGGCTTTTCTCCTGTAAAAACAAGTTTGAGGCAGTTTAATAATGCTACTGGAAACACAAGTAAGACAGCAAGCATCACTAAACAGCAGGATGCTCCCCTCAGAACTGTAAAGCTGCTTTGAAACAAAGCTGTCGGCATTAACTTCCAATCTCCCTCACTCCTGCAGTTGCAGATTTCTCTGAGTACTCACATGCTTACTGAAAAAGACACTCCCCTTGCACAGAATATGCATGAGAGATCTCTGCATTCAGATGCTTTTAGTTCGGCAGGCAAAATTCTGGCAATGTGTTTCTCATACTAAGAAGAGTGGATTATGTTTTCTAATGCCTCTACACCCAAATGCAATTCCTCCTAGTCACATTAATGCACTTAATTATACTTTTCTGTCCCGAAAACACATTAAATTAAGCATTACTTAAAATAAACCTCCTCCAAGTCGATCCCTTGATTTCAAAACACAAATTACAGTAATCGCTTAACATGAATTATCAAATCGGTATTATTCCTGCCCCAAATCTCACCTCTGAACAGCTTATTAGGCACAGACACATACTTTTTGGGAAGAGGATCTTCAGCAACTATGTCTCCATACTTTCAGCTTCTGCACTCCTGTGGAATTGAAAAAAAAAGAGTAAAAAAATTTAAAAACTGGGCCGTAATAGCTCACTGGAGGAAAATAAGAGGGAGAAAGCTGGAAAACCAATCAACAAAAAAACACCCAAAAAAGCGGGACAGCCAGCCGCACGGCAGACTCGGTTTGTTACTTGCCACAGTCAACGACTCATACCCACATGAGGGTAAAAGTTTTGCCAATTAGCAAGGCTCTGCTTTTCCATGCCTAGGAAGGGAGTCAGCCACAGGCGGCAGCTCCCATGGAGTCATGGATCTCTGCTTGCCCCCCCCACCCCCTCTCAGCTGCCACGTGGGGGCCGCCATTTTCCCTCCCTCGCTCATGTGGGCCCCCGACCCGCGCGACCGGCGCCCGGCTCCCATCCGTCCTCCCTGTTACGCAGCCCACCCCTTCATGGACCCTACCTTCTGATTGTTACGCTCCGCTCCTCTGCCGCTGTGGAGTAGAACGTGCCCAATCCGCGAGCACCGCCGCCACTTCACCTTCACCCTCACCCTTCCCCTCCGCTTCCCGCGATAGCCGCGCGCCCGCTCCTCAGCACCAACGGCCGCGCCGCGCGCCCGCTCCTCAGCACCAACGGCCGCGTCTCGTGCCCGCTCCTCAGCACCAACGGCCGCGTCTCGTGCCCGCTCCTCAGCACTAACGGCCGCGCCTCGCGCCCCCTCCTCAGCACCAACGGCCGCGCCTCGTGCCCCCTCAGCACCAACGGCCGCGTCTCGTGCCCGCTCCTCAGCACTAACGGCCGCGCCGCGCGCCCGCCCACGCGGAGCCCCATCTGCACGCGAGCCGCTGTCGCGCGCCGGCGGCAGGAACTGGGCACCGCCGGAACGTCGGGCTGGGGGCGGGGCCACGGCGCGCACGCGCACCGAGCTCGGCCCCGAGGGGAAGGCGCGGACGGAAGATTGGATCCATCGCTCTTCCCCCTTCAATCCCCGCTCCTTCCCAAAGATGCCGAGTGGGGTCCCCGGGGAGAAACGGGTTAAGGCATTCTCCAAAACAAAGCGGAGACCTTCAGCTGATCGACACAGCGTTGCTGCTTTGTCTGCGTAGATACGCGTGTGTTTGGCCCAGTCGTAAGATGGGCCTCAAACGCTACAGTGGTACAGCTCATTACTTGAAAACCACGGACTGAAATAAAAATCAAATGTCGTGAAAGATGTGCTAGTAAAGTGAAGTCATCCCTCTAGGTGAACACAGGTTATTTTCCTTTTCCAGTCCCTGTAAGCAACTGCACGCTGGCTGAATGTCCAGACCTTAATTTGGAGTTAGAACAAAATACTCCAGTTGGGAAGCACCTACAGGGATCATCAGTCCACATGCTCAACCACCTCAGGGCCGACCAGAAATTAAAGCCTGTGGTTAAAGGCATTTTCTAAAATGATTATTTTAAACAGTGACAGGCCTGGAGCATCAACCACCTCTCCAGGCAGCCTGTTCCAGGCCTATAAAGAAATGCTTCCTATTGTCAAGCCTGAATCTCCCCCAATTACTCTTAACTCGCACACCTCAGCAGCTGATTGAACTATTATTATTATTAGTCATCCTCAGTCCAGGGAAGAGTCAAGCTCAAGGTAACTTTTTCAGATACCTTTTCACCCTTACTTTGTCTGAATTCCTCCTCCACTCACGTTTCCCTGGCCTTTGGTTTCAGCTGCTGATGACTTTCCTGCTCCTGGGATTTGCCCTTTGCTGCCTGTTGCGCTTTCTCCATCCATGTCGCCCGGAGAGACAAAAATAAAAAGTGTCTCTTGCCTTTGTGCTCTAGGAATTTGTGGACTGGAAGAACTGAAAAGAAACATTATATGAAAGTCGATAAATCAAAGAGGACAAGAAGCTATTGTGATTTGTAGCAAGGATCTTTCCCCTTTTCTTACTCCCTGTTTCTACTTTACTCTTTTTAAAAGAGATTATAGAGATGAGAATGTTACACAAGAAGCTTAGACTTCTTAATTTTAAGTTGCATCGTTTCTCTGTAATGAGTGCAGTATTTTGTTGATGTAGGTTTCCTACCTCCCACACTGCTAAGCAGCTTTCGCCAAGCTAGGTAAGCATGATTTTGTTTTCTGTTCTGAATTTGTTGAAAACAGTGGATTTTCCTTTGGACATTTGTACTATCTTTAGAGGTTTCTCCAAAGAAAGCTCTTCTCATGTCTGTGTAGGCTGATGCATTGGCACAACTACTGAATCCCCAAGGCAAATGATTTGAATAAATTTTCCTTGTTATCGTGAAAATAGCAAACTCTGGAGATGTTTCTCCAGCGCATTAGCAAGTGCTGGCACAAGAAATAGAAAGTAAGCAGGAAGCAAAAGCAGTAAAACAAGCAGCTGCATAAAGCAGCAATATTCACTCACAGCAAGAGTAAGCAGTATTTTTCATTTCTGAAAACATTTCATGCTGCTCCTGTGCTGCTGGATTGTGTTGTAGCTCAGCATCCAGCTGCAATAGCTGCTAACCAGCCTGGAAAAGGACAGCCTCTGTGAACATGAAAGTCACTTCCACACAGCACTACATTTTCTTATCAGAGTTTATTGTTGCACTTCAAATACCATGCCACTATCAGAATAATATCTATTTTTTATTTTAAAAAACTCTGAGAAAAATGTTTCCAGCAATTCTCATTCAATGTGAATGACAAGAGTATTACATCTATAAACATTGAAATATCTATTTAATTTCTTCCTGAGGAAGTTTCACATTTTTAAGCAATGAAAAAGGATATTCTGTACAAGATAGTCTGCACATCATTCAAACTCATTCTTTCTGCACAAGTAGAACTGGGAAAATGTCACTGTATTCTCAGGAATGTTAGCTCAAATCATTAGGTGATTTCAGATCAGGCTGTGTTTACACCTGCAAATGGTCAGTATCTGCTCAGAACCACACATTGTTTTTCAATGGCACAAGTGTCTACAGAAAGCAAATTGCAGATCCACGTTTATGAAAATGAAGGTGAAACTCACAAAATCAAGCAGCTGTTAAAGAAATCGCTTGTGCAGTTACCTACCAGGGGAACAGACACCATGGCTGCGTTAAACCAGCCACAATGAAACCTCTGACTTGGACTAGCAAACAGATCTGTTGCAACAAACCTGTTTTGGTTTTTTTTTAAAAGAGTATTAACACTGATAGTGTACTTCTGGAAATCCAACACTGATTGCAGGTAAGCTGTGAGTAGAAGAGGTGACACGTTGTCAGCTAACTCACGTGGAATGCCTTGGTCACCCTGCTGTACTCGATGCATCCCCTGACACCCACCCAGCTGCTGTCTGCATGCTGTGCTCAGCCTCCTCCTCCTTCACCAAGCTGGCTGCATGGGAAAAGTGCTTTTTAAAGGGTCCTGTTAAATGTAAGACTGCTTTTCAATAGAACAGTTCTGGAATAAAACCACCACAGCTTCACAGCATCCTTTTAGAAACAACTAATAACACACTCAAGGCCAAGGCCGTGTGCGTGGAGGATTTATTGTCCCAGCGCCTCATGGTGACCAGGGATGGGCTGCAAAATTCCCCAGGGGACAATGTGACCAATGTCACTGCTCTGTCCTTGACTGCCAACTCAATCTCAGTCTGTTGCTTTCCCAGGGCAAGAAGACAGAGAGGGAATTCTTTAAAATAAAGAATTAACTAGAAATGTGGCTGAAGGCCATTCCTCCTCCCTGTAGGAGGCACTCTGTGTTCTCACCCTGAAAACATCAGACACTTGACAGTGCCCAAGGTTTTCCCCCTTTTCCTTTATTTTATAATGCTGTTTCACTGAGGAACATGGAGTAACTGAGGCAGCAATGTACAACAGGGGCTTTGTGCAATCTGTGTATTTTTAAAACACTGGAGTGATGTTACACCAGGTTGTATCAAGAGTAAAATCAATCATGACAGGATAAAAACCCCAGGTATTTTCTCCAGTTATTCAATTTAGCTGTAACAAATCTATATGGATGCTAGCAGGATGCATGAGCTGTCCACAGCATGCAGAGTGTATTTGCTTTTACAGATGTTCAGAATCCAGAGAGCTTCTTTTGTCAAATAAGAAGTACTTTAAGACAAGTCAGCTTTTGAGACAAATCCATATGACTGAATATTTGAAGTGAAATGAAATTCTCATTCTAATAAATAATAGAAATGTTCATCTTTAAAAATGTCTACTCTAGAAGGTCCTCATCCTTAGTCATGCATATTCCCTAGCAAAAATGTGCTGCGTAAAGAATATTGTTATATACAGCAAATTTGTCTAGATTTTTTTTCTTTACAGGCCTATCAAAACCACATATTACATAGACAAAAATCAATAAATAATAAAGATTACCAGTTAGAGGTACAGTAAGGATCTCAACATCTGTTTTCTGTTTAGGGAATAACAGACTGGTTTCCATTCCATTACCTTGAAAGTTAAATTGCATGATTACATAAATGTCATAAAACAGCACTGAGACACAGGAAGTTTTCCCACCATCTGATGCATGTTTTTAAGTATTCACCCTGAAACAAACGATGAAAACATTTCAGAGCTCCTTAATAAAGCCTTACATTTAGTACTGCAGCTTTTTTTCATTTTCACTAACCCTTCAATGCCTTTAGAAACACTCAGAGCTGAAGTTCAGTGAGGAGCATTAAGCTTAGCTGAAGTTTCCTATCATCTTCCTCATCTTCTAAACACTACTGATTAGATTTTATCTGTGTCCACCCTGATGCATTGAGAGATGTATTGTTGAGAACTATCATGTAACTATCTGTCTGCAAGGGTGAGTATTTGTGTTTTCCCATGATTTGGATGTAATTTTCTACCATGACTACAACACCACGTTTATTTTTGTCCCCTCTAAAGCTTATTCCTGATATTTAATACCAAACATGTTTAATATATTTGGAAACAGAACTGGTATTTTAATTTGGAAATCAGCTAATTTTTGCAGCTGATGTCATCTGAAGGTTGCAGAAAGATGCTACAATTTTGATGAGGTTGAGAGGGGAAAAGCATAGGTTAAAGGCAAATAAATTGCAGAAAAAAGAGTGGTGCAAATTAAGGCAATAAAACTAAGGATCTGTGTTTCTGCTTTTCAGGAGTTTTTAGCTCATTTCAGTGGAGTGACTCAGAACAGTTACACAGAGTTCTGATCTGGCTGCTCACAGAACCAGGAGTGAAAGCCACTTCCCTGCACTGCCTCAGTTTGGGTCACAATTGTTTAAGTCTAATACTGCAACTTGTGTGCTTCACACATCCAACCAAATTCCTGCTCAGGTAATTCACATCTCAGCCAGTACAAAACCCAGACATATGATCTACAGACAAAGGCCCTTCCCACACTGTAAGGGTTTGTTACCAGGTATAATCACAGGTTCTGTTTGGCTTGTTTGTGGTTTTCTTTCTGCACCTGGGGATGGCAGATGTTGCCTGTGTGAGCACTTGTTGCCACACACAGCTACATGATACATGATAACTGTACTGCTCCCCTCTGTTTGCACACACTTTGGGCATTAGCAAGCTGATTCCAAAGGCAGAAGTACTCTGGGCATTTTGTGTTACATTAAGTCATCTTATCCTATGCAACACAATAAGCAAATCCTAAGAAAAACTGTCAGTGGTCCAACAAAGGGCTACAAAACCTACATGAGACACAATACTTTAAAACTGATAGATAAAAATGTGAGTATTTACTGTGAAATTGGACAGGTCATGTATCTCTGACACTTATACCAGTTGTAAATAACTTCCACATATGTGCACAGTAGTCCACAAGTCCACAGGCCCAGAAATGTTTATGAGAGATTTGGCCCACCAGAGCTCCAAGGAACACACGTATTTTTACAATCCACATGCCAGCATATGGAGATAATTTCTATCCTTTACACTTTTGTGAAGAGGTATATCTTACAAGACCTTCTGGTAACTGCTGGAAAGCCCAGGTATGACAACTGAAGTGTGGAACGAGATTTCAAAAAGCTCTTTTCCAATGCTATCTCACTTTCTGTAGCTCCTGTCTCAGCCACGATGGCAGGGGTTGTCCCAGTTTGTGAAGGAGTTTTGACAGCTCCACATTGTGATCTCTGTAGTAGCTTGACAGAAAGGCCCTGCACTGATGGACACAAAAGGAGAGGTTTTTATTTACTAAAATGCTGTCGCTGTGAATTTGAGGTTTCAAAGCTGGTTTGAACCTGTGTGAAAGCTTTACTTCCTTTATGAAGTTTATATTGTTTTATGCTATCTACCACATGCAAGGAGCTGAACTCTGAAAGGTAAGTTCAAGGGAAACAAAGGTTGTCCAAAATGAACACCAAAGTCAAAGCAAAATTTGATTCTACGCTTAGTCTTCTACATTTAGAATTACACTGAAGGTGATGGAGACACTTATTGCAGTGTGCTTGAAATAACAGCTTCTGAAATATCTTTGTATGTAAACTTGTTAGGAACTCACATTTTCATTTGAAGTATTTAGAATTGAAAAAGACAAGAGTTTGCACAAACACAATCTTATCTCTGACCAAAATCCTTCTCACCCAATGGCTTTGTATCAGTATGACTCTATTGATGTGATATTATTCATAATTTATGTAGTGTGAGAAAAGTTCCCAGCTTGCCAGTTACATTATTTCTTAGTGCAGTTCAAACTGTAAGTTTTTATTTGCATTTTAGGCAGTCTAAATGAAATGGCAAGGCAAGACAGAATCAACATGAAAGTTCCAGCTAGAAGAGGAGACTGAACTGCCCTTGGATACAGCCTGCAGCATTTGATCTGACTCAGACTTTCCCATTTAAGCTTTCATCTGCAGGGGGTTTTTATAAAATCCATAGAAACAGACCCTAACTTCTCTTAAAAGTGTATTATAAGAATGCCTGCATTCTTATCACAGTCTAACTAGTCTCAAAAGACAAGAAACCACACAAATACACATATCTGATCATGACTGAGAAGAAACCTGCACCGCAGAACTTCTGCTGCTTAAGTCCATAACGTTAAGGGGGACAGGACTTCAGGAGCAGCACATTTAATTTGCTAAGGGGCACCAAGTTTTACAATTTGTGGGGGAGTTTTGTTGCTGTTGTTTCTAAGTGATTTAATCTTCACAGCTGAACTAACTGAACATTATGCAGCCCACCAGCCACCTTAAACATTTCCTTTGTAGGGAAGGGTAGCCAAATAATTCTCATCTACCTTATTTTGTCTTCTCTCCTTTCTTATGATTTTGCTTGTGTCATGTCCCATATGTGCCAAGTGAATGCGAAGGAATATCATGGTTTACCTCAGAATCCATAGGAGGGTATTTTCTGCCTTTGCTCTTTCCAAGACACTTGGTTTTTCCTTCTTCCAAGAGCTGACACCAGAATCCTTTATGTGAATCGAACCTGAAACAAACGTTAAGCGGTGTAAAATTTGTGTGTAACCTAATCTAGGAGTCAGAAGCCAAAGGAGTAGCTGTGTTACTTCCCTGACTGGTGTAACTGAATGTGTTTTTTCAGCTAATCCCAAAAATAAAGAGAAATTTATTCTACTTGCTTTCTATTTCTGCGTATCAGCATTCCATGTTCCACTTATGGAAGTAAAATTTGTTTTGATCCATTCAAAATTCATATGCAGTTCTCACAAAGCAGCACTTTGTCAGAGCACTTCTGTAACAGCCTATGGCTCAGTGAATGATTCATGGAAAATTTAGCCCCAAATTGTGTTCTGAACAATTGACCCTACCGACAGCTCAAAGAACTGTGAAGGGCTTTATTCTGCACTGAGCTGGCTTACAGACTAGCTGGTATTTTAGGAATGTAGGAACATGTGAAAGTGATGAACTAATTAACTCACGTTAGGGCTTCAGAGTAATTATAATGAGGAGAGACCCCCAGAAACTTCTGCACTTCATCCATCACGGTAGCAGGGTCGCTTCTCAGCTGCTGTCCATCAATAATTAGCAACTGCAACAGAGAAAATAAATGGAGCTGGAATTTGAAACTCATTATTTCAGGCTTGCAACTGGAACTTCCACCTCTGTCAAACTCCTCCACCATAAGGAGAGCACTGTCCCAGGGAACAATAATGGGCCAAGTCTTAATTGTCATCATCATCAATGACCTGGGAGTAGGGTAAATAGCACCTTAATAAAATCTGAAATTGTACTGCATTGGAAGCTGTTGTGACAACAGAGAAATAGCAGTGAAGAATCTAGAAAGATAAGAAATACTGTCAGGAAATTGAGACAGACTGGCCCAGCCAAGAAAAAATTACATTAATGGCTACTGCTTTTCCAGATAAAACCTAAGGCCATCAGCGCTGATTCTTCGTTACCACTGTGGGACATAAGATCTGGCAAAAATCTGCATGACAATGCATATTATTCAATATTCACAGGTTACTTGTGGAGAAAAGCTAATGGAAACATAATGAGGAGAATTTCATATGAGAGTCAGGATATTACAGCACTGTGCCTCTCACGAAGAGAGATACAAGGCTGGCTGACAAAAAGAGTATGTGGAGAATAACAGCAGCTAGATGCATTGGAGCTTCCTTGGCACACTCAGGGAAAACAGAAGGTGCAGACTCCAGCCAATTTGTCTCAGCTACAAGAGTCCTGGATAAACAGAAGGCTGGGATTGCAGCCAACCTCCCTCTAACTGCTGGGTGAGGAGCAGTGCCAGACATGCTGCCAATGTCACAAAATTCCATTCCAGAAATAAATCTCCCAAGGAGATACCAATCATGTGATACTGTCTGCCTTGTCTGCTGCATCACATGACATTCAGGGCTTAGGATGTGCATCTTTTGAGGCTCTGACCTTACATGGAGGGCAATGATTTGTAGGCTATCTCTGAGATCAGTAGGTAGACTTTTAGGACAGCATATATACATTTATACATATATCTATAGGATGAGGATGTCAAGAGTCTTATTCACCTGGTAAGGTGGGAAGTAAGTGAGCCATCTTTCAATGTGGGTAGCATACCATCCAGGTGCCAGGCATCTCTTCTGGAGAGCTCTGAGCTCAGAGGGGGCTCGAGGGCCAGCTGTGATCACCTGATAGAAGCTGAATTTCAGAGCTGCAGGATCTTCATGGGATCGCTGATGCTGCAAAACAAGTGACATTGCTGGAACTTTACAGACCACAAAAGCTGGGGAAACAAGGCAAAACTGCTTCCTCTTACTGACAAATATTCCTTAGCCTATCCTGTATTTTGAGCATGGACTAGGTAACTGTGTCGATATACTAACTTCCATATGTGCTGATTACATAAATTAAGTAACTAATCATTTTTATATGCTTGCATTGTAGGTAACTTGAAAAAGTGGTTACCAGTATGTTAAAATATGACAGCTATCTCAGCCCTGATCACAGGTGGTCCCTGACTACATGGATATGTCCTGAGAGGATATATAGAGAGGAGTCAGGGTGGAAAGCTGGCCTGGTGCCCGCCCAAGTTCTCCCAAGTGCATACCTGGTACCAGGAATAGGCGCGGTCGGACGGGTCGATGAGGATGGTGATGATCTTGGCCTTGGGGATGAGGGAAGCTGCTCTCTTGGGAGCTTCCTCAGAATGGAAATAGTTGGCACTTTTCTCAAAGAGGAAGTCAGTGGTGACATTAGAAGGAGTGGGAAAGAAATCCATGTACCTGGGAAAGCAACATCATCCTCAGAACCACTTAAAAATCACACAAAGGCTGATAAATCTGTTAAGCATATTTTATTCTAGAATATTCAATTAAAATAAAAGCCTAATTGCAAAAAAAGGAAAGCAAAACAAAGTTTACATTGTATCTTCGATCATATTTTACTTGGTACTAGCTTGCTTCTCACTCCATGTAATTAGACAGTGCAGCTACTTTTTTTTTTAAGTGGATAAAAATGTTACAGTATTTATGTATTTTAAAATTCGCAAGTTCTCACTTTTCGGTCAGAACAAACTGCTGAAGTCTAAAGTAGAAACTGAGTTTTCCAAATCTCTCCTTTTCCTCACACCAACTAAAGTGCAACAGTGTAAGGAAAAAGCTACTTAGTATCAGGATTGCTTTCACTGAGAGGAGTAAGAGGCTGGTTATATGGGGAAGATGTGCTGAAACAGTGCCCCACAGCTTCATCAGGTAAAAGGTTTCTGAGCAGCAACAGAACTCACTTATTTTTCTGAGACATATTTTTGGGGAAAACTGGGTGGTAGTTTTAGGGGTTTTTGTGAGCTTTCCTCATCTGTTATGAAGTTGTAGCTAAATTCCTGCTATTGCTTTGTTTTACAAGGATTTTCTATTCCTGGCCCTCAGACCACTTCTTGTTACCACTGGGGAAAACAAGAAATAGGAAATTTTGGCCCTCTTGACTTTTCAGTTAACCTGTACTGAGAAAGTAAATGTTATTTAAGCATCCTCTTCTGAAGAGCATGCTTAAGGACTGAGATTCCCTCCAGTGCTTAGAGACTTTGTTCTATTCATAGAAGAGTGAGCAACTTCCAATACAAATGACGTGTTCTTGTTGGCTTTGAAAGTGCAACCACTGAAGTCAATGGACTTTTATTTCCCAGAAGTATTAGAGCTGATTTGATCAGCATGATGAAGCTGTACCCATTTTTACTTTTAAAATTATCAGAAGCTAATGACTTGGCCTGCCTGTGTGGGCTCAGAATGCTTTACCAGGAAAGAAGGCCAGCTGTGAGAGAGGCAACAGGCACTAGGGGCAAATCTGCTCTACATCATGTGTGGAGTTATTATGCTGATTATATTAGACTGAAGTCCTGGAAGTAAAAAGATAAATACAAGACAATACGGACTACCAGCCTTTAACATCAAATATGGCACTACACTGAATTCTGGACCAAAATAAAGCGAACAGATTCTTCAGGTAACATGGGAAATTTCAAAGAAGTAGAGGTTGATGCGCTATCAGTAAAAAACAGGAAGAGATTGGACCAGGTCTGATACCAAGAGTTCAAAGTTTAGGGTTAGCACTTCTGCTGGACACATTGCAGAAATCTTTTCAGTCCCTCATTCATGAGACAATTATTAAATTCAGAAAGCTGAGAAGGCTTTATAGAAATTTGTCCAAGAAACTTGTAACAAAGCTTAAAAGCTTACATGAAGGAATGCAGGACTATTGGTCTGTTTAGGCTTCTCCATTTCAACAACAGCAAGATCAGTTCTCACCTTACTGTTCTGCCACGTCTATTGGAAGCCTACAATTTACATCTACATTGCCTTCAAAATGGCAATACTTAAGTTCTGAGGGTGAGAGAATCCTCTTCTGTTTCTGT
This sequence comes from Anthoscopus minutus, assembly GCA_013399455.1. Taxonomy (NCBI): domain Eukaryota; kingdom Metazoa; phylum Chordata; class Aves; order Passeriformes; family Paridae; genus Anthoscopus; species Anthoscopus minutus. The sequence goes on along the minus strand of VWYI01046367.1, from coordinate 172,976 downwards.
AGTTGGCCCTGCTCTAAACCCAAGCTTGGACAAAGACTAAAAGTCAGCTCAGGGATAAAGCCCGATCTCCACAATCGTAAACGAAATTGAACCGATTGCTATTCTTGCAGGAATCCCAGCCAATTAATGGACTAATGAGGAGAGCCCTTGAATCTAATTACCAAGTGGCAAGCTCATTACAAGCCAGCATTGAAATGCACTATCAGACTAGGTGGTCTGAGAGATCTGTCTGGCAGACAGAATGCAAATCTAAGAATTAGGCAACTGCACCCACAGGGAGTTCTGAGGATCTGAGACTAAACTGTGGGAACCTGGCAGGGGTGGTGGGGCACAGAGTGGGCGCTGTGGTGAGGACCTGTCATCGGGATGTGCCTGGTTTAGACAGGCTGACCACTGGGAGCTTTATGCACCAGTGCCACATTAAGGCGAAGGAAATCTGACATGTGTGTGGCAGCCAAATTGTACCTGCACCTGAGGGAAGCGGGTAAGGCAGGAGGAAAGAGAGAAGCACCACAGCAGTTTTCCAGCAACATGAAAACATTGATTTTGTGGAAGAACTGGCTCGCTACTCCATCAGCACGGAGCTGCTGTGCCTCGCCTGCATGAACTCCTCGCTGCCTGCAAATGCCTCAGCAGCAATTTCCCACTGCCACTTGTTCATCCAGCACCTCTCCACTGGCACAAGTGGCTGAGTCACCACCCTTCCCAGTGGGAATGTGCCACAGCAATTACAACTCTGGGGATACGAGTGGCGTACAAACAAATTGGATCTGATGTGTCTGCACTGAGACCACAGAACAGTGTTCGCCCGGTTAATTTTATGGATGAATACAACGTCAAAAGCAGTAAAAGTATTCTCCCTCAAACTGGGGGCCAAATAAAGAAACAAGACAAGAAATCAATAATTCTTCACTGGTGCTCCCCAGCCACTACAGCATGTCACCAGCTTTCATGCTGCAGTGCTTTGGGAGAGCAGAGGAATCAGGAGCGACCTTCAGGTGAGGCTGTGCCTGCTGGCTCCCAGGGAGCCACAGTGACCGTGGCAGCAAGGCTCTGTCTCAGCACCACCTACTGACCCACACAGACACGTTCTCCTAATTACCTGATCTTTAAAGAACATTTTGAGAGGCTTTCCCTGCCCTCATTTTTCATTACTTACATTATTACTACTGCTCTACTCTATTTAAAGGAAGAAATGCATCTTCCTGATAGTATCTTTCTTTTTCTCTTAAGAAATCAGATTTCCTGCAGGAACATAACTTCTGTGTCCATATATCCAACTAACAACCATTACTGTCCCACTTTCAAAGGCATGTGTAACAAGAAACACACGTTTTGTTACTGTTCTGCACATACTCATATCTGGATATTTACAAGGAAGCCTCACAAAAGTTAATGCATTTAAGATATTCTGCAATAAGACTTGCATTTCACTTGCATTTATTTCTCATTTCAGAAGGACACCGAAGGTTATTTCTTATCTCACTCCATATATGCACAGTTACCATTACCAACAGTAATGTTATTTTTCTATTGTTCACAACATATAAACTTTTATATTTATACTAATAACCCATCTTACCAATCAATCCCCCTGTGGTAGTTATTTCTATTAAAGAACTGTACCTCCTCAAAGGTTTTTGGGCTGGGGGAGTTACTAATGATGGAAGGATGCATGATCAGGAACAAATACAAGGCTGTAGTACCTGCAAATAGGATAAAAGTCCAAGATTTAAAATAAAAATACACACATGCACATCTTTTTGGGGGGGGATCATAGTTGCAGGTGAGACCAAATGAGCTTTATTCCATTTCACCGAGGGGAGGCTGACTTATGTCACCTAAGATTCTTTGCTTTCTGAGCTTTCAGAATTAGGACACTTAAAGAACCGTAAATAGTTCATACAGACACTTTAGTGCCAGTGTTGAAATCTGTTTTTCCTACTTCAAGTAGCTGTGTTTTAAAAAACGGTGATTTATGTATATGAGACTGTCACAAAAATAATTTTAAAATCTTGCATCCAGTAGCTATTGGGGATTGGTAAAGATGAAAGTAAGCTTACATGCAATTTTCTGATTACAGAGAAGAAAAATAACCACTGAGTCAATTCATAAACTACTGCAATCCTGTAATTAAAACTGTCCACTAGGAACTTCTTGACTTGAAAAAAAAAGCCAAGAAGTAACAGGATTTTATAAACATGACACATGGAAGATGAGAACTTGCATTTCAAAATCCAGTCCATTTGAAAGATGTCTCTGTCCTGTCCTTTCCTCCTTCCACTTTGACAGAAGCTTGCCTATTTAACCTCTTTTAACAAAGTTTACTCATCTTCACACGAAGTCCTCCAAAAACTGACACACACCTGAAGCCTGCATTTTCAATGTGTGCTGACTGCTGCTGTAAATTACATTATTAGGCTATATTTGCGTATTATCTGAAAATAAAAAATGCTGTTGGATGATCAAGATTTCTACACAGCAGCCTGAGTGATTAACAGTGATTAATTATTTTATTCATTTGAACTTACACACAACCCTATCTTGTTGGAATAAAAGAAAATCTCACCAGTTTTCTGGGGTCCTACAACCAAGAATTTGGGTAACCGATCACAGGTTTTTTCCTTAGACCAGATATCTCTGTGCCGTTTGTCATCACAAGGGTTCTAAAACAGAGAAGAAAACTCAGAATTTCATTGGCAATCATATTTGAAAAGGTTCTTAAATCACCCTTATATACAAATTACCTATTTTTTTGCCCATGTAGAAATATTCTTCCCAGAAATTATTTTTTTCCCTTGTGACTGAAAACCAATGCAATCCAGAACCATCCCAGTGATTCAGAATGGTATTTCCAATGTAACCAGGTCAGAACCTGATTCTTTTAAGTGTCTGGAATTTTTTTAAGGGAAGTATGGTGAAGAAATATATCCTGCACATACACAGTTACTCCATTTCTGTAACAGCTATATATGCACTATATATGCTGCATTTTAAAACTATAAGAGTAAATTAATTATGATTTAAGGCTTTCTATTCACAAATACATATGCTGATCTTCCACTTCAAATCAGTACCTAATACTAATCTTTAATCTTTGCTGCTTCACAAATGAATCAGTTTAAAATTTGCTCTGGAAATGCTACTCACAATAAATTTTTGTCACTGTTGTTTAGCAATACTGCACTGGGATGAAGAGAATTATCTCTATGCAGCCTTTGAGGCTTAAGAATATATACCTGTGTCCAAAAATCACATCAATTATGGACAAAATACACCCCATACAGTATGTCTTAGTCACTGTGACTTAAAATGTCTTTTCTAAGTAATTATAATTTCTCAAGTAATTTGGCTACTAATTTCCATTTTTTAAATATTCTCTCTTAATATTATGCAAAATCCTTGACATTTCCCCCTCTAGTTCAATGTTTTATTCAAAACCAGCACAAATTTCAAGATGCATATTTAATCACAAATTTGCAGTCTCAGACCCCAAGTTAGCAATTCAGTATCCAAGGCTGGAAAACACCTTAGTTAGCAAGCTTAAATACATTTTTATGTTTGCTGTAGTCAAGTTTGCTTCTTAGAGTATTTCCACCAAGCCACCTAAACAAGATTTTATTTGGGTTAATATTATCACTGTCAGGACTCAGGTATCTACAGCTCCTTGGCAAATGTCTTCTTTGGGCAGCTCCCAGCCTACTGTGAATAACTTCTGAGCTATCTCATCTACTTCCACTTGGCTAATTAAGGTATCCATGGTCTTAATGCTCTTTTCTCTTTTTGGATGCCTTCTTCTTGCACACTTGGAGAAAAACTCGTTTCTTTAACTACAGGAAGAGGCATATAAATCTACTGGAAGATGCATATAAATCTGCCTGTCAAATGCTTTATTCCTGCTAGCTCCAAAAGGAGAAGGGAAATAACACAGTATGCACTTGCCTGCTTTTCTCCACGTTTTTAAAGGCCAAATCACAAATGAAACAAATTAAAGGAAATTTTCATTACACATCTTAATGCATGTTAATTTTACAACATTTTACGAGTGACAGGGAACACAGTCACATCCTGAAGCTTCAGTTGGTTCTTCTATGGAACCAGCTTAAAAACATAACTGCTTTTCTCTACAAGAAACTGAAACAAAGAGTTTAAAAACACCGAGACAATTTTTTTCTGATCTCTTGCTCAGCCTTCACCTGCCAGAGAGGGTCCTTCTGCTCAGGGAAGAGCTCAAAATACTTGTGAGCCAGCTGGACTGGGGGAAGGGTCTGCAGTTTCAGGTTTGTCCAGGTATGAACGAAGTTGGCCAGATTCACAAAGGTGTACAAGCCCAGGCGGTCGTTCCCATAATTAGACAAGTGTGTCATGAAGATGCTGATCTGTGGGAGACAAAATGAAGAGGCACACCTCGAGTCCTTGCATCACTAGATGGCAGTGCAGCCTCAGGTAATGTCAATCTCGTTTGCATTTTGCTCTTAAGCCAGAACAGCAAGCCTTGAATCACTCTCACACAGCCCTTACTGCCCTGGTCCCTCACTGAATGACATCCTTCTGCTCAAGTCAGCTCAGAGGAAAACGCTGAACACAACCCAGGAGCTCTGTGTGCTGCAGGATGTGCAACTGAGGTTGGGCAACACTGACAGCACCTTTATGTGCATTCATAGGATACAGCAAAAACAACGTCCACTGCTTTAAGAGGAATAGAAATGCAACGTCACAAACATAATTTCTGTTTTCATGGAAGAGTAAAGAAGCCACAGACTACAGAAGCAGTAGAGATCTGTTGCTGTGACTTTAAAAATCTCGTGGCTGCAGCTCTACGTTGCAGAGAGTAGATAGTTCATCTCTTCTACAAAGGTACTCTGCAACACTGGCCTGACACACAAAACAGGCAAAAAAAAAAAAAGGAAATCAGATCTGTGTACTTTCAAATAACTGCGCATAAAACTTTCAAATAACTGTCCATTAAACAAAAACCACCAAAAGTTTTAAGGCAGGTGTTATTTTACTCTCCCAGTACCTCACTATGGAAGGTGATCTCCAGACAAACCCTCCCACTCCAGCCCTTGCTCCAACTGCACTTCTGCAAGCAATGCTTCCCTGAAGGATTCTCACAGGAAGGGCATTTTGGGATACATCTAAACCCAGCTCTTGAGCAGAGCAGGAATATACAGACTGCCAGGATGAGCTCTCAGGGACAGAGGAAGGGATGTGTAGACTTGATTTTCTGAGCCTGAGAGAGTTTTCAGCCTGAAAGCCGCTGATCTGTTCCCAAGGGAAAATCTTTTGGGAAACTTCTCTTTCAAGGACTGCTTTTTGTATATAGGTTTTGGTTCTCAGAACAATGCCACACAGTGTTCTGAATGTGTTTTCCTCTTGTTTCACCAACGGGCACCAGAGAGGTGCTTCCTTTGGCCCATCATGTTGACCTGTATGGGAATACCATATAAAAAGGGTTGCTAAACCCCAAAATAAAGGCTTCTGCCCCATTGGGATCACGTCTCACTGTTGTGATTGTGACTCCACACTTCTATTTTGTATCCTCTAGCGACAGGGCTGCAGACAGAACTCTGTTTTCTCCAGTGATCCCTTTCCAAGGTAATTTTTCACTGATGCAACAGTCTGCTCTTACACTGAAATCTGCCAATCCTTGCCTCTCCACCAGTGATTCCTTTCTTCAAGTTCTTTTTAAAGCAGAACTCAGCCAAGATAAACTCTCCAGACTAATTTCCATGAAAAAATTAGAAACATGACTCTTTTTATAAATAAATCTGCTAATGCCACGAATGAGCAATTTCTATTTAAAGTAAGACCTGATGTAAGCCACTTTAAAAAAAGAAAATCTTATCATGGCCATAATTCTGAAATTAGTTGAGGAACTTCAGTTAATCTTTTGTAAAGGAATTCCAGTCCTCAGCTTAAATAAAGAAAAAGAAAAGAATGAAAAGCTGGTATTTACAGTAAAATCAGAAGATACACACACTGCTAAATCACTTGGAAATGATTTTTCTTTGTGGGTAGGCCCAAGATTGAAAACCCCTTCTCTATGCACCGAATACATAACCTTTTCAAGTTTCCTTTTTTATTTCAGTTCTCCATGCAGGAACAGAGCAGCCACAGGACTACGTTGTTCTCACTAAAGTCACAAACAGCAGGTTTCCATAAAAAAGGTTAACTTGCTTTCCTGACAGCCCCTTTCTTTCCTACATGTGGGCTGACCTCTGACATTTTTAATGTCAATTCACCTCCTGGCAACTCCTCACCTGCCAACAGCTACTGCACTGCCATGAAAGAAAAAGCAAGAGAAGTTGAAAAGATTGCTAGTTCAGGGAAAATATCATTATTCTTTCCCTGAAGAGAATATCACCATAATTTTAAGAATGTCAGTACAGGCTGAGAAATTGACTGGACATATCATCATAAATAATTTCCAACATATAAAACTGTGTCAGCGAAGGGGAAAAATTGCCAGAGACCTAAGCTCCCATTTTAGTTATATTTTTAAGTCAAATACTTTATGGTTAATTATTTACAACACAAAGATGATCAAATACTGGTTGAAAACTTAAATGGCTGAGTCCTATAGTATAAAAAAATCCATACTCAGTCAACTAGATACATGACCTAATACATGACTTTACATTGCAGAAAAAAACCCTCTTCTAGATGGCATCATAAATAACACAGATTAGCTGAGAGGGATGGTGGATCACTTCCCTGTGCAGAAGGATGGGAACACACATCAACCCCCTTCCATCTGCAGGTGGTGTCGTTTCACACCAGGTCCAAAGATAATGATTATTTTTTTCCTTTCCATACTGGGTTTATGATGCTTTGATTTGCTCTATCGTACCACGTCCTGAGTCATTCAGACAAGTTCTAATTAACAAGAGTCATTATTCTTTCTCTGCAACTAATAGCATGCTATGCTTCTAAAGATTTATTCTCTTGGAACCACCAATCAAGGAGCTCTAAAAGGAATCCTTTGTGGCCATCTCCCAAGGCTAGACCTAGTAAATAACACTATTTGTTCAAGTCTTCCACCTCTGGGAAATACTGTAAAATACAAATACAAACACAGCTTCATATATTTCTTTATTCCTCCTTCAAGAGGGAAGCAGTTGTGAATGGATTTATATTTATTCTAAAAAGCATTTTTAACCTCCCTTTCAGACAAAAAGAGCTTATTTGATTTTATTATTTCCAGCACTCCGCTCAAATAATTTCTTTCAGGCATCTCAGCATTTTCTTTATTTCACTGCAGAAGGATCAGCCTTTTTTTAGCTGCTCCTCATAAACAAACCATCATCTTGGTTGCACTTCAATGCACACTCTCCATGGGATTTAATATCCTTCATGAGGGAACTGAAATGGAATGCAGACAATTTTTAAAATGATGGTTTGGGACTAAATCTGGCCTCTGGGAAGCAGCTCCTTTCCTGCTCTCACATATCAGCGCTGCAAATATGCTCTCCAGTGCTCTGCCTTCTCCTTCCAGCTTCTCCTCAGCATTTTCTCCTTCCCCAGAGTGAAAGGACAGAGGTCTAAGTTATATTTGCTCTCCTTCCCCAGTCCCGATTTTATTTGAGATTCTGACTGGTACTGCAGAAATGTAGGGAAATGAGAACATGCACTCAGGAGAAAGAGCTTTTATCTTTCTGACTGCTTGTTCTATGCTGCATATTTCCTTACTACAACATTTCCCAATTAGAGGCAGCAGCTTCTAGGTCAACAAACCAGAGCTGAGACCGAGGAGGAGCTGCTGCTATTAAATCACATCTCAGGAAAAGATGAACCAGCATGATCTAATTTGTGCATCAAGAACAGAAGAGATGCTTGTCAAAGAATGTACACAGAATGAAACAATGCAACAAGTTACCCAACTTCTAGTGATAGATGTTAGCTGGCTGAGTATTTTAAAATTACCAATCAAGATTATTAGGATGCTGCATCTATTGAAATTACACCACAAGGGCACTACTCAAACTAAGCTTATGGAGTCTTGGTAACAGCTGCTGCTTCCTGACACAGAACAGAGGTGCTTGCCCCTCAAAGGAATGATATTACCATTCCCAGGAGTGACTTCCTGGCTTCTTCACCTGGAGTCAAGGGAGTCTCTCTTAAGCTGCCAGGATCAGACCCCAAAGCAGAGAGAAGATTCTTTTTTCAGACATCAACTGTGGCTGCAAGGGTAGTGGAGGGAAGTCTGAGACTTGCAAGACACCGATGATCTTGAAGAGTTTAATTATTTTAGCATTTCAAATCTAGAACTAAAAGAGCTGGTACAAGAAAATACAGATAATAAATAACTTAGTAAATAAGAAATAATAATAACTTATTACATACCAGGTACTTATTTTTTACCATATATAGATCTATTGCAGGCAATTCCAACTGGAATAAATTCCTACTAATAAATCAGTCATCAAGATACTTTAGTCACAGGCACTATGTCACCCTCCCATCTGTGCAACAACATTACAAGGCAGCACCGAGGCCTCCCAACTCAATGAAGTTAGGCACAACCCTTCAAAATGAAGTTAAATTATGATTGACAATTAATTCTGTGGTCTTGGCTAGGCACTTGTGGCAGATGCATTTCCAATTTGGAATACTGCTGGTATTTTAGCTACTGAGCACATGTTTACAGGCCACGAGAGTACATCCAATCCTCAGAACACCTATACTCCAATTAATTTGGCATTGTGCACATTCTGTTTGCAGTTCTGCTATTGTTTCCAAGTTACTCCGAACAGTTTTGTTCCAGGTATTCAGAGACTCAGTAACAGCAGGTTTTGCTCCATTAGACTACCAAAGTGATGGAATAACAAATCAGAGCAGAGTCTATATTGAGTATGTGTTTTTAATAGCTGAAAGACAGTCCTGTCAGATCTGGATGCCTGCAGAAAAGCTGGGTCAATTCCACCACAGAGATTCCAGCTTGCAATTCCATTTTCAGCCCTGAGGTTGTCCTGCTGCTGCCACAGCTGCCATGGACCTGCCCACTCGCAGCCGGCCAACAAGTGGAATTCCATTTACAGATTGGTGTCTCCACCACAAACATGACAGAGCCAGGCAAGAGGTACAAACTCAAACAAAATCATGTATTTGATGCAGTTCTGAATTGTTCATCTGACAATCAGGAACCCTAAGTTTATTTTCTGCTGCTGCTCATTCCCCATGTGACTCAGTAGTGGTAGTACTGTTCAAAAGACTCGCTTTACTCTAAACCACCAGCATAAAGCTTTCCATTCAGGAATTTTAAGGATCACAGAGGAGGAAAATTTTCTCATTGCCACAGTTTCAATGCATTTCCTGCCTGCTGTTACAAGGAATCAACTCTAAAGAGACAGCTACTCCTGTCTGTTCCACAGCCTCTGCACACTCCCTGTTCACTTAGGAATTTTTTTTTAAATTTTATTTTCCTATTCCTCCCACAAAATACCAGACACTCTCTCTGGCTTTTATGGGTGGGTTTTGAAGAAGAAATAGGAAGGCACAGAACACTTGTGTTCTGCAGTCAGTCAAAACACTAAGCCAAACTTATTTTCCCCCCCCACCTCCGTCCCAACTGATGGCAGCTACTGCTGGAGTTATGGGCATGAGAGGACAGGGAGGAGATGAAACTGATGCCTTTCTCACCCATGACTTGGGGCAAGCCTGTCAAACTGGACCATCTTTCCTTTCCTTCTTGCACTCAGTACAGTTAAATATGAGGTTGTGCCAAGCAAGATGGACTGAAATGGAAGATATGAGTCGGAATGTCTTTGATTTTGGTTTTCTTCTGTAGTGCCTGTTCAGGGTCACATTAAGATACAGCAGGTTCTGCTGATGCTCATACAAATCCTCTCATTTTCAGTGCTAAAGGAGATAATTTCTCCCTTGCTGCAAGTCAATTAGCTTAATAACAGCTCTACTCACTGCAACTGGGGAGAGGTAAAAATTAGAAGAAAATAATACTTAGAACTGAACGCACACAAAGATTACAATTATTTTAAGATCAATCAGACAAAGTGCCTAAAGCATTAACAGCCTTTCCTCTTCATCAGCCCTGCTGTAACCATGTCAAGAGCACACAGCTGGCTACACATTAGTTTCATTGTTGGGCTGTCAACCATTTGAAGGCTTTCACCAAATTCCTCTCCACAGGGCACTTTCCCTTTTCTTTCTATCTGCAAACACAGTACTTTGCAAGGAAGTGCATGTAATGCAATTACTGCATTCTGTTTGTTTTTCTTAGGGGCAGAAAAGGCAGAAACAATTTCATGAACTGTTGGTTCCCCTTAAACATGCTTCTTGTAGGATAGCAAAGCTCCAGATCTGTATTTTCCACAGCTCAGAGGACCTGAGAAGCAATGATACAGTTGATGGCAGTGTCTATACTGACCTCTTCATTACACACAGCTCAAAACCTAATGGCTCACGTCCTTTGAAGGACAGATTTAGGAAAATGGTACAACTTCATTCTAAGAAACACTGAACAGACATTTCTTTTACTAATCCAAGAATTTCACTAGAGATTGCAGAGAGAGAGATGAATCTGAACACTGAAGATTCTAACAAGTTCATCAGGAAAAACACTTGCTAAAATGTTTTGAAGTCAGTACAGTGGTATGAAAACCACTAACAATGTGAAGCAACAAACCAGAGAAGTACCTGGCTGGATAAGAGACTCATCACTACACACTTCTACAATACATGTTTTCCTTGTGGCTTTGCCCCCAAATTCCCTGGCTAAATCAGTGCAAGTCCCTCCACCCCCCTGTAAGACAGTTACTCAACTGATAACGTGGGAGAAATAATGCCAGTACACCAATAATACAGGCTGCTGAGGTTTGCTTTTTCTCTTCCTGCAAAACATTTTGTGCAAGATCCTGATATAGCACCATCTCGCCCGAGGGCCACTGCAGTCAGCAAGATCTTTAACAGGAGACAGACATACAAAACATTCCTTGCAAAGTGGCTAATGGGGCTCTCTTAGTGCTTGGGCTCTTTTTCAGCTTGCTAACACCTCAGAACTTGGGATACCTTACTGGAACAGCGGTCAGGATCACTTCCCAGCCACCAGTGCAGGGGTACCAATGCAAACCACAGGAACACAGCTGTGAGATTTGCTACTCCAACAAACCAACTGCTGGTTCCCAGTTATACAAACAGCATGTGCAGAGCATGATTTCCTGAGGCTTCCCATACCTGCAGAACATCTGCTCGTACAATGCTCTGGGAACAGGCCATCAGGCTGCTTCTCATGACAAAAACTCACAGCTACACACACGGTCCTGTGGTTTGTTGTGGTTCATCCTGCACATCCTGGTTGACTGAGCACACTGTAAGGAAGCAGAGCCTCTCTTATACCACTGCACAGCCAAACCACTAAGAAATGTTGGGCTTCATTCTTAGGGGCACTTATTTCAGAGTAGGATACCCAGTTCCTGAAGTCTCAGCCTAGTAACTTCCACTTCAAAAATGATATTTACTTCCAAATTAAATATAATAAAGGAATTTATTAAGATTAACATTTAATCCACATTCACATCTTCCAGGTTTGGAAATTAAATATTTATATACTCATTATTGAGAACACTGTTTAGCTGACATTGTAATGATTCATGGGTAGTGTTTTCTCTTCTTGGTTTTGTATCAGTGAAAAACAACATCTTGAAAATGCCTCATAATGGAATTTTTGCATCCTCTCAACAGCTGAGTGTTTCACATAAAGAAATCCCAGCAGTATTTGTGAAAATACAAGAAAGCTTATGAAATCCAAAATGCCACTCCATAATTAGGAAGACTCCTATCTTCATTTTAATGTCTAAATTTTTGCACAACGCTGACTTGCAAAGTATGACATAAATATATGCAAGACCCAAACCCCACAAAAAACATACAAACCTCAGTCTTTAAGCTGTGTGCAAGGCTAATGCTTAGTATAGGAACTGTTTATAAGCAGATATTTAGAAACCAGATGCACTGTCTCTTCAAAGGCACTCCATAGAAGGAGTCTTGGGCAGATCATGGCCATATATTCATTTACAGTTATATTTAGGCAACACTGCATTTAACTTCTCTTCTTTTAGCCTGTATGGTATTGAGGATATCATCATTTTCAGAAGTAGGTGATCACACAGTCTACACAGCAATGCATGAATCAAAGATCTAATTGCAATGTACAAAAATACATTACTGTACTCACATTCCACGGTGTCAGGCAGACATGAGCAAACCTCCATGAGGAATATCAAAATTAATGGATAGTTCACTGCTTGTCTTCCCCTCCATTCTCTTAATTCTTTTAATTTAAAAGGCTTATGCCTCAAGCACTCATATTAAATTTTGCTGTTCCCCTGCACTGTAAAATAGCTTTTGGCCTGCTGTGGCTGCATTTCAATGTGGAATATATTTTGTCCCGAGTCCAAATATTGTTCTGTGCCTTCCTCTTAATTTGCTCACCGAGTAGCTTCTAGTCAAAACCCACATATTGCCAAAGGGCTGCTATGGTGCCAATACCCTCCCCACCCAATGCATTTTCCAGGTCTCAGCTCTATTAACCTGGGGTTGGAAGCAGATGGTGTTGAAGGCCCCTGCCACCCTAGAGCATTCTGTGACTGATTCTATCCCATGCCTGAGATGATACACATCATCAAAGCCAGGACTGCAACCACTGCCACCCTCTAGAAGGGAAACCACACCACACTGTGCTAAGGAAGTAAAGTTTTTATTTCCTAATTCTGCTATGTGAACATGAAAAAGGGGAACAAAACACATTAACTGCTCTCAAAGAGCCTGAAAGAATTTGAGGCTTGAAAAATTCACCTGCATATAAATTGCAGAAGTAGCTTTCAGAAATGGTTTTCCTTTGGAACGCATTATGTTGCAGAAGAATAAAAAAGAGAACAAAATATTTAGGCTGTAATTCAAAAAGATTTGAGTGGAAATGTGTTTTGTTCCCTTTGGTGTTCCCAGGGACTACATTTCCATAGAACTGCAGGGTTTTATTTATATGTTTGATTTGGACCCCAAGTGAAAACCTCATCTAAAAGCTTGTCTAAAAGGTCAGTTTTGAGGCAGCTGACCTAATCCCATGCCATTCTGAAGTGCTACACTGCTCTCTTCTGTCAGTGTTCTGTAGTTTCAGCACCTCACTTCTTGTTTATCTTCCTTTAAAGATAAATGAAAGGTTAGGCAGATGTGGTTCATTTACTCAGATCTTTTCTTTGAACTGTGTGGTTCTTTTACTTGGATCTCTTATTTGAAGCTGCTGTGACAGTGCAACTGAAATTTCTCAAAACTGATTGGAGCCCAAGCACTCCTTGCTTGCAGCCTTCTCACCTCAATAAGTGCTCCCAACACTTTGCATCACAACTTCAGCACAGAAGAGAAATGAACTTTACCTGAGATTCACACAGCAGTTCTTTACACTCAAATGCTTCGAAAAATTATATCTCAGGGGTCTTATTTCATGCAAAAAGTCAAGAACAAGACAGGCTGGCACTGCTGCATTATTAACAAAACAGTTGACAAAAAAGGTGGAGACTGCTTTGTACAACTAACTGAACATATATAATTACTTAACTTACTTAACTGAGAAAGCAAAACAGCTCACTGTCAGTAGCCATTACTGTTCGGGAGACCCAGCTGATCAGGCCTGGAACATTCAGTAACTTTTCCTTCAATTAATTTTTAAAAACATTTCAAAATTCTGCTGTACTTACTGGATTGAGAACCACTGTGAAGAACAACTCTCCTCCTTGAATACTTTTGTCTAATTCCTTTGGACCTCCAGGATACTCTTTATAGAAAATGGTGTGGGTGAATAAGCCACAAGTTTGCCTAGGAAGCACCTGATTTATGAAAAAAACATTAAAAATTCAAGAGTTTGTACTTTTAATGAGATGATAAAAGTCAGAGAACCAACATGTAACATAGATAATTCCTGAGTATATTTGGCCTCTCCACTTTGCTGGAAATCAATACTGATCTTGATGAATTATTATCACTAAAATCATAACATCCAAAAATTCATCACATTTTGTTTGAAACTGGAGACTGATCTCTATCATCAAATTACAGTTCCAGAGCATCCTTAAACTCATTCTGTCCATAACACCTCATCCTAAATCCAAGTATTTGACGTCTAAAGTTTTAAAATAATGTGAAAGATAATCTAAAATATTATCAGTCTGTATCGCATCAATCAGTTCCATTTTTATCTGAATGATGGCTTTGTTGTAAATTTAAACTGTAACTGGAAAGGCAAATTGGGGTTTTTTTGGCTTAGGCATTATCACCAATAATTCTACTCTGACATAGGGGGAATTTTGCCAATAATGCTCACCTTATAAGAAGATTTACTTCTCATTCAACTGTGCTGTTTTTTTGAAGCCCAGTTGAAATATGTTGCAGAAGCAAAATTACTTTTAAAGACATTCCAAGAACAAATCTTTAAAATACAAAGAACTACTAAAAGCTGTTAACTTTTTTCATGAGGAACTCCAAGTATTTTCTCTGAATTCAGAAAATAATTTACTGCAGAATATTTTGATCATATCTATTCTTCATGATAATCAACAGATGAGTATGCATGTTCATGTATAATGCTTAACTGGGATTGTTATGATAGATTAACTTTTAAAGCACACAAATGCCTTATTTGACACAGCCTGTGGTTTTGTAGATACTCTAATTCTTGCAGCTTCTCAGCATTTTCTTAGCGATGTAGAGAACACAGTGATCACGGATTGTAAATTCCATGTTGTCAGAAAATGTATGGAATTTGTGGAATGGGATCTGCTATAAACTTGCCTAAGTTTTTTAAAAAAACTTTGGATTTACTTGAGGAAATAGGAGAACAGTTTTTCACAGAGGTAGGGAACGAAGCTGTACTGGATAGGAGGTGCTCTGACAAATCTTTCACAACCATGTTCTTATTGAGTGTGTTCATTACTATTAGCCTGCAAATGTAAAATATTGATGCATTTGCCCTAGAGAATTGAAAGCTTAAGACTCTCTGAACAGGTGGTTTTATACGACTGGTTTTGGAAATAGATTTTTGGCTGCAGTGTCCTTGTGTTAAATCTCATTATGTGTCTTCAAATGACGTGTTTTCACAAATATTTATGGAAGGGATTTTTGGAGATTCTGAGTCAATCTGTCTTCCCCAAATGCTCTGTGCTCCCTGAGCACATCCACAAACCCATTATTTCACACGCAGTGATTGCTTTGAGGAGAACAAACTGTAGCTCAACCCTATACTGGTGGCAGTTTTGTTCCTAGATTTCTGGAGATCATTTTCATTTGCTTCACCCAAAAATAGATCAAAACTTTAAAATACTACAACTTAGCTTAGGAAAGTGGTATCCATGGCAACACAAGAACAATACCAGAATTCTAAGTGGCAGCTTTGTGCCAAGGCTCTCGACCTCCCAGAAGCGCCTGTTGCAGTCAGAGGTACAACACAGAGCTCCCATTCACTGTTCTCCCACTTGCTCCAAAACAAAGTTACTTGGGAGCACGCCAACACTTTTAGTCTGAAACACTCTAGAGATAATACTGATGAGTTGTGAACCTGAAATAGCCACCACCCCAGTGCCCAGATGGCAAAAGCACAACGCCTTCCATGTCACTTGTGTATAAGCCATTCCTTTGGCAGACGTGGCTGCCAGTGACAGTGCTGGGAGTTCAGTAATTCAGGAAAACAGTGGGATTTGAGAGCACTTGGGTAGCCTGGAGGTGCTGTAGGGGGTGTTTTCCTTCCCCACAGCTCCTGAGGCTCTGCCTGCACCCAGGCTGACGGCTCTGGGTGAAACCAGGCTGCAAAGCCCAGCCCGCATTTACGTATGGTAGGAAGCCAAACAAGGGCAACCACACTCAGTTCACAGGGAAGACAAAAATATGTACTAATCCAGATTCTGACATGGCATAACCTGGCAATACTCTTTTACAGTTCATGGTACTATGCAAATTTGAAACTTGATAGAAACCTAACCCAGCATTTTGTGTTATCATGATACTTTTTTCTTGAGCTCTCTAAACCAGCATTAACCACGGGGCTAGAACAGTTAACAGCCTGTTAACTGCTGTGAGCAAGGTGCCTGGGTGCCAGCTTCATCAGCACAAACATTACCAGCAGCAGATTGATTGCAATTAACAAGACACTGTCAAATATATCTTGCTACTTATACACAGTAGTATGTGCTTCTCGCAATGTGAACTTTCTGCATACCCTGCTTTTCCACTTCAAAGGAAATTGCTCATGAAATGGCAGAGTACAAAATGAGCATCAGCAATACAACTCACCATGATGTTTTTGTGGATGAAGCCTCGCCTGTACCTTGCAGGTTTCAGATGTGGGTATTCTTCTGTGCTGGTAACTCTGATGTTCCAGACCTTTTTCCAGGCATCATAAAGTTGAACGTGTACTGGATAGACTCCTGAGTGGTGTGGAGCCACTGCATAGCCCAAGTCAGTTGGAATACCGTGTTCCTAAAACATGACAGAGCAATAGATGCACTCAAAAATCTAAGAAACTTGACGTTTTGCCATTTCTCAAATGCTTTGTTTGTGAAAGACCAAGAACAGGTCGGAAGGGCAAGTAACAGTGATATCAAAATATGCTGATCTGAAAGGAGATGGAGAGCAGCATGGTGAAGATGAAACACAGGACCTCAAGACAAAAGGCTTTTTGGAAAATATTTTTATGAGTAGGCAGGGAAGAAGGATATAAACGCATTTTACATTGATGTCGTCAATCTACATTAAACAGAAAGCTGCACTCTTCCTAGGTCTTACAAGGAATTTGCTCACAAACTCCGGTTTCAGAGAGAAAATCACTGGCACGTACTCAACACAACACGTAGCATTTGGCAGCCACAACTATGACACCACAATTTCCACTACATGTCCCTTCATAATTACTTGGATGAGGAACTGAATTTCAGAGTCACTGCATTTCCCCTCTAGTCCATTCAAAACACAAATCCATTTTCAAAAACCAGCTTAACTATTTTAGTGTCATGTTAAAAACTTTTAGCAGTCTACAGGCAGATGCTGCAGAGTAAACCCTTCTTGTAGCACATTTCCTATTTTTGAAAGCTCCTGGTGTTTATCATGTGCACATACTCACCTTGGTGCCATTACATTCTCTTCACATCCAATGTATTTTCCTTCAGGTTACTTTTCAAAGGAACAGTATATAGCAGATATTCCTTGATAGTCTGATCAGCAGAATGCACAGTCCTTAAGGTATCATTTTACTACGATTTAGGAAGATTGCCCTTGCCTTTGAATTCTTTTGAGTTTTGAAGATGGCTTGAATTGATATGGTCATCCTCACCACATTTCCTAATCATATTTTGTGTGCAATACCTGATGGCACAGGTTGGCTGATACCTGAACCTCTTCTTTTGAATAAACTAGTTACTAAGGAACAGGATAATCTCCACAAAAACAGGTGTGTGATGTTAGTAAAAACATTTATTGTGTGTAACAGGCCCACCTGGCTCTAGCACAGTGGAGAACCCTGAGTTCCCTATGTTTAAATAACAGTGATATTCTTCTTTGGCACCATGCATAATCTGCCAAACAGGAATGAGTAACATCTGCCTTCCTGGCGTACTGCATGAGGACATAAAGAGTGGATACTCCATCAGTTATGCTGCTTTACATGATTTAATTCCATCACAGATAATCCAATTCTTCTTCCTTTTATCCTTCCTCCTGCCCTTAAGCATGCATAAACATCAGAAAGGAAAAGCTTCACAGAACATGTAAGAAATTACATTCTCAAACATCCCACTGCAACTCCTTTGTTTATCTATAAACAAAAGTCTGAATTTTAAGGCTTCTCCCCTCAAGCTTCACAACAGGCAGAAATAAACATGCAATCTAAATCTTTCACTCATCTTCAATGAATTAGTGTTTCCATTATTCCTTACTGACTGTTATTCCCCAGCTGAGCATCTCCCACCCAATACGCACATTGAGTGGATAATGCATGAGGCATCAGCAATTTCAGCCTCTTTCCAAAAAGTGGCTACTTCTCTGTGTTATTAATTTAAAAGCTCTGAGCAAATGAAACATAATGAGTAGCTTCGTGTCTGTATTTCTAAACAAGAAAAAAATTAATAGAAGGTAAGCATTAAAAGCACCAAAATTAGTGAAGAAGATGGCAACTGCTGAAGTTACATAAACCAGAGTTGAAATTGCATTATCCTTGTAATAACCTTTAAACTATTACATCCTGCACACTAATCCCAGAGGATGTCTTAGGTCACACCAGAACTACAAGGACCCATTTGATTTCCAGTGGAGCTCGCCCCAGTACACAGAATCGTATTAAAAGGGCAATTCTGGAAACAAAAATTTTAAATTTTCAGAAACCCGACACCTACTGCAACACTTTCTTGGAAGGGAACATTAAAGTAGAGCTGTCCTGTACTCAGCAAAACTTCAATTTACAGCAAACCTGGTGAAATCTTTGCTCGAAAGAAAGCATGTGTCTCACTTAAAAGTCAAGTTTTCGGATACAAACTTTAATTGGCTGACAATCAGGTCTATCTTCTTCTCCTACACTCATTGACACATGACCACTAAGTGCACTCTTTGCTGTGCTCGTTTTCAAATACCCCTGCTCCTTCCAGGAACAAAGCCATCACCTGCCAGCTAAAGAACAGCCAGTGGATGTTGAAAAGGGAGAAGTAAAATTAGGCTGTTGGAAGAGCAGATGCAGTCCAGCAAACAAGATACATCTGCTAAGATATTTTGATACAATTATGTCTTGTAACACAAGACCCCCTCTCCAAACAAAGTGTTTTAATTATGGCAATGTATTGGAGTAAAGTAACTGTGATCTGCTCCTCCAATATCCTAAGACTTAAAATCTGTTCTGATTTTTTCTTATATTCTCACCAAAACATTTTCATTCAGAGCTTTGCTGTGAATAAATAATTAGTAAAGGTAATGCTTTTCAAAACAGATTTACATAAAGTTGATCCAAAGGGAATATATAAGATGTTATTTGGTATCACTGCAGAACTGCATCTTTGAAATTGTGGCACACTCACCTAAGCCTAATATCCAGTGGTTGCAAAAAGTCATTTGATACCTTTCAGCGGAGTACTTATTCTTTCAAAACCTTGGTTTTTATCTTCTAATCTAAAATGAATAATGGGTCCTGTGTACCTAAATTAAATAAAAATTACAAAAATATAACTCACTAGAGCAAATTTTTTGTTGAGGATCATCTGCTCCACCAATGAGGACTCATTGTGGAAGAGGTGTGGCTGCATGTGGCTCCACATGTGGGGAAACCACCAGAACTCATCCACAGATCTCAGCAGCAGGTCATCACCCTCATCCTCCTCCTCAGTCCCTGCAGAGGAAATTTAAAAAAACAACAAACCCAAACATTTCTGAAGTAAAGTTTCTACTTTTATTATATTTTTACAAGTGTTGGAAAGAGTGGGAATGATATTACCATAATAAACTGTGACCAGTTAAAATACTTCCTGCTGAGGCACTGGTAACAAAATGGAACAGTCAGGACCACTTTGCTGGCCCACATCCTATTTAATACTCTCTCATTTCTATACTGGTTTAAAAACAAAACTATTTTAAGGAATAATATATATTGCTGTATTTCTACAGTAGAAATGAAACAATCATAAGGAAGAACTCAACAGTGAAATCAACACAAAATTTTATGTGATTGGTGGAATTTACCATTCAAAAGCATAACAAAAAGAATTAAATTTTAATAAAAGTGGGGGGAGGCATTTAATCTGTTGCACACCAGCAACTAAGGCAGAAACACAGCACACTAAGGACTCAATCATTCATACTTGTCCTCACATTATACAGATCAAAATCCAAATAATTTCAGTGTTTCGTTCTTACCTGTGTGATAGAATTTTCCTGAAAATCCCAGGTTGAAAGTAAAATTTGTAATCTGAGCTCTCAAAAGATTCTGAGTATCAAGGAGAGCCTGAAAACAAAACAAACCAGCATATAAACACACCTGTAGAAAGCACAACCTAGCACAGAAATTTTATATAACAATATAAATATTTTTACAGTTCGATGCCTTTTAAATTGTTTTTGCTATTTAAAAATGGCTCTTTATGTAAGACAGAGCAGTACAGATATTTTTATTAGCACATAAAGATTAAAGACCGCATGAAAACTCCATCATTTCCCTCATGAAGATGACCAGCTATTAAATGCTGGGTTATTCCCTGAATCATGAGATAGGAAAACAAAGTCACACTCTGAGAAAAGACCTTCCACTGGTCCCTCAGTACACCTGGGCCACAGCCAGGAAGGAATTTCAGATCTCTTGAGCCCCCAGCACTGCTCCATTCACAAGGGTGAAGAGCAGCTGTCAGATTTACATTTCTCTACATCAGCTCAAGTACATCCATGGCATTTCAGTCCTGCTTCAAAATCATGGGCAACGCAAAAATGAAAATCTAGAGACAGCAAGAAGCCAAACCAACCCTATTCCACATCAATGAACTGGATTGCAGATTCCCCCAAATTCTGACTCATTTCTCAGACAGTGAGCTGATACTGACTCTCAGCATCTGTGTACTTGCGCTGAAGCAGTACAAACAAAAAAACAGCACGTAGGAAGAAGGGGGAAGCATTATTCATCAGGGACAGCTTCACTCCCTGGTTTCAATATGCTCTTCTTGATTTGTTCCTCCTAAGATTTACATACTACATTCTCTCCCAGACTCTTACACCCTGCCATTCTCTCATTCAGTCTTTCAGGTGGAACACAGCAACTCAGCTTTCCAAACTTTGCAAAGCAAGAACAAAAGTTTGCCAAGTCAACATACAGTAAGTGGTTGAAAACATAACTATTGTCAGAGAATAGTAACT
The DNA here is from genome assembly GCA_013399455.1 of Anthoscopus minutus. Lineage (NCBI taxonomy): Eukaryota > Metazoa > Chordata > Aves > Passeriformes > Paridae > Anthoscopus > Anthoscopus minutus. Next base: position 152,096 of record VWYI01046367.1, on the reverse strand, counting down.
GTGTTATGAATGGGGAATGTACTTAACTGCACAAAAAAGATTAAAATGACCAGAGGTCAAAGGTTGAAAGGTCTAGTGGGCACCCTACTCTTGAAATGCAAAGACAACTTATTGCCTTGAAAAATAAAAGACAGTAATTTTAATCAGTTTCCCTGGACATTTTCATTATAGATGTGATTTGCCTACAATGATATGCCAATGACAACAAAATACTAGAAGTACAGTCCAGTTAAGGTATGAGGCATAGTACATTCAATTTCCAATTCCTTAAAATATGATCCATTTTACAGATTGAGACAATATCCACCTTTTGAAGAAGAGCACAGAAGTTCTCTTCAGGTCTTTCCCAGGGCTCACCTGGTAAAGATCATCATCTTTCACTGCAAAGCCTGAAAACTGTCCTGTGAATGAGAGACACTCTAAATGAATCAGCAAAATGAAGTGCAGAGTGGAGATAATTGAAAACAAGCTCCAGACTTATGAAGTTGAATATTAAGTGAAAAATCTTGCAACGCTGTAAGGAGGGCTTTTGCTTGGCTGAGACTGCAAAGACCTCTGAGGAGGCTTCTGACTCTAATGAAAGGCAGCAGACCTGCACAGGATTTGTATGAAAACCAACCCATAGCTGCTTGGAATCTATTCAATGAAACAATTTTATCTCTACATGGTCAAAAAGGTAGGAGGTAAACAATCCAGCTATTCCCTTCCTGGGCTAAGGGCACACATGGTGGAGAGGAAGGGATCCTGAGCACAGCCTGACAGCGAGGTGGCACACAGGGCTGCTCGCTTCTTTCCCTCCACATTAAGAGCTGCGAGCGTTTCTTGAGCTGAAGGTTTTATCCTGTACCTTCCTAACACCTCCCCAGCTTGTCACCTCCAGTCTGGTCTCAGCAGGATGGAAAACTGGAATGGCAAAAAGGCTTTTTAAAGGGAGGAGGAAGAAAGGTGGCAAGAGGCCCAAGGCATTTCTGTAACAATGCAGCAGACAGTTCACTTCTTCCCTAGGAATTAATTTTGCCAGTGTGGTTCCCACCTTCTTGCCTTGTATTGGGAAGGTATCAGCTGATCCCAAGGGTGTACCTGCTCTGCCTGCAAAGAGGGAGGCCCCAGACCTGCTGCGAACCACTCTGGGTACAGACAAGCCGAGCTAACATTTGAGTTGTCGTGCCTATGATTATTTTCTGGGAGACTTGACATTTTACTCATCTTTCAGGTTCTAAAAACAAAATGTTAAAACTCATGAAAAATATATAGTAGCAGATGGCAGGGCTGATTACTGTGAGTTTCCATCAGAAAGACAGAAAAGTAGGGGACTAAAAGCCTGAAATTTTATTTCTTACATGCTGTTTTATAAGCTGAAGGTAAACTGCTGGTCTTTTCTGGATATTTTATGATTGCTTATGAACAGCCCCTCTGGGTATCTGCAGGAGATGCTACATAAATACGCCACTACTGAAGACTGTATTTTAAAACCATCGAGTCTTCATATGTTTATAACTAATTATTTAGTACATATCGTATTTCTGCTGGTACTATAAGGAAAATAAATCACTGGCTGCATAATCCCTTGCACGTACACAGCCCCAATGGAGCACTTTCTTTTGAACTTTTCCTAAGATCACAGACTAGGTTTAGGAAATTCCAAGTGCCAGAAATCAAATGTAAGTGTTCAATACATGATGAAAGACCCCTTGTTTCACTAACAGTAAAATAAAAAGCACAGAAAACCCTCTGTTACAATTCAGGGGATAGAAAAAAGTTATCCTGACAGCAAAACAACAGATTTTCTCACCTCTCAAACAGGACAGAGGCATAGACAGATGACTTGGGCTGTCAATTGTTTTGTTCAAATAAATCAGCTGAAAAGCCAAGGATGAAACTCGTATCTTCATTCCATAGGCACAAAGCCATCCTGCCTCCTGCCCTCAAATACCACAAGTGATTTCACTTTGCAGTCTGCCACAGAGAACCTACAAGCATCAGCCTGTCTTCAGCAAACAGACAGTTGTAATTTACTCAGCATCAACACAAATATTCAGACTTAAACACCTTGACTTGATCAAAGGAATAAATCAAGGTTGCCTTGTTGAACTCTGGTTCACCAAAGAGGAACGACACCTTCTTTGTGCAGTCACACCAACATATTTATGACTATTTTCCTGCTGAAAAGCTGCTAAAGAACACAGGCACTTGAAAAGAGAAATAGTTCAATGTGCTGGTAATTCTACTTGTAATCACGTACATTTCAACGAAATTGGCAAGCAGACAGACTGAGCCTCACAGTGCTGCAGCAATAACGTCTTACACTTCCCATCAGTACATGCTTTCATGTCAGCAACAAATGCAAGAGCAGCTTCATCACTTTCCAGAAAGCCCTTCTCTTCCTCCTTTTTTGGGGAAGCAGATCTCATCTCTCAACGCTTGCATGCTTAACTGTTTTACTGTCTGACAATACTATCAAAGGAGCCATTAAATTAGGAATTATTTTGCTTTTGAGTAAAATTTCTAATGTCATGTTGGCTCTTCAATAAAGGCAAGGACATTCCAAAAAGGAAGGACAAATTAATAGAAAGTGTAATGTGAAAGCACCCGAGTTCAGCGGAGCAAGCCCCTCTATGGGAGCTCCTAGCCAGAAGCAGCTTTAATTTCTCCATGTTGTATGTCTTCTGTAACCCCTACAAGAGAGGGAAGAAACAGAACTAAAGCCCTTTTCTGAGTGGAGTTCTTGGTGGAGAGAGGTTTCACATGAGCTGTAAGTGATGTCAATCTCCTTTCACTCTGCACTTTTTGGGACATCACTTTGCCTTCTGCTCCGGGAGTGCTGCAGCAGAAGCTGCTGCTCAGGTACTCGCACACCACCTGCCTCCCTCAACCTCCCCCTCCTGCAGAACCTGGGCTGCTGGAAAGCAGCATGACAAGCAGGAACAGAAGACAGCCTCAGTGAAGGTCCAGACCAAATGTCTGATAATCAGTATTTTATTGGACTGTTTTGCTTCTGAGGAAAAATGATTCCTTCATGATAAATTATGTATTTTGGAACATCATTAAAATGCAATGACTACTCTTTCTGAATTTCCAAGATTAGCAATTTGACACCCATTACCATAAACATTTAATCTATGCAGGAGAAAGAATAATTGCTTTGGTTATAGGGATGCACCTGAAAAAAACATCTTATCTATCCTTCAGACAAAAGGACAAGAAAGCCTAATTTGTCTTTGCGCACTCTCTTAGCAGAGCTGACACTACAGGGAGGGCAAGACAAAAACTAAAGAAAACCTTCAGCTTTTTCTGCAAAGCATTTCGCTGGCAGAGAACAGGTAACCCAATTTTCCCTCTAAGTGTCAATAAAGTATCAGGCTGGATCCCAGTTACTTGCCCTTTAAGTTTTTCAGAGTACAACAGCAGAAAAAAATTCAGGAGCCACAACTTTATCTTAGGTGTCCAAACTTATGCGTTCAGTGAAGGATCCTTAAAACATAAAGAGCCACTTTATAGAACATTGCTCAAATTATTTCAATCAGAAGTTCTTTCATCAGGACACACAGCTTTAAAAGTCACTGGGTCTGCCTTTAGAGTTGTTTTTCACCACATACAATAATGATCTTGATGATAGTGCAATTATGTATTTTCAAGTAATTAGGCTCTTTCATCTAGGTAAATCATTTGTACAACCAAGAGATTTAAGAAATATTTTCAACTTCCTTCACCAACTTCTCTCACTTCTTGGAGGCTGAGGCACCAGCTAATGAGAAGTGAGCTAATTACGGCAAGGTAACTTGAAGGTTATAAATACTTGGTGCCAATAGTATTTAATAAAGCTAGGTAATTAGCGTGCTTTTTTCAGGATTCTGTCTGAACTTCTGCTTTATTAGCTCTTAATTAAACTGTACTTAGATGAAAGAGGTTACTGTTACTAAACAGCTAAACCATCTTGTTATTTTGCAGTTAGCAGAAATAAAATCTTGCATTTCTTTTAATTAAAGGTCAAAAAAATCCCAGGTCAGTTGAAACAGAACTAATAAAACACCCTGCTGCTACCTATTTTCCCCTGGATTTTGGTCAGACAGGATTCAACAGAAACCTAGCTGGCTGCATTTTTACCTAACACTTTACATGCTTATGTAACACCAAGTATCAGGAGGTGACTTCTCAGAGTATAATAGAACTCAGAGTAAAACCGAAGTGGCTCTAAAAGACATTTAGAATCTGGGCATTTTTAAGTTCTTGTGTGATCTGGTGACCGTCAGTACAGAGGAACGTGAGGTTTGTTAGCCCCAGCGGAAGCACTTCAGGAGCTGAGCTGCAGCCACACACAGCCCCAAGGCAGCCTCAGCCCCCAGCATGACAGGCCGTCCCTCAGAGGCTGCTCCAGGTCACTTCTGGGCCACTCTGCTCTGCCTGCTCAGCAAGCCTTGTCTCCATTGCATGCCACCCACAGCAGAAAAATTCTAAGGGTTGCTCATTGATTTGTGTTGACACTTGTCTGGCTCCCAGGAAATGTTAGGCATTACACCTCTGCACCCCTCATTAACCAACCCACACTTCTACAGCTTCACGTCCTGTCTGCGAGGGCGCACAGAGTTCTGTCACAGATCAAACAGAGGCACGGCTGTGCTGTCTAACGGGACATGTATTTTATAGCCACCCAGCTCACAAAGGCCAGAGGTGGTGATCCGAGCTCCCAGCTCCACATTCATTATCAACAGCACATTTGCTCCTTATTTAATGCTCCCTCCCAGGCCAGCTCCAGCTGTAGCTCCCGCTGCAGGCAGATCAGGCTGCGGGACAAGGCAGGCTGTCCATAAGCTCTGCCGGCAGCTCATCCCAATCCCCGCCCTGTCACCCTGCTGCTGGGAACCCCTGTAAGGCTCAGCTCAGGAAGAAGGGCAAAGGCCTGATCTCTGAACAGCAGACATCTCAGAGACTCAGCTGATGTTCAGGCAGCTGCAGCTGGGGCACTGTTCCAGCTCTGCTCTGCTACGTTACACTGCCCAAAGCACCCCTGTTTTAGAGGTGCAAGTTCAGGCCTACCTGAACAGCTCGTGTACAGAAGGTGACATTCTCTAAAACCCAGCCTAGCACAAATTTAACTCCAAAACTGCTATTCCCAAGGTGCAGCAGCCTGCAGCTCCTTCCATGCTGCTGCCTCGGACCTGCTCTCCGCATCAGGACTCCAAAGCATCTCCTTCCCTTCCTGCTTAGCCCCACAAGTCCAGGTAAGAAAGGAACAGTAGCTTCATTCCAAACCCCTGCCAAGGGCAAGGACTCCTTCCACTATCCCAGGTTGCCCCAAGCCCTGTCCAAGCTGGCCTTGGACACTTTCAGGGGTGGGTCACTACAACTTCTCTGAACAGCCTGTACCAGTGCTTCACCACCCTTACTATAAAAAATTCTCCTTCCTGATGTCCAGTGTAAATCTACCCTCTTTCAATTTAACTCCTGGACTGACAGAGGCAGACTGGGAAATAAAAAATATTTTGCAGCTCTTTAGGTAATGAAAGTAAAAATGTGGTGTCAGCGTAACACATATCAAGTCCAAGAGAGTGCGAATATGGCCTTCTGGAAAAACCTCAGTCTCACTTTTATCTTCAGTGCCAATATTGTCTGGACCTCAAAGCCTGAGTCTGGACAAACTAAGACCTGCTTATCCCCAAAAGGCCTACAGGCTGCGCCTCCTGCTTAGCACAATATTAAATAAACAAGATTTCCAAGTCTGTATCATCATGTAAATGATCAGAGCTCAAGAGGGAGTGAAATTTATCTATTTTTCAAATGCACATAAGAATACAAAGCATTTAAATTTTGACATTGTTTTCCCACAGAGTAAAACTGGCCACAGTCACAATATAAATCTGTTACATGATTACAGAAAAACTCAACTCCACATACTAAGGCACAACAAGCTGCTATTTCAGGTACCTTGGAAGAAGTGTTGGAGACTACAAGCTATGTCTAAAATGCTGACACCAAGCTAATAGAAACACCTTGGGGTTTTGTTCACCTCTCAGCTGATACTTTTTCCCCCGAGGCAAGACTAAAGCACAGCATTTGTGTTAATGCAGAGTTCTACAAACCAGAGAACAAAGAGAGTGCAAATGAATGAAGACAAACCCTGTAATGTAGATAAAAACCGAAATAAACTGTTTGCTCTCCCTGCTTAGCAAAGCACAACAAAATTACCACATCATTGGCATATTAAATAAAGACGATTCCATGGGCTGGGCAATGCATCAACGTCACAGTTCATTCACAAATGCTTTTTGATGCTCTTTTTTTTCTCTTATAGAGCCAAGAATATTCCTCTGCTTCTAATACTTTGTCTGAATAAAAATAGCTATCTACCTCTGTCGCTTTGTTTCAGGTGAACTGAATAAAACCAAAAGCTCTTTTTCCACGTTTTACCTTTACTGACAGAAAAAAAACAATCTTTAACAAAAAAATTTTCATTTTCTCACTCTATCTGAAAGCTCCAGGTAAGATACAGCTGGGAATTCAGTGTTCAGATTGCTCACCAGCCAAGGCTCACAATTTATGTGTTTTTCCTTCTCTTTATGAGTAGCTCTAAATTTGTTGAATGAAATTCCCCAGCTACATCAGCAATGGTACCAAAGAAATTACCAAAAAAATCCCAAGAGAAAGTTTCCACACAACAACAAATACACCTATTTTCTCAAGCCATGCCTTCACGATTATATGAAGCCAACACAGAAATAACATAAAAACTTATTTCAAGTTAATAAGAACTTTGACAGTTTCACTGGCTCCCACAGAGCATCAAGTCTAAAGGATGTAACTGCAGAAAATCCCAAGACACCAGTGAAAAAGGAGGGGGATGATTTTTTTAGAAGTGTTAATACACACCTTACCTGTTTTCATGAGTGCTTGCATCTCTAAAAGACAAGGTTACAAAAGCCAGGTATGCCTAGATAAAATCCCAGCTGGCAAAGTCTACAGCTGCAGCCTCAAAACAACACATGGGAATCCAAGTGAGCTCTGCATTTCATTTACTCTATGAGACTGAGAACACATCTTAATACAAATCTCCTGCCAATATTATATTCCTTCCAATAGCATATTTCATACTCTTTTGCCAAATCTAATTTTTAAAGACTTACATAATCCTTCTACTTCTTTTTGGATATTAGCCTCTATTCTGCTGCTTGTATTGGCTATTCAGCCTTAACTTAAACATCTCTGTGCCTTACATGAACTAATTTTATCCATCCTCACAGTTTATACCCTGCAGACATCTGCAGACTATTGCTTTCTGCTTCGGTCATCGTTACTTACTGAATTCTTTAGCCTTTATTTTTTCATTCTTTGCTCAGATGTTTCCTGACTACTCTGGTGTCTCTAAGCATTCTCCAAATATTTCTAATCATGTTGTGCAGAACTGAGCACAGTCCCAGTCAGTAAGATGAAGTGCTTCACTAATGTAAAGTATTTTTCATAGTCTGTTTGAATTTAAAACCACTTTACATTACAAACTGAGATACATTTTAGTATTCATCTCTTAGGATATGCTCGGGATTACCATTTTCAACATTTCTACTACCTTCAACAATGGAGTGGAAAAGGACAAGGGGCAAAAGGAACATCTTACAGCATAAAATAACAATTTTTATAGAAAAACAAAATTGATTTTCAGCCTCCTTCTGAGTGCCATTAGCATTCCATCAAAGACAACTCTGAAGTATCTTTAGCCCAAGACCACTTTAAAGTGGAGAAGAGACACTCGGCGTATGCCCAGGACTGCTAACACTAAAAGGCAAGTAAATGGGAGCTTGAGGAAGAGCTGTGGCTTTCCTAGTCCCACAGAAATGCAATCAGGGCTCCCAAACCAAACCTGTCTCCTCTGGAGGGCCTTTGTCATGCGGATTTACTGACCTGGGTTAGAATGAATATGGGGAGCACTCCACTGCACAGTCACAGACTTTTTAATTTGTCCTCTCCACTGTTTCTATTTTCAAATGGATTGCAGTACCATTTCTACAATATAAAGTGGTTTTAAATTTATTACTTATCTCAGTTATGAAGCTACATTTTAAGGAGCGACACTAACTCATCTCAGGACTGCAAAGTAAAAGAAGGAATCTCCTAAAGAGTAACTACTTCTAAAAATTGCTCGTAGGGTTTTTATGGTCTGTGCACAGAAAAAGAAACTGGAATTGGAAATAGATAGGGAATTGTTATTCCATGAGGGGCTACATATAAACTGGCAACCAACTGCTTTCCCTTTACTTGGTTTTGTAAGCATGGTCACCAAGAATCAGTCATGTCATTGCACTGACCTTCCAGACTGAACAGGAGAAGAAAGGCTACTTCCCATGCTGCTGTACTGCAGAAGAAACAAATGAATTAGGAGTCCCCACTTCCACTCTCATTTTTTTCTTCCCGCCAGACTGAGCCTCCCTGACGTGACTGAAGAGCAGGATGGAGGAAGGCTCACTTTTGGTATCATGTTTTACAGTTAATGGCTTTGATTTCTAGATCTGTCTGCACTTTGGTTTTTATTTGTTGGCTGTGAAAAGTTTTATTCAGTTCTGTTAGGAGCAGGATGTGGATGGCTCACTTGTCACTGAAAAAGCCTGGATTAAATCTTGCAGCAGCCACTCGTACGTGGCTGATGAATGTGTGCAGCTCTGTGGGAAGCTGTATTGCATTATTATTGTTTGCATTACTGAGGTGCCTGCTGAACAAAAAGAGCCTCTGACCAAGAGAGCTTGCAATCCAAGGGAATAGAGGGACTGACAGGGTAGCAGCTTTTGTTTCCATGGCCAGATGGATCAACCCAAACACTGCAGAGTTTGTGCTGACAACAAAGAAAGTGTGCAGAATCACACGCATTTTTATCATGAAAATACCTACATTCCTAAAGTGTATACTTTTAAGCAGACAGAGGAAAATAGAGCTTGCTAACCACGTGGCTGTGAAACAAAAATGATCTCACTGCAGGCTGGCACACTGGGTGGACACAAGTATTTTTTAGGATTTCTTTGGATGGGAAACTTTATGTTCAGGAGTAAAGATATCTCTGCATAAGAGATTAATGCAAGGGAAAAACCAGAAACAGCGTTACCAAGTATTCAGAGTTAGATCACTGGATCTCAGGTGAGTGTCATTCTTTAAGTTTTACTTAAAAGAGCTCTTGAATCAGAAAACTCCATTGAGAACATGAAGACACCATTGTCACATTAAGCCTAAGGACAGCAAAGTATTCACTGCCACCGAGAAGTATGAATTTAGAAATGAAAATAAATTACTCTGATTTTCTGGAAAGAAGCAGATGACTGAAGCCACAGGGCACATCATCTTACTTGGGAAAGCACTAACAGATCCACAGAAGCTGTGATTTCCTTACTTTGGTTCTATCCTGAAGACAACCAAGGAGCCTATAACCAAGAGTCAGATCAGGTGCTGGGGTGCAAGAGCTTGAAGCAGATCAGCCTCATTGCCCTCAAAGACCTTATGGGATTTACCACACCAAGGAACACTTTCTGCCAGTCTCTCTGACAGTAAAAACCCGCAACTAAAATGCATTTTTCTTCTCTCAGCTACCTGCCACTGAATTTATAATGGCAGGAGGTGGTGCAATCCTTGACATATCACAGTCTCAAGACTTAGGTCTGCATGAAACATTTCTAGGTTTCCCTATATAGTGTCAGAGCATTAAAATTAAAAACCAAACAAAAAACACCATGAAATTCAGCTATTCCAATAATGTAAAACTAAACAGAGGGGGAAAAAATCCAAATATTCATTTTTTAAAGAAAACCAAATACCAAATACGTGACAAAACAAATAAGAATTTCAGCAAAAGCAGAACTGACGAAAATCACTGAATTTACAGCCATGAAGGCTGCAATACCAAACCTGCATGCACGGTTTTTATCATCATCCACCATGGATGAACTGCTGAATTAAAACTCAGCATCAAGTTTGTTCCATGGATTTGGTTGTAGGTGCAGAACAGGAGGAAGAGGCCCATGAGGAATTCCCAGCACTGCCAGGCAAATGCAGCCCCAGAAGAGTCACACCCAAAGCAGAGCCAGCTCCTCTGCATCCCTGTGGCCCCTCTGCAGTCCCCTTGCTGTGGGAGAGGACTTTTATCCTGCTTTCCATTTCAAACACCAGTACAATTTTTACAAAAAAGCTGGACTCTATTGAGCAGCAGTTGTATCCATCTTACTAGATTAAAATTCACAGAGGCTGGCACATAAACCAAACTGCTTTTAGAAGTTAGATGTTATGGTGACTGACTGCTAGAGTGTACTATATGCTGGTAGCAGCCCATAAAACATGCAAGACAATTTTTATAACTTGTTTTAAAGTTGTATTTTAGTTCTGAAATCTAATTCTCTACTGTCTCACAGGGTGCAATATTCCACACTAGTACAGCTGACACAAAATGCTCAAGTCAACCAGTCTTGCTAGGGGAACAGACAGCCACAGAGCCATCCCAGTCAGTCATCTTCCTTCTGCTTGACACTTCTGAAGAACTGAATGCACTTTTTACCTGATCTTTGCAACAAGTCAATATGAAATCCCTTAGGAGTTTCAGGTCAAATGAAGAAAGAATGTATGTACACACACAGCAGACACATTTCACAATGGTATACAGGTATTACAGCTAACAGACTAGGAATGCAAAATGACTCATCAGAACAAAAGTTTGTAATCATTCATTTCTCATGTAAGTTAAAGATGTGATTAAAAACATTTTTTGAACCTCCCTGAAGGAAAGACTTATGGCTCAGTGGTTCTGCAGCTGACACATTTGATGACACATCTGTTATTTCTTTTCTGATAACTTTCTAAGTGATCCTACGGCTAAAAAAGCCATTAACTTAGAGAATTAGACTTCCTCTGGTGACAGGGACCATCCTTTGTCTTGACAGTTCAGGCTTTTTGCAGCTTTTGGCCCTTCTGCCTTAACACAATATATATGGAAGATTCTCTTCTGAGGCAAATACGCAGGTCATTCTTGCACAAGAAAAACTGAACAACCACATGCCTGGATTTTTAAAATGTATAGCTAAGTGGTCTGCTTTGCCTTGGGAAGTTCTGGTTTCTTTCTGTGTGTGATGCACAGGGTGAAAAGACAAAGGGTTTTAAACAACTGCAATAATTTATACAAATGTTTGTATTTGATCTTAGTCACTCTGGAAACAATTTATGAACAACAGTCACATACTTTTAAGGTGCAATTCACTTAACTAGTGCCTGCCTGAAGATGAGCTGTTTCTCTGTGTTTATGTCTACTGTGGGAAGTTAGAGGAATAGCTCCATTAGAGGTGTCTGCCTTACAAACTTTCCCATCCAGGCAAGCTGAGAGACTCTGTATGGAGAATGAAGGGCTATGAATTGATTCCTTTTGGCTGAGCCCTCTCCATTACCAGAACAATGTTTGGCACAGCTCTTTTCTCCATTTCCCCAGTGATTAATGCTGGAAGACTGCAGCCTGAATCTTGTACTGCCCACTGCAGTGCACATGTACACTAACAGATACACTGCCCAAGCACTCCCAAACCAAAATGATATGGAAGGATCTATCACCCTCCTCCAATAACGGATATGGTTAATAGGAAGGTTTTTCCTTGGCAATTATAAAGAGTAACTATGGGTATAAATAGGAAGGTTTTTCCTTGGCAATTATAAAGAGTAACTATGGGTATATAAAAAGGTTAGGCTTACCTGAAGGGATTGCCATCGTGACTTCAATTCAGTCTCTTTTGACAAGCACACAAAGGACCAAGACAATCAAACAACTAATTATTAGGAAAAAATAATTTGGCAGTGTTCTGTTTTTTCATTTAAAAACGTGATTAACTCTCAGGGAACTCCAGAAAGTGCATATATTGGGGAAATGAAGGGAAAGGCAGACGGCCTAGACCACCAGCTCAGAATAAACTGTCATCAGGAAAAAGAATCACATCTAATTTCCTCTCTTTTATCATCTGCTTCTCCCTTGAAAAATCTCGATGCTTTATAGTAATAAAAAATTTCACAAAGAATAACTGTAACAAAAAAAGGTATTAAATTAGTAGACTGTCAGCCAGGACAATCACGGTCTATTAAGATAAACTTATTCCATGGATATCTAGATGGATTATTCTCTATGTCCATTTAAATGAATTATTTGCACTGCACAGGCTCTTAAGTCTTTCTAAAAGAAACAAGGAAAATAAAATATAACATTGTCACAGCCTAATAGTCCCTCCTGCCTGACAGACAATAGGAGAGAAAAAAACTTCCTGAAAAATGAATGTTGAGTTGATTATTACCAAGCTTATTTTCAAAGTGGGAGGCAATTAGAGCATGGAAACATACTCTGCCATTATTTGTATTATACCAGAGGAAGATAAAGTACATAAATACAAGGATGGATGGTTATTGTTGAAGCACAGTGCCAGCTACTCAGTATCTTACATCGAAGAACTATGTTCTATCAGCCCAGATGTTACACAGAGACAGGCAAGTCTCTAACAGGTACTTATTCTAAAAAATCTGAACCACTGTTTCAAGTTGTTGGGGTACTTTTTTATTTTTAACTGAAGAAGCTGTGGTGAAACTAGAATAAACTTAACCTGCTGTTTAACAAAGCAAAGCGTGTACAACAGAATTTAGGTTGATAAACCATGTTTGTAGAAGATTTTCAGAAGGGCTCTTTGCTCTTTTGTTCCTGACATTATGGGTACTCGAGGTGAAGTGGCACCACTCTGCCTCCTCTTTAGACGTACAGAAGACACTCATTTCAGAGGGTCTACTTTTAATTTGACCTCTTCTGAGGTCAAATATATAACACTCATAAAAAATTACCACTTAACCTTGTAATAGCAATTTTTCTAAGTGCTTAACTCCAATTTACACACACTCTAAAGGAACAGGAAGTTAAGCTTTAATGGGTTAAGCCCCCAAATATTAACTATTCTGGCCACTTTGCAAATCTAATTTAGATATGTAAAGAAGTAGTTCCTTTGAAACCATGATCTTACATGCAGTCAGGATCTCTTTCCTTGGAGACAGTCAAAAGCACCTGGCCAATGGCCCAGCTTGAAGGGGGTTTGGAGTAGATGACCACCTGAATTTTGTTACTGGTTCTGCATCAAGCTTCCAGCTTCTGAACTCTGTCCTATCCACGGAGCAGTCAGAACCAACCCTAGAGGTCTTCTGGCTCTTGGGAGATTCCTTAAATTTCAGATGGAATTGCTTTAATAGAATACTGGTAGAAACATTCACCTTACTGTCCTCCAGCTCACAGCCCTAGCAGCTGTGAGTATTGCAGAAAATATTAACGATGAGATATGTCAAACAAAATCAAATCACAAAAGAGCATCCTCCTCAATTGTACACTGCCAGTAGTTAAAAATGTGTACTTAGTGGAAATGAGCTAATCTTGAGTACTTAAATTATACAAAGTCTACATTATAGAACATCTTTTCACACTTGAAGCGCCCAATTCTCTGTCACAGCCACTGCAGCAGAACTCCATAAAACCCCTGTTTAATGAGATGTCATTTATCTGCAAATACACTTTACAATAACGTATTTCCAACCACTGCAAATTGATTTTGCTTCATTCCTTCCACATGTCTTTGTGCCACAGAGGATAACTCCTTTGATATTAATAGTAATGAAGATGCATTGCATCTGACAGCCCTAACAACATGTTTAATACAACATTTTAACTATAAGTAGATGAAGAATCAGAAGGGAACACTCTTTTCAGATTCCATTGTTCAGAACACAGTCCTGCATAAATGGAATCATCCTACTTAAAAGTTATTTCCACTTTGATATTACTTCTATTTAATGTGACAGTTTTATTTTGGGGAGATTACTTTCTGACACACCGCAAATTATTTTCCCCAAACAATATGGTTTATCCTTCTGTATCTGCTGTAATCAAATTTGTCTCAACAGTCTCCTTTTTCTGGTATATACCTCTAGCAATTAAACATCCTAACTTATTTTAAAATGACAATCCTAAGGTGTCACTTGCAAAGAGAAACAATACAAAACATGCTGTCTCTGACTGCCACTGCACAACACAGGAACAGATTTCTTCAGGCTTTATTTCACCTGCTTTATTACCAGAAAGGGCTGCTTCTGCACAACAACACGAGTTCTGCAGTGATGTTGGTCAGACCTGACTTTTTTCCTGCCATCTGAGTTTGCATTTAGGAGACTCTCCATGGATGCCCACCCACCTAACTCAAACCCTGCCATTGTGTTCTCCATGGGAAAACCACTTAGCAAGCTCCACCTTTATTTCTGCTCTCTCCCATGCAATTTGTTTGCCTAAGGATAACACCTACTTAACAAGGAGGTAAATCTCATCTGTAATTGCACGTACAGAGAATGTTTTGGAAAAGAGCCTATGCTGCAATTCTAAAGCAAATTAAAAGTTTAACTGCAGGGCCAAACCTTTATGGAAGCACTGTATGCAGAGCTGCTGTAGCTTGACAAATATATAAACACAGAAAAACCCCAAAAACTTGGTTAAAAATGAAACAAAAACAACCCACTGCACGCAGTGCTGTCCTTGTCTTTCCTTCTTGCAGTTCCTCATCCCATTAACAAAGTTCTAAGGAAACATTCTCCCTTAGTTTTAGCCCTAACAGGGCAACAATCAGAATGTTACAGATTTTCAGCTTCTAGACCACAATGATGAAGGTGATCTCCTACTACTTGCTTTGGGACAGTACTCCTCACAAAAAGTACAGAAGAAATAATGTTAAGATGTTAGTGCTGCTGACCAACAACAATCACCTCGCTTGAACAGCACAACACAGGGGAAAAGGACCTTCAGGGACATACAGCTCTAAACATTAAAATGGAAATTTTCAAGTCATTTAGTGACAGAACGAGCTGTTAAGACCAATATTAACACAAATCCTCCTTGGAAGCAAGTGCCATAAACAGAGATGAGGTGAAATGCTGCAAGCAACTCCTGAGATCCAAATCTATTCCAAACAACAATAACCCAGTCCACTCTTCCAAGTTTATGCTGACATTTATTGTTGCTCACCACATTCACCTCTTGCTTGTAAGACTCTCAACACGTGCATTAAATATGAACAGCTCCCCAGTTGAGCCCTGAAGTTCCAACTATGAACAACTATTCACTTTCAGATAAAAAAAACCCACTTTGCTGTAATGACCATTAGTTTGTGCACATACTTTACCTGTACATCGTTGGTGTTCATCCTTGTTCCATCCTTGCCAACGAAGATATCATCTATGTCAACCAGAATGTACCTATCCAAGGATAGTGTGAGTTTCTTTCCAGAGAGGAAAGAGATGGCATCTATGAAAATCAGCTTGTGTAGCCAAAAATTCAAGTTATTGCCGAAAAGGACTCGTTGAATCCCATCGTGGAGCCCCAAGTCATGAATTACTGTGGCATAGAGAGCATTTATAGCAGCAGGTGGAGAAAGGTTTTCTGGTGTCTTTACTTTTGCAAATATCACTGGTTGATAAGTTGTGTGATTAATCTGGAAAACGGCCCAGTCATTTCCAAGCAAGGGCCCTTTCTCAAGCTTAGAAGGTTTAGTCACATGGAGCAGTGGGGAATGAGGGTTAATGCAACAGTCCTTAATACCCAGATTGCTGTGGACATGGAAAGGAAAACCCTTCAACTGAAAGCTCTGCAAGCTGTTCTCATTGCCTTTGTGAAATCCAATCACACCTACACCATACTCTATACAGTACTTATCTAGAAGGCCTCTGTTCCAAGAGTCCATATTCACGTACTTTAGAATATTTTCATACACTATGAGAGCGTATTTGCCTTTGTTTCTGTCTATAAGCACTGGGAGGTCACCTTTCCCAGATGCAATCTCAATGTGAAACTGAAACCTGCTAGATTCCAGAATGGTTATTATATCTTGGCCTAATGTTGAGTACTGGCTTTCCACAAACACCAGCACTACAAGGTCTGTCCTCAGGGGATCAATAGGCTTCGTGGTCTTCATCTCCAACAGCTTGTATGGCAACACTTGAGGATCACCACATTCCACTTCTGAAGAGGTTTCAGGAAGTTCATTTTCCTGTTTGTAGCCATTATACAAGTAGTAGGCAGAAATAACTATGCTCACCATACAAAAAGTGGCCAGCAAAATTACTGTTCTTTGAAAATGTCTGTGAAGTTTCAGGATAAAACTCATGGTGTTTACTTGCCTTAGATAGCTCTCAACAGCAGCATGAAAAACAAATACAGATTCTCAACAATTTGTTCCAGTCCTCTGAAATATTTATGTCACCATTGCAGCACACACATCTATCTTCCACAGAGCTTTACCGAAGGTACAGTCTAGAAGAAAAGAAAATCAGAGATTTAATTGCGGCATCACCTCGTGAAGTATCACCTGCTTAAACTAATGGAGAAAGTTTGGAGACCAAAAGCTCAAAATTTTGCAATAATATAGTTTTTCCTGCTCCCACTACTTGCCATGTGCATTTGAAGGTCTCTAAATCTCGCGGCTTCCTCAAGTCAGAGGACTGAATACAGTAGGCAGAGGCACTGAAAAGCAAGATGTAAAAGCAAAGTATTTCCTGTGTTTTAGAAATTCTTTTTACCTAAAGATAATAAAGTAGACAACTGCTAACAACCTAAAGAGTAAAGAAAATTAAAAACCTCCTTCCTTCTACCCCTAAAAAGCTGGAGGAACAATTCTATCTTGCACTAGTTTTTCGAACAACCAAGAACATGAACACCACCTTACCTCTTGCACAAACATATACTGATACACTCTGTATTATATCTGTTGTAGAAATGCCTTTAAAGTAAAACTTCATTCCTGCAACATTAGAGGAAAACAAAGGATTTTTCTGGACTGTGGAGTTTTGCAAACTGTTAGAAGCACTTCGCATTTATTGGCATTAAAAACAAATACAATAATCAAGCTCTTAAATTTGAGAAGAGAAAGTAATAAATCAAGTTAAATCTAACAGGCAGATCACCTAAGGATATACTTATGCTCTATCTTGTACTAAAGGAAAGAGCAATTTTTCAAGGCAGCCATACAACTGCTGTCAAAACTCTCTAGTATAACAACTGGATGGTGTGACAAGCATAAAATAATGATCATAAGTCATAAACAGAGGTTCAAAGCAGATTTTGAAAAATATTGAATGTGTGAAGATCTAGAACACACCACTGTCATTAACATGGTCATTTCCCAACTGAAAGCTTGTTCCATTCCTGGTTGGTTCTTTTTTGACCCTACACTGTAAGTAAATTGGTCTTTAACTCCAGATTTTCAAAAAAGCTAAAAACCATGATATACTTAACAGTACCTATGTGATGTCCACAAATTTAATTAAATCATTAAGACAGATCTTCCTAGTGCCATGATAAGCATAACATAAAATATGATCGAGAAAAATCAGATGAGGGAGAAAAAGGAACTCTAAGGCATTCTATTTGTCAAAACTGAAAAATTCAGGAAGAAGAGCAAGTGTATGTGAGCTGTCTCATTCATATAGTTAAGATTCATAGCAAGATTCCTGCTGTCTGGATAGATTCTACTCTGGACAGATTTTACCTTCCTCGCCTTCTATTCACAGATACCTGTTTATCAACCCCTTCTCTTCTGGGAAGACTTAAACTCAGCCTTAGACCTTATCTGCAGCTGCATGAAGTCCTGCTCAAAGCTTTTGGGCAGGAGACCTTCCCTCCACCCAGGCTCACTAATCAGTGTTAGACTAAAATAACATAGCCCCAGCTTCCTGGTTTCTATCTGCAAAAGAACCTGAGGAATGCAAAAAGACCAAACAATATGGAAGTACCTTTAGAAGAAAACAACATTCTTAAGCACTGAAATGTCTGATCCTTGCCACAGTAGCTTCAAGAATTTCAGCCTGAATGTCATAACAAAGATACTTAATATGGTTAACAAGTGATGTGACAAAGAGAAGTTCCATCCTGAAAGAGCTAACACCAGAGAGGTTTCCAGACAGATGATTTTTCATTTCACACACACAAAGGGTTCTCTTCATTTTGCATTTCCAATTCAGCTGCCTGAATGCCAAGAAACACATAATTTCTGTGTCTAAAATTAACACAGACTGCATTCTGTAGAAAAGCTGTACATGCACCTACTTGTCTTTGATAATCACAGACCTGGCTGGTCTAAACATGGAAAAAAAAAGAGAATTGACACTGACCTAAGCCCATAGGAAGGAAAGGCTGATGAGACAGAGCTGTTTAAGCTGGGTATTAAAGGGTTGCAACCCAAGAAACATTTGCTACAAGGACACAGTTCCTAACGCCATTCCATAGAGAGGAAATTCTGGAGCCAGCCCAGAAGCCTGTGTTTTCTTCAAGAAAAGCCCTGTCATTGTATCCTCAGCTCCTAATTGCAGGTACTCCCGTGGGGCTACAGAGTGCAGCTGTAAGGAGGAGTGGCTGCAACTGCCAAGACAGATGCGAGGCTCCACTGTGAGGAATGAAGAATTCTCCAAGGCAGCAGGACACAGCCAGACTTAGCACATTCCCTGCTAAAGAGTCGGGAAGTGGGATAGAACAGAGCAAGGCACAAGTTTTAAATGCACGTGCTCCCTTGTATCAGCTTGAGGCTCATCTACTTTTCACTTGCTTCAGGACTGGCTTGCATGGCAGGAGTTCAAAAGAACACAAAAACCAAGAAAACAAAAATATTCAAAGAGAACATGCATTTTACAGTATCAACAGTCTCAAAGCCTTGATGAAACCCAGCTGCTTCCCTCAAGGGCCAGCAGCATTTTTCCCTGAGCAATAGTACTTGCTGGAGACTCTAGTGCTGTATTACAGCAGCGTGCTAAAATAACTCACAACACACCCCCCTGACAGTGACATCCTTGGCATGCACCACACTGTGGGACCTATGGAGATTCACAAGAGCTCAAGCTTGTTAGTATTGTTTCAGTGAAAAATCATGAGGAATACCCACAGATAACATAAGCAATCTCAGCTCTTTTTTATTTCTACAGTCATGTGGAGTTCAGTGACAAGAGGAATATGGTCCCACCTGTACCTGTAAGCATTTGAAAACAGGTGTCAGATATTGTATGAATCCACAGTTCTGCAAAGCTGATGTTGCAACAAATTTTACCTATAAAATAATTGACATGGTATTTTCCCATGGTCTGAAGCAATAAAATTTGTGGGTTTTTTTAATTTAGAACTTAATTGCTTTAGAAGAATCTGTATTTGATCTCTACAACCTAATTGACCTCCTAGTTTGCATTTCCACACCACCATGTTAAAATTCAGACCAGAATCTTTTACCTCTGCTGCTCAAAGTAGGAAGTATCAAAATGCTCCCTCTTTAAGGTAAAAATTAGCATCTTTGAATATTCAGAATTTGGTTTTTAACTTACAGACTCACTATGGAGAAGATCTGGCTGAGAGAAAGCTGAGTCACGGAAGCAAGTGTTGCATTTTGTTATGAACACAGACAGCAAGGCTCAATGTTCTTGTCATCTGCTGCAGAAGTGGTTTCTGCAGCCCAGAACCAGTTCATGTGAAAATCTCGCTGGTACACAAAAGAAATATTACCTTATTAAGCAGAAGATTTACCATTCTGAACAGCACTGCTGGGCAGTCACAATTACAGGCATCTGCAGGCAACCAGCATGAAATAGATCCATGTGAATAGAGATCTTCAATTTGGATTGGCTTGGGGGTTTATAATTTGTTTTTTTAATTCCTTAACGAAGTAGCACTGATGACAGAACAAATACTGTGGGGAACCACAAAGACCTGAAGCACACCATAAGTGAGTTCCTACCACCTACAGCTTTCTTTAGTTTGTTGGTAAGCATAAACGAGCAAATTCTTGGCTTCTGTAAATCATTTCACCCTCATAATCCTAATGGAAACTCTTCCTGGGAACGCAGCTTACTGAATTCTTCACAGGGGTTCTCAATCCAGCAAAAACAGATGCCCTAGTACAAAACTAGGTACCTGCACAGGCACATAAAACTGCACAGAATTTAAAAAAAGTCTACTGAAGTTGAATCATGAGTACCAAGACAATTTTTTAAAATGACAAGAAACTTTTTTCTCCTGTGGTAACATCAAGATTAAAGCAACAGGCTCAATTAAAATATCAATAAATAAATAAAAAACTGCTCTCAAATCAAATTTATCAAAGTCCAGTAAGAAAACTCTGGTTTAGTCTTACCTCAAGCCTGCACTAGGGCAACTGTTCACTGTGACCCTTGATTAGAAACAACAAACTTGGGTCATACTTATAAAATATACTCTTAAAGAGTAACAAAAATCCTTTCATCAAGAACCACTATCCTTTCATCAAGAACTACTAAAAGAGGCTTAGTTCTGGACTGAGTAGTCATCAATATTTTTCAGGTATATTACATTTGTCTGGAGACATATTTCTAATAACTTTCTTCTAATAATCCCCATCACTATATTCTCATTCTGTTCTTTATCAACCTGGACACTATCACAGTGCTGGTGACATATTACATCAAGGATGAGTTTTAAATGAAGAGCAGAAAGAAAGGAGGCATATTATTTAGCACATTACTACAGACATTTAGATCTTCGCTGATTACAGTGCTGCTTAACTGCTTTGAACATAAAGGTCTGCTCTGGCCAGTCACTAAAAAATAGAACCTCCTCAAAGGAAACATTCTGAAGTCATTTCACTGTTACTAAAATGGAAATCTTTGTATATTCAGATGATATGGCAGGAAGCAGCAAAGTACAACTCAACACAACCAAACCTGGGGTGAACAGCAGGGCTCAGATTTTCAAATCAGTTACGTAAATACCAAAGTAGCCCCCGAACACTGAGTATCCCTACTTACAGCCTAATTTTACTAAATATTCAAGCAGTGACAATTCAAACGAGTAAATCCAGGCTGAGAATGAGACCTTACAACTGCATATTAAAAAGACATGTTCAACTTGCAAAAATGCTGATATGAGACATGAGCCGTCAAGGGAAGTCTTTGAGACCGCTCAATATCACATAACAAACCCTGGAATGTGAGAATATTGAAGGGCTTACAGTCTCTCACAGATATTAGGAATAAAAAGGCAATGGCTTAGGCAGCACAACAATCTTAGTGGATAGAAATTCTTTTTCAAGTCCTTGAGGTAAGCAGTTCTCAGTTTCTATTGTACCTGTGATATTCTCAGCTCCATGCGGCATTGCCTAATGCAGTACTACAAACCCTTACAGGATAGAGATCCATGCATTACAGTTTGTCAAGAAAAATATTTATAAAGGCTAAATACACCAGGTTTAAATACAGTTTAAAAGAAGCCTTTGAAGACTTCAACAGAACACAGAAGTTTGGTTTAGTCTTCAAATTACTCTTTACCTTCACACAGTGCTTTCTACAGAAAGATCTTTAAGCTCTTGACATCATACAATTTTTCTGGGATAAACCCTGTTATTTTTCAGCAATTACAGAAACATCACTATCTAAAGAAGAAATGATTTGCTCAAGGTCTCTGAGATCAATGTCCAGCATGCTGTCTGGTCCATGCCCACACCATTACATCCCTTTACTTTTCTCCAACAACTGCCAAGTGAAAAGAGGCAGAGTTTAGCACCAATTCTTCAGACAGAACTGACTGAGGATGCTGACAGTGAGGGAAAACCTGTTTCTTTCACTTACCATTTTATTAGGAAGAGAAAGCCCCACCATACCAAAACCTGCAGCAATTATCCAGCGCATCAGATATTGAACTGAATAATACAAAAGTTTTCCACCATTTCCCGAGGGCTGCACATGATAGCTGAACCGAGCAGCAACACATATCAATTTCTGATGGGATTTGAGGATCCAAGCAGCTATAACCACCTGAAGTTACGAATAATTACCGCACTAGGCTGACTAATTCTGTTCCCCAACAGAGCCACAACCAATTCCCGCAAACACTAGAGGGCAACAGCGTCGCGCAGAACTCCGCAAGGAGAGAGAAAGGGAAAAGCCCAGCCACTGAAGGGCTGGTGCGGGGACCGCGCCAGGCAGATGCTGAGCGCGCCGGGAAACAAGAAAAACAATCCCAAAACCCAAGAAACACCAGCGAACAAGCCCGCAAACGCTGCCTCCGCAGCGGGGGCCTCAGTACGGGGCAGCCGTCCCGTCCTGCCGCGCTCCTGGCCCGGACGGTGCCCACAGCGGAGCGGGAGCCTGCGCGGGGGCTCGGGCACAACTTTGCCGGGAGCGCGGGGCCGGCGAGCGCGGAGTCGCGCGGCTTCNCTGGGCTGCCGCCGGGGGTGCAACACCGCCCGGCAGCCTCGCCGCGCCCTCCCGGAGGAGGAGCCGCGCTCGCCAGCGAGGGGCGGGCGGGGGCTCCGACGCGCCACCTCCCACATCGCCCGCCCTCCTCCGAGGTTCGGCCGGGCCGGGGGTGGCTCCGGCCCCGGGCCCTCAGGCTACTCCCGCCCTCAGCGACCCGCGGGGTCCGCCCCTCACGGCATCTGCGGCACTCCGCTCCCGCACGAGGGCTGCCGCTCCCTCAGTTGTGGGATTCTTAATCCCCGTCTTAAATAACGTATGGTTTAATACAGTTTTTTGCTCCCCCGAAACCGATGTAGGAAGCCCCTGCTGCAATCGCGCTGAGGGGAATCTGAACTCACCCTCCCGCCAAATCCCTCGCTGTCGGTGCAGCTTTAGCTATGGCCGATTTCTGAGCCGATCTAAAGGCAGCAGCGCACAAGAGTGGAAATTCCGTGAGGTCAAATCACATTCTGCCAAGACAATGTAGAGTTAAAATCTTGAGAGAATGCCAGTTACTGGGTTTGCAGCCTCGCTGCTTTTCTTTATTGAATTTTCTAACCCTATGCTAAACACAGTTCCACCGCATTTTTCACTGATACCCTGCATCCCTCGCTCCATGGAGCTGCTCCATTACTGCAGGTGAGGGAGTTAGGATTCCTTGTCAGAACTGCCTTAACTTTCACAAATGGGAAATAAAATTAATAAACTTTACAAGTGCCCTCTTGATCCATCTAATTTACCTACAATTGTCCAGTGATTATTAGCTCACCTAACTGCTGACAGTTCAATACATTGGATTAACTCCATCACCAGCGCTTGTCTGTCCAAACCTTCCTTTCTGTAACTAATACAAGGCAAAAACTTAAAGGAGAAAAGCTACAGTCACCCAAACGTTGTCTTTCCAAACATCAGGAGAACTGACAGCTCTTAATTAAAGAATACTTTTATTTACTTTCTCCTCTTTTTCTCCCTTTAATTCTCATGACACACTGAATGCCCCAAATTTTACTGTTTTCTAAGCTACAAAGCAGTGCAAGGTCCATACTTAGCTATACTTAGAGCAGAAAAGAGAACTTGTCAAAAGGGTTTAAGGCAGTGTATATATCACTCTGCAGTAGTGAGTCCATCCAAAAATCCTGCTGCCCTCTAGGTATTCTACACAAAGATATTCTCCCCACTTAGCCTTTTTGACTGGGTGAGCATCCTGATACAGTCTTGCTTTGGGGACTCTGTTACGATGGATTTTTCCTACAACAGGCTAGGAAGCATGGGGTGGAAGTCAGCCACAAGTGACTGAAATTCTCGGCTGTGAGTTCAAACTCACGGTTTCCCTCCTGCCCTTCTCTCTGAGCAGCTGTTTTTAGGTTATCACTGGCCAGTCTGTACAGAAACGTGGTGGAGAGCGCTTGTCCTCGGAAGCACTTGGCTGCTCACAGAGATGTGCCAGACACCGCACAGCTGAGGGCTGCAGCGCTGCACGTCACCAGCTGCAGCACCGAGTGCTTCTGGCAGGAGTATTAACAGCTTTCATCTTTCTTGGTGCTACTTTTCAGGTTTTTTGCTCTTGAGCTGTCAGTGCAGCAGGAACTGGGAGTGATGTCTTAGCCATTCTTTGAGCAATACATCTTAAGACATCGCTGACTGCGCTTCTGGCCAAGATTTCTGCCTGGCACACAGCACTTGACAAAAAAATAGGAAAAGGAGTAGTAAATCCAGACAAGAAATCAGGGAGGACGAAAACCTACTTACTGAACTGCAGGCAAAACAAAGACACATCTAGACAACTGACAGTCTCCACCATGAACTAAGGACTCGGCTTTCTGCCTTCCTTACTGCTAGCCTCTACACATGAATGCACCCTTTCCCATTCATGTTTTCCTTCCAGCTCAAGTCTCCACCTGTACCATGTCCTTCTGCATCATCAGCAATCTCTCTTCCTCAAAAGAAGTGAATCTCACCCTGTCTCAGGGTCTTACCACTTTCAGGCAATTACTGCAAGAAACGGTTCCAACCATTGCATGGCTCTGCGTCTGCAAATGAACTGTTGGATCCACAGAAACCTGTGCAAAATGTTGGTTATTTTTGGGGTCATACAATGTACAGATTGATTATACTGCATATCAGAAAGGTCATTGTTTGGAGCATTACTTGAAATAGCAACACTTTTCCATTAACAAAGAAATACTTTTACCACACCTGCCATTTGGTTTGAGACATCTTCTAACCAAGCACTCATTTTTATTTGTATTATTTTTGTTGGCATTTTCTTGTAGGAAGGCATTAAATTGAGATAAGTATTTTAAAACAAGGAGCATCAAGGCAATTGCCTGTTATTAGTCATTTCATGATTACTTTTTTAAAGCTATTACGAATGCTACAAGTCAAAAGGCAAACTTACTGTAGATTTACCATGCTCTTTGGATTAATCAGAAACGTGTTAAACTGGGAAAGATTTTCTTTACAAGTTTCATGCAAATAATGGGGAGATAAATGTGGCCTAAGTTTTAAGAAATGCTTGTGGTCAAAAATGTAACCAGCTATGAGGCTATCTCAGAGAAGAAAAAACCTCAACACTGTTCAAGTTTACAACTCAACTACATTTTTCCATTATTGTTACTACAATACCCTTCACTTGTGAAGTGTGTAATGACTATTCTATAGCAAACAATACGGGAAGCCAGCCACACTTATAGATTTTCCCTATAAAGCCACTGGCTTTCAGATGGAAAACCCATTTATTGTTCCTTTTCAGAACTTTCTATTTAATTTTCAATAACTTAGCCTAAAAAATCCCACTATCTGCATACATTATAGTAATATCTTTCAAGCCAGTGGAAGGAAGTTGCTAATTACATGCCACGGGTGCTGACTGCTTGGCAGCAGAAAGGCAGTTTTAGCTCCAGGCTTAGAATAAACTATTGTTATAAATATGTTTTGTTCCATGTTAATCAGGGTATTGAGACAACTGTCATCTTTGCACAATGATCAAATGGGCACCTCTGGAATTCAAGAAGCTCAGGAATTCATTAGGTGTGTCTGCTGTGAGCTGCAAACCCACCCTTTACCGCTCAAGTCATGCCATGTTTAGTGCAAGACAGATCCTTTAATGAGGAGGACTGAGCATTTTCTGTTGCAATTTACCAGGAAATTTGCTTATGAAAAGAGAGAAAAGACTCTTCCTTCCCATTATACCAGGGTCAGAGGTTCCAAGTTAATAAATATACAAAAAGAAAATAGCTGCATTGATTCAGAATCTATTAATTTTAGTGAGTTAGTTTGAATGTATGTCAATTTGAGTGAAATCTCCTTAGCAGTAGTGAAATTGGTTACAGGAAAGGCATAATGGGGATGGAAGAAAATGCAAAAGAAACCAAGTCTCTACAAGCACAATCAACAGTCTGAAGCATCTTTGCCCTTTAAAGAAAGTAATGTGTAATTAAAACTTCTGTTAAAAATTGATTTTAGAATATATAATAAAATAGACCTAAGAAGAATTTGTATTATTACCCTAAAATCAATTCATTTTCCGCACCAATAATGAAGGAAAAGTTCTAAAATCATCTTGTACATCGCAAAGAGGGAAAATATTATACTGCTATACCCAACACTTGAGCTGAGCAATAATGCAAACACTTCCCAAAGCAGAATGTCATTCACAGTCAGCTGGAAAAATAATCATAGTTTCATCTTTCCTTCCCCTTAGCAGAAATAACTCTGGAGAAAATGGGCAATTTAGCTGCTTTTTTTTTTTAAATAAAAAGCAAAATGCTTTAGCACTGCCTTCAACTTATTCACACCCTTCCCTTTCTTCTGTATAAAGAAATCCCTCCTGCCTTGCGTGCTCCTGAACACAGCACCCAAAGCATAGCCTCGCTTCCCTGTGGCAACAAACAAAGAGCAATAACCAAAAGAGTTTGCACAGGAGTGGGAAATTACTCAGCATGCAAGGTAATGCTGCAGAATCAGTGACATGACTGTCTGCTCCAAACTGAGAGCTCATCAGCTGGGAATCCTTGAGGTGAGAAAGGACGTGGGGACCAGTCAAAGTTAGGGGGTGTCTGTCAGCTGCCAAAGTGATGTGTCTGGAAAACAGTACAAAAGAGAGGAGAAGGAGAGGTGGATTCACGGCAGTGTTGATGCTATTTCATATGGCTAAGGTACACTCTTACTTGCAAGGCTGGTTAAAGTTCAGGCAAAGTGATTCCAAGTGGAAGAGGTGGAGAGAAGAGCTGTTCCCAAGATCAGGTGAATACACATCCAGTCCCACGACTGTCAAGGCAAAGGCTGAGAGCTGATATAGCTGCAGCACTTGAGGGGGAGACAATATGCACTGGCAGCTCACAAGTATTTAAGAAAAATATATTTTTGGCATAATAATGATTGGGTAAAACTGGTGCAGAAGGTTAGGATGGAAATGAGAAGAAGCTCTTAAATGACGAAGAGCAAAGCAGATGTGTTCTGTGAGCAGTGAGGGCAAAAAGCATGGTTAGCTTTGAGATGGAGCTTGGATGGCCATCAGACATTGTCCATGACGGTGCTGGACTGGCCTTGATGGAGGATGAAGAGCATCTATCCACCAGTGACCACAGAGTTTTTATAGTGCTGGGAGATCAAACTCAACAAGAACACAAACAAATCCTCATCACTGATGCTGGAGCTGCTATTGGCTGTTTCAGCTGTGGTGGTTTGTTTGTCACACTGGTTGTTTCACGCTGTCTGTAGGCACCAGAGAAGATGAGCACCTGCACTCTGTTCACATGAATATGAACATCTCCTCACAAGTCATCATTTTTTAATGAAAGCCTGTATTCTGGAACATAAGATTTTAGCCTCCAGGGAAACATATCAGCTTGTCATCTGTCCCACAAGTCAACAGGAAAAGAAAAAAAAGAGTGAAATTGTTTTCTTTCCTGCTAGAATTAATTTGAATACCAGATCTTTCTGCTCATTAATATTTCAGTTCTCCCCAAACATGAAATAGACTGAATTATCAGATAAGCTGTAGAACTCTTATGTTTGCCATATATTATTTTGATATAATCATAAAGAATTATGTCAATAGGTTGCCCATATGTAATCATGCACCATGAACAGAGATCTTAATTACCCCACCATCAATATCCATGATAGCCCATATTATGCAGGGTATTATCCTATACTGTTATATGTGATGCCACACGAATACCATATGGGAGAGGGATTTAAAAAAGGTTACAGGCTAAGAAGTGTATTTTATTCCACTCAGAAAACTCAAGAGAAACAATTCTTTTCAAAGATCCAGAGACTATAATTACATGCAAAATGTTAAGTCACCTTAAAGGCAAATGCTAACCCAGACAAACTGAAGGTTAAAATTAAAAGCTAAAACTTCCTATTGTTATTAGTGCCCCACTGCACTAGATATTGTGCAAATATATGAAAAAAGGGACTTCCATCACAAGGAGTTTAATTCTACCTTTCAGCTTGGTTGTTCTAGAACAGAAACTGTAGTAGGTTTAAGCCAGTGGCTGGTGGTCATATAATAGCACTGAATTATAATGCCACAAATTTTGTATGTAATTCCCTGTGAAGTCTCCTAGGAGCTTTGCCTAGAAAATGCTGCTTTGGCATGTCAGCCTTAGCACTTAATTTCACTTACCCATTGTGTGCCACAGTCCTTCCACATTGTGCCTGCTCCTGGGCCACAAACTCCACAGGACGGGGTACAGAGGCAGCTGGACAACTCAGGAGACTCCCATGAAACCTGGATGCACTCCCCTGCTTGTGAAGTGTCCCAGGCATCTGTGATGACATGGATGTATGAACAGGAAGGGATGCTCCTGCCACCTTGCAGTGCAGCAGGGGGAGCCCAGCCAATATCGCTGACACTGTAACAGATCCCTGTGCCTTACAATACCATTTCTAACTATCTCCACAGGGTCTGAAGTCTTGATTCTGGAAACCACTCGAGTGCCACGGGACTATACACACAGGAGATCAGAGGCCTGGACACAGGAAGCTCTGGGAAAGTTGAGCCACACTGAGTTCAGGGAGAAGGCCCAAGTTCACCATGAGTGAGCACCACAGCCAGTAAAGTACTAAGAAGCTGGGATTTCTGCTGCAGAAGTCCTCAGTGCACTTTGAGGCTGATGTTTTCACTGAAGGGCACTATCAGAACTTCTCAATTTGTACAGAATACTGCCAATTCTTTTCTAGAATTATTATTTTGCTTTTCCAAACACTATTTCCTGTTTGAAGCAGACTACAGACTGATGGAGGTGCACGCTTTGCCTGCAGCAAAGGAGCATTCTCCTTCTCTATCTTAACACTGCAGTATTTCTCTTCTTGGATGTAAACAGTGTCCAAAGAACTCTAATCCCATCCACGCCCGGTACAAAGAAAACAAACAAGGAATGATTTACTCACATTTGACTGGGCTCTGTATCTTATTAGATGAAGATGAATTACTGTGCTGAACAGGGACACATTCTCCTGGAAAATCCATCTTTGTAGACTCTGGTGCTCAATCTCATGCCTCGTGCAAATGTATTTTAGGATGCTATTGCCATTTTCCACTTGGTGATGCCACACAGCGGAGCAGCTCTGACAGAGGGAGGTTCCCTTGCTAGCAGGCTGCCACAGCTGCAAAATACAGCTCCAGCCTGTGACCTCCAAATGCCTCTGCTCTTGTGTTCCAGGACAGGTATCATTTCCCTACTTCTGCCATGCACTGATGACGTCATTTAAGCAAAAGATTGACTCCTCTCCCTCTTTCCTTCCATCATCCCACTGTATGCACTGCACTCTGCCTTCGCAGCCACTGCCGAGACAAGTCTGTCCATTTAGACACAGACCAAGAATTTAACTTTGTTGAGACTGGATAGAAAGCTGAGGGTCTGCATCTTGTGAGAAGCTTTATAGATGGCTATGGTATGGAATTGATGCTTTCTTCTAGGGAGAAATCTGTTTTAAAACCCATTAATTGTTGATACATGTTCAGCTGCTATCAGAAAAAGCCCATTGCAGTTCGTCCTTAAGTCATTGCACAGGTACATTAGCCATTGCTCAAACCAACAAAGCAGTAAATTAACAACAAACAAGCTAATTTTTCCCATTCTCCTTCCATTTTCTTCAGCTTTTAGTATGAACCGATCAAACTCAAATCTAATTTGTCTCCTCCCACAGTATCTTACTCTCTACCCGTGTAAACACTGAATAAAACCTGTTTTTGAGCTCCTTCCGAAGGTAACACAGTGACAGCACTCGTAAGACACGCAGCATTACAGTTTTTAATAAATCAGTCTTCACAACAGCATTTCTAGAACTCCTCTTCTAGAACTGGCAGCGTAATGAAGAATGTCCCTACCTCTTAGTCTCAGACGAGATTAAAATACTTTTCAACAGTTGCATTTCTCTGTGAAGTTTCTCTAATTACAGTCTATTTTCTTATTTTACTCAGTGCAGCTTCACTTGCAAGAGGCAATACCCTGTGATTGCATGGCCACAGCTCTCAGGTACCTGCTCAGTTCCTGTATCCCAGCTAAGATACCAGCCAAAACCACCTGTGGTGCTGCCGTGTGTTTTCCCTCCCGCAGGCATGCACTGGGCTCTGAACAGAGAACTCTCACTTCACAAAAGCCACTGAACAGCAATTAAGAAAGGTTTATTATGAATCCCCTCTGCATGCAAAGCTACCACTGACCTCAGAGAATGTTTTGCATTGTAGGACCACGGCTCAGATGGTGGTGATTTCTAACTGGTGTGGACACGAGCCAGCTTCAAAGATTAGCTCTAGAAGCAAAAAGCTCTATGAGGGTAATGACTCCCTTAAGACACACAGTTGTATAGGTTTCTCCCTTAAAAACAAGGAATCACATCTCTTTTCCAAGCTTTCAAATAAAAAGAACAATGCTTGTCCATATAATTGTAAGGTAGCACTCCCAACATGATCTAATGAGAGTGATGCCAGCTCCTGTATGGTTGGAAGGCCAACTGCACAGAAAATGTCCCCCTGTTCTGCAGTAGACATTCCCCAGTGCAATGTTTTTTTCTTTCAGGCTTAATTGAATTTCACAGCATTTGCTTGTACACGTTGTTGTT
Organism: Anthoscopus minutus; assembly: GCA_013399455.1. Taxonomy (NCBI): domain Eukaryota; kingdom Metazoa; phylum Chordata; class Aves; order Passeriformes; family Paridae; genus Anthoscopus; species Anthoscopus minutus. The sequence goes on along the minus strand of VWYI01046367.1, from coordinate 121,766 downwards.
CTCTACGTAAGCTTTTCCTTTCTCTCTCTCTTTTTTTTTTCAAATCAGACGTGCCGCTTACAATTCGCCTTCCACCAGGTCGAAAAAGAGAAGAACAGAAATCCAGCTTTGCATAACAACCAATTGTTATTCAAATTGTTATGAATGGCAATTCAAATTGTTAAATCAAGCCAAGAGTCAGTATAATGCAATGTTAATTTTCGTAGGGTAGATAGAATATGAAATATTTTTACAACCCTAGTCATTAACAGAGTACATTAGGTTTATGTTTTGAAATCAGGTTGCTACCGAGACCTCTGTGTTTAAAACTATTTTATGAAGCCAAGAAAGGCTTCATAAAAAATGAGACTTACTGGGGAGCTGGGAAATTGTCACCATGTTGAACATGCTGTTGTTCCTGCACTGAATTGGCAGCTTGGGCAGTATTCTTATAGGAGAACTGGGAGAAGGTAAATCACATGAACCCTCTTGCCATCTCATGCTCAGATGGCTCTGGACAAAACAGATTTTAAATTATAGTGCTTACTCAGTTGAACTCATTTCCTTCCACTGCTGACCAGGAGCAGTAGGACTTCAGGAGTTCACTCCCCTCTTGTGCTACTTGTAATTCTACATTTTCTGAACTGCCATTTGTACTTTACCATGCACAAGAGGGAGAAGGGCTCTATCAGCTGGAGGTCTGGGTGTACTCAAACTCTGCTTGGGCTCTCCAGCGGGTGTCCAGAGATCATTCAGTGCCCAGTGTCAGTACTGGAACCCAGCTTTATTCTCTTCTCTCTTCCAGCTGTGCTGGTATGCAGGGTCTCACAGGTGTAGTCATGATGGAAAATGTCTAGCACAAGAAAAAGAACACAGAAAGGCCTCTGTGCTTGCAATGACAAGTTTTTGAAGTCACAGCCTCTGATACTATTTTGTCCTTTCCAAACTGAAACTACTGGCAAGAGCCTTAAAAACTCTTGTTGATCTAAGAACAAATTTCAAGTACAACCAACCCTATGGCAACCTGCAAGCACGTGTTCATTGCTAACTTCCAGTTATGTAATCTGCTTTTCAGAAACCAGTCCTGTTTTCTGGAAAACGTCCTTGGATCCTTCCTCAACTATTTTGTCTCCATGGCTCAATAATTAGCCCCTACTGAATGAGATGAAGGACTTCTACACTTTTGTTTATCAAAAAGCACATGACCCTTTCTTTGATCCTATTACAAGACAGCAGCATTACTGAGATAAAGTGTCTTTGTTCAAAAATGTTCATAATGTGCACTTCTCCAACACTCATCAGTTACTGGCATCTCATTTAATCAAAGCGAATAAAAACATCAGTATCATGTTTTTCACAAAGTTTGCTCTTTGCAGTCACCTATACTTCCTGACAAATAATGAGCCTCATATTCCCAGGGGTTTTTATACAAAGTAGGGCACAAAAAGAAATACAACCTGGTCTGTCAAGTGGCTGAAAAACATCTACTAAGCCTTATCCAAATACTCCTACATAATGAAACCTCTCCTGTACTCCTGCCAGTCCATGAGACTGAAGTTCAAGTCTTAAAGGCTCATTTTCAATACCTCCTCAAGCAGTAGAAATCCAGGAAGATAACTTCTTTTGAGAATAAGCACAGCCTATGTCCATGCTGCTACTGAATTTCATCTACCTCTATGAGAAATAACTGCTTTCCTCTCTGGGAATTGCAAATAGTAAAATATATTAGTTCTCTACTTTTCTATTCCTCTTTTAAATGAAGGCACTAAGACTCAAAAATATGAAGCTTGGACACAGACATAAAGGGTCATAAAGTGACAAGAGTAAGCAAACTCCAGAATAGCAGGGATCCAGTGACACTGGATCTGTTCTGTGAAACTGGATGGTAGTGCTGGGACAGCCTGGGTGAAGGGATTGAAGTGCATAAACTTAAAGGGGGAGGGGGGAATCCATGATGAGCCCTATGAGCTGTAAGAAGACTGATGGACAGAAATTGTTGCTATGGGTCTCTTGTAGACTATCACAGCAGTTGGGCACCTTAGTCTTTGCTGCCTCCTCCAGCTTTCTGACACACAAATGACCTCATCAGAGACCCCACTGTATGTAAACAGAGTCCAAGGGAGCAGAGGCAAAGGGCACACACTGAAAGGCAGGAGGTTCCCCCACTTTTCACTGTGCAGGTGACTGAATGCCGGCACCGGTTGCCTGGATAGGCTCTGGAGTCTCCATCCCTGGAGCTGTACAAAACCTTTTGGAAATGTTGCTGGACTGCTGCTGTGGGGTGACACAGCTGGAGCAGGGGCCTGGATGAGATGACCCCCCGAGGGCCCTTCCAGCCTCAGCCATTCAGCAATTCTGCCACATCAAAAGACTTCCCTCTACACTTGCTACTGCTGTGAGGCTGTTGTGTCACAAATGCCTTAAACTCAACCTCTGTACATTCTCAAAAGTCAGTGGTGAGATAATTGTTTGACTTGCCTGACTTCCCTGAGGACAAATTAGATTCTCCTCATATATGCTTTACCTTTCCTTACATTATTATCTTGCTCCTGTAGACCTTGTTCAATGAGGCAAAAAGCCTGTGATTTTAATGACAATATTGCCATAGTTACTGTAGGACTGTGCTCTAGAAAATCATCAAACTTTCTTCTTCTTTTCTTTTCATAATTGCATTTTTAGAGGCAAATTACCTGTGGTGCTTCCTGCAGTTTATTTATGCTTTAGAGTGCAGGAACACACAACTTGCAGCTCTTCGGCTGCAAAGCCCTTCACCCTGCTGATAGGTGATATGATAGGAACATCAGGGCTTGGGTTTCAAACTCATACTTGAATTTAGCCAGGTGCTTTGTGAGCAGCCATCCAGTCTCTCTGCCCTTAGGTGCGACTGGAGGGGCCTCTGCTGTTCCAACCTGACAGCTCTAGCCAACCTTGGCAGCCTCTTTTACAAGCTGCTTTACTTTAAAAATGGGCTGTGATGCTGGGACCAGAGTAAGTACAAAATATGTTACCATCAGATATACAAACAAATCTCTGAGGCACAGGAGATGTTCTTACAAGAATGTTCTGCTCTGCTTGGTTCAGTCTTCTTGGTCTGAAACTTTTAGACTATACCAGAATTGGAGATAATTCAAAAGCTGGAAAAATAAATCTCTTCTCAGAGATACTTGCTGTCATTTTCAATGAAAACTTAATTAGTTTTCTCTCCCTGTGACCAAAAAGCATGTCTTTTCTATTGTCAGACCTGGAAGAATTATGAGACTTAAGCACAAGTACATGATGCTAATGAAGCTTTGCCTTAGTTTCAATCCACTCCATGCAGAAGCAATCAGACTAAATCACACTCTGTAAAAACAGCCCACACCCAAAAAACCTAAACCAGCCCAAAATTCTATTTTCTCCTAACTTTGATGAACTTAACGAAAGAGTAAAAAATGAAGATGATTTTTATTGTCACTTGACCTCTAAAACACCTCAAAATAAACATATAAATAATATTTAACTTGAAGCTGATCACTCTTTTCTTCTGGTTGATACTTATGCTCAAGAAGAGCAGCCATAAGAGAAGTCCACTACAAAAAAGGAAATTACTACATGTTTGTTTCATGACTACTTAACAGGGTCTTTGTTTATGAACTATATATCTCCTTAAAAATAATTTATTTCATGTCGTGGTTTTGGGGGAACCCCCATGGAAGGAGTACACATGGGGATACAGCTGTGAAATGACTCCTGCTTCTTGTAAGCCAGTTTGACATAATGAGGTGGAGAAATAGCTATTTCTATTGTTTTTATTTTTAATATACAAAGAGGGATGTGCACTTGACGTAAGATATGAACTACAGGATGGGTTTAACTCTGAGATACAGAACTCAGAGTTAAGGTCAGTATAGAAAGCTTTAGGAAATACGACTTTGTACATCCACCTACTTTCATGTCACGTGTAGAATTTAAATAATTTCTTATATTCATATGGTAGATACGTGCATGGTGATATTTCCTTTATTGCACAGAATTTTACCTTTCCAGCTTGACAGAATGTTGGGATGGCTTCCATCTAAGAGCAAGTGGGGATGGTGTCTAAATTGCTCTGAATGTGTACAGAGGGGAAAAAAGAGAGCAATAACATCTGCAAACTTCATTATGATGATAAATGTGGAAGACTGGTGATTTATGCAAATAGTTAGGGCTGCCTCTAAGGTAGGATGTACCTCGTGGAGGCTGCAAGAACAAGGCACAGGCACTTAGCAGGAAACAGAAGAACAGAACATGTGACCACTGAAATGAAGTTGTGCACAGATGCCTTAATTGTTTTGTCTTACCCCTACTGAAGATGATGGCAAACCTTCTACAAGTAACAAGTTGATGAAATGCTCGTGTTTGAGCTCAAAACAAGGCTGGAGTTAACAGAACATCTCAGTGTAGAAATGTTTGAATGTTTTATCCTAATATTTATTGCCAGAATTATTGCCTGTAAGCCCTTGACACTGAACCTCTTCACTTTGTTAACTGACAAACACAGAACAAAAACTGACTGTGCCTGCTGAAGAATGCAAATATCAGGGAAGAGATAAATACAGACACACCAAGGGCAGGCAAAGAAACCTCTCTGAAGTCATTCCAATGTTCCCAAGCAGTGCAGGCAAAATTAAGGACAAAATAACTGAAAGGGATGAAATAGGAGGATCAGAGAAGCTGGAGAACTCTGGGTGTTAAGGAAATTAGGGTGAAGATCAGGGGGCTTCTGTAGAGCAGTGAGAAGCTGGACAGAACTTATGAATATGGAAGGGATCTCAGTAATGCCCTCCTCGCTCACTAAATCAGTCTGAAATTAAGATGCTCTGACGTATACTGACATTTATCTCTTTCCACTGTTCTCATTAAAGTTAGTCCACAGTTACTTGTAGCTTTGCAATGTGTTGAAATGAAGAAGGAAAAAAAGTACTTTTGAGAGCAGTTAATTTGGAATTAAATTAATTTCTTCACAGATCAGAAGATATGTACATAGCAGAACCTCATTGATTTATACCAGCATGTAAGAAAGAGCAAAGGACAGTGAGGCATTACTCCTCACAAAACTGCAAAGCTATATCCCAATCAAAAGCAATCAAAGCAAAAGAAAAAAAGAGTATGAAAACAATTCTGTTCCAAAGGACCCCTTTTAAAAACGATTTTTTAAAAAAAGGAAGGTAGAAATTAAACAATTTGGGCTTCCAAAAAGTAGTTTTCAACACAGTTCATTCAAGGAAGCTGGCATTTTTCCACTCATTTCAGCAAGGACCTTTCAAACCTAGGAGGTAGCACAGCCCACCTGGAATAAATCAGCTGTACCTCGGTGATGGATGCAGAAGGTTGGATAAATAACTGGACTAGGCATGGGCTGTTGCCTAAGGGGCAGGCATCTTGACCCTGCTAGGTACAGCATGAGAGAAAAGCATTCCAACCAAAACACATATTCACACCTAGTTCTGAGGGTTGCACTTTCCAAACCAGAAGAAATTATGAGATGGAATGGGAAGAAAATTCATGCAAAAAAAAAAAAAGGTTAAAACTTGTTTAAAATCCAAGTCACCCTGTGAAGAAGGAAGAGAACTCCAGGTAGCTTTTGGTTTGGTAAAGAAATAAAGGCAACAATAAAAACAAAGCCTACTTGTAAATTTAGGGATGGAATAAAGATAGACACTGGCAGAAATTACAAGTTAAGAGTACAGGAGGTTCATATGGCTTGCTAAAGACAAAAAGACTCAAATCCATGATGACCAGAGGCAAATACCTACAGCTGTTAACAGAGATACAGAAGAGTTGGAACTACTTCATAAATATTCATACCACTGAAAAAACAGGACAGTGCACCTGTATCCTTTGAAAAGAGGTGCTCTCCAGACTATCAGTGGTAAAGATGATGCTAAATCACAACCATGGGGAATGCATGCTTTCTAGTCAGGCAATCTAATCTAGATCATTCCCACCCAGAAGCCTAAAATTTTGTGTCAGCAAATTATACTGATTTAAATTTTTTAACACATCTTGCAATACCAGGGCACTGACAGAACACCTGGGCACCAAAATCTTATGCCATTATTTAAAACCTTCTGTATGCTACTCTGCAAATGGAGTAAATGCGTAAGGAAAGCAGTTTGGGCAAAATCAAAGTGATTGTGATTCAGTGAGGGAGAAAAGGAGAGAGGTAAATGTATGCATCTGTCCTGACATATGTTTTGGCTCAGCTCTGTGAAAGGAAAAAGATACATCCTGCAAAGAAATGTCACAAAGAACAAGTGATAAATAATGAATAAAGATTCTGCTTTGTTTGTTTATAGAATATCAAGAGCATCCTGCTAGGTGCACTTTCAATTATCATTCATTCTGCACAGCCCTACTGTGATTGCTTTAACCTTGATTTTAAGACAGCAGTAACAGTAATGTGCAAACATATTGGTACAGCCACGGTAGCAAGGCAAGAATAGTGAAAAGTGTATTTATAAAGCAGTAAAATCACATTAAAACCGCTATGCAATAAAAACTACATTGTAGCAGCATCTGGGAAAACGGTATTCACAAACCAATAATATCCTACTAAAACTAATGTGCAATAAAAGCAGATCACAGCAGAATTTCTAACAGTCTTCGGACCAGGGCTCTGGAAATGGGTTTTTGACCTTTCCCAGTACTGCTGGCTTCAACTCAGCTCTCAGGGCACTGCTCAGGAAGTGCCCAGAACACAGCTGGGGTTAAGTAACCAGGTTTTTAGCCCATTAATCAAACCAACTCACAGATGTGGTGAGTTAACCAATTATGCACCAAGTAACCATCTTCAAGAGTACACCAGAATCTAATTAAACTATCCCGATGAAGAAAAGAACAAAAAGATGTGTCTGCTTCAAAAGACATGTTCTCAAATAGCACAGGGCTGTATTTTCACAAATGTTATGCTCCTGCACCCAAACTGGAGTGAGAATAACTGCATTTGAGAAGAAATATTGAGATAGTCTTGAATAACTGACCTTGCTTACAACTTGAAGCACCTTTGCTAAATCTCTGACTTTTCCCTATGGAAGCTGTAGTCTAAAATCCACCCAAGTTCACTGTAGTTTCTGCATGTCAGTAAGTAAATGTCAAACTCCCCACTGCTCAGGTCCTGTTACACTAAGGGAACTTGATACAGAAAAGCAAAAAAAATTAAAAGTAAACATTGGAAAGTGAAATTAATGTTTGTCAGGGCTGTGGTGTCTTAAATTCAGAGTCTACTCTGCAACTGTAAACAAACCTTCCTCAAGGTAAGCAGCACACACAGAGCCATTGGGGAGCAACAAAGCTCCAGAAATGCGCTCAGGAGACAAAGAAACAGCAAGAAAAGAGAAATGTGATGCAAGTGTGGTTCTGTGGTGACATGGAGATGTAGTGGAAGCTGCTGGGTGACCAAGTGGGTATCAGATGAATTATTCCACTGGGGACAACACTGCACTGTCAACCTCCTCTCCTGTGTCTCCAGTGACTGGGGGTGCTGATGAACACCCTGCAGGACATGGGACAGACAAGGGGCTCAGAACCACCCCTGCTGCCTGACACCCCCACAGGAGCAGGCTCTGACCGTGTGTTACTGCCCCAGAGGGGACCAGGACAGGGATCCTCACCTCCTGCACCCCAAAGAAACAATGCACATCCTGCACGCCATAGAACAAGGGCACCTCTTCTGAAATGCTCCCAGAATCCCTGGGTAACAGATGCTTTTTCCCTCTTCACCTAAGGAGCCTTTTGCCAGACTTCTTCTTCACCACTGCTACTGCAGATGCATCACGCTCCTTGTTCTGCTGGAATGACTAACTACTGGGGACTATTAACCTCAGTTAATATCTTAGCCCAAACCAAACCCCAGAAATCCACTCATGCTCAGTACGCCATTTTAAGATTCTTCATTTGATTCCTTACCAGAAACTCATCTCATGTACATCACATACATGAATGTGCTGGCCTCATGTTTTAAACATCTGAAAAAGCCAATTAGGCTTGTCACTGATCCCGTTGTTTCTTTCTTTTACGTTAAGGCTTCTTTATAGTTGAGATCCCTACATGGGATATGTCTCCAACAAAAATAACATAAGAACAAGGAGCTGAATTTTATTCCTCCTGTATAATGAGCTTCCAGTATGGTGCTTACAAAGACTCTGTTCTCATGTAAAGTAAGCAGGAGGGATTAAAAGAGCAAGGGCTGTATTTTACATTCACTTATCAGCTGTGGCTCAGCTCTTCCATGAACCATATCATCTCATTAAAAATCCACTGACAGTCATGTTGCTCAGCCAGGATATACAGGGAACTGCTGTTCTTTTTTTTCTGTGAGTGACAGGCATCACAAGAAATGTGGTGGGCTGAGTGACATGAGTGGCTGGGAAGCATAAATCCATAACAACACAATGCAGTTAAAAAAACTCTTTCAAGGTGATTCCATTTATTTTGGCAAAGATTTAGATCAAAATTCTTGGGACCAAAATTTGGTTTGGTTTAATTTTTCTTCCCAGTGTAAAAAAAAATAAAACAACAAAACCAAACAAAAAAACCCAACCAAACAAAAAAAGCATAAACTGTAGATGTAGACACGTCTTTTTTCACTGCAGGATAAGAACTGAGCACCAGTTAGAGATAAGGACACACAACCTTCCAAAGCCTGAGCACTGACCTTGAACTTCCTCAGAACTAACATCTCTGCCAAGCTTAGCCTAACAGGCTCCCTGGAATAACCTGGGCTGTGGCAGCCCCAGGTACAGAAGAAAAAAAAAAATGTATTCATTTACTCAGCACTTTGTAAACTTAAGAAACCACAAATCACGGATGAAATTTTAACTGCTTCTTTCACCTGAAAGAGGCTGCTGATATCTAAGCAAACCTTTCCTTTGAGGAGAAGAAACACATTTTGGGTGTTTGTGGGTGGCAGTTTTTATTTGGGAAGGTTGCTGATGTCTGCTTTTACCTGGATGTGCAGATTCTTCTCACCAAAGCCACAGGTGACCACTCCATGAATGAGCCATGCCGTCTGTGTGCCACCCCAGAGTCCAACATCAAGAACTGATGCACTTGAACAGCCTTTGGCTCAGGGCATATTTCCCAATTACCTGAAGGATTGTGCATAAAGAGCTGGCATGACATTTGAGTGGCTCTTCAACTCAATTTGTGACCTGATTTGTTTTGGACCAGGGAGTTTATTGGAATGAAAGGCTGGATCTGGCATTTGCACATTCAGCCCTTTCTTATGGATGTGAGTGCATGTGTGCCTCAGTCTTAGAGGAGAATGCTGGTGATTGCAATTCTTTACTATTGAGATGACTTCTACTTTATAACGGGAGAAGTTTTTTACTACAAAATGTGAAGTGGGGAGGAAGGAGGAAGTTTTTCATCAAAAGACAATGTGAAATGATTGCTCTCCTCACAGACTGAAGTACTAACTAGATACTTTTAAAAGCAACGTCATTCAGGCCTCTGCTTTCCCTAATTATTCCCCTTCTCACAGGAAAATCACAATGATTTGATTGAAAATAATAATTAGGAAAGTTGCTGTTGTGTTTCACATCATGAGCAATTAATCCCTATTTTCCTCACCCAGCAGGAGTGAGGAAACTCAAGGCTGCAGAGAGCCAGAGTACAGATTTCCAGGCACCAGAGAAAGCCAACATCAACTTGCTGCTGCCATCAGACAGCTGCAGTACCTCAACCCTGCACAAGCTCCCTGCCCTGGCCAGGGAATGACTGTACCTGAAAAACAACCTATCCTAAAATTCCCTCTTTCTATATCCATATCATACTGTTGCTGCTGTCTAATTCTTTGACTAGCCTCACCTCGGGGCCTCTTTAATCACTACCATTTCCAATTTTCTCTTGCTCATTGAGCCTGTGTGCTCAGGAATAATTTCCCCAGGGGAGATCTCTCTGCGTTTTTTTTTTCAGCTTGATTCTCATTTTGCATTTCCAGTGCATATACTTTTCTCAGTAGGCACTATTTTGTTCTTTTATGTCTCTATTCCTGTAGTGTTTATAGTACCTGTCACCTCAGTACCACCTACAAATTTTATTAATGTTCTTTTTCCCCTTCTCCAAAATGCAGCTTTTTTCAGTATTTATGATGAAGCATTTTTCCCTACACATCCTTGCCCACAGAATAACAAGACCTCTTAAAACAATGACTTAAAGAAGTCATTCTGTTTAATTGGAGAAATATCTCATTTATTTCCTTTACAGAGTCGTTTAAATTTTGTCTGGTTCATAAATTTGAGAAGTTTACAACTGAAAAATAGCACTATAATTCAATACTGTGAAGTCTGGAAAACAGGAACTGGTCCACACTTGTACCTGGTACATAAAATATGTTCAATTTTCCCTAGCAAGGCTCAGACACTCATGCCAATGGCAATGCAAAATCTAAATTTGACTGCTTTTCCCTAACCATGGATGTTAAACAGGCCACATCACAACTTTTTCTTTTCTGCCTAGCTGACCTTTGCAGCCTCACTGAGATAACATTCCCACTCTTGACAGTGCCTAACCCATACCTCTGTTTTTCCATTAGGAGCTGACTACAAGCAATGTTTTCCCTACAATCCTCCTGAAAATGTTCATACTGAACAACAGCACAGAATAATCATTTAAATCTATGCTAGGAGAATCAAGAGGCTTTATTTTCCCCTTGACTGTAGAGAAATTGCTAAGGTTAGGCAAGCTGCTCCTTATGTAAATGCTTTCTTTTCTCATCACAAACACAATGTCACAGTTATTTAAGGGTTTGCTAGGATGCCACAAAAAAGCATATTTTGGTTGCACTTCAGAGACTGCCAAGGATTATTTTTAAATTGGTAAACAATGCAGTAGAGTGTCCACAAAGTAAAGACCCAGAAAGGAGGAGATAAACATCAGATCTTTAGGGAGGTCCAGCTGGGACTAAGGGGAGATGCCCTGAAATTTTTCCCTCCAGTGATTTCAAAACAGACAGAACCATCCAGAAGAAAATCACTTTCTCAACATCCCTGCAGCAACAGAGAGCTGGTTGCTACAGAAAGGACAGTGGAAACCTGAGAAATATGGAAAGTATCAAGACAAAAAGAGCTTTTAGGGAGGTGCTGCAGAAAGGTGGCCTTGCAATGTAATATTGCCTCTCTGTTACAGGTTTTAAAAATTAACAGCGCAAGTTACAGCCTACCAGACACTCTGCAGGTAGACAGCACACTATGGTATACGTAAACATCAGTTTATTCCAAGGAATAAATTTGCTGATAAATGCTACTCTGGAGCATAAAGACCCCTGTGGAAGTCAAACTAAATCAGAATTATAGTAATTAGGCTTTGTAGCCATGGGGGGGTAGGTATTTTTGTAAGGTCACTGCAGATAAATACAGAGAATAGCTTAGAAACGTTTTGCAGCTGTGGAAAAAACCATTCCTGCACTCCACCAGCCATCAGTTTTCTACAGAGATGGCACAGTTGAAAAGACACCAGCCTAGTGTAGAAGCTGGCTAAGTGCTAAGCACTTTTCCACATGCTTCCCGGATAAAAGCTGACAAAGAAAGCACTGAGAGTTGCAGAACTAACTGATCTCCTGTAACAGCATTCTGCCTGATAGAGAACAAACCAGCTCCAGGAAACATTATTAGTTAGGTGAAGGAGCTGCTGCCAGCAACATCCCAAAATTGCCAGTGGGAAAAGCCCTTCAGATGTGTCACAGGCCATGAGTTAAAGGCACCTCACCTCCCTGGGCATAACTGTGAACTTGGCACATCCTCGAAACAAAATGTAATTTTTGTCCTTCCTCTTTGGCCAGACTTTTGAAAAAGGCTTTTGCCACCTGTAAAGCAAAAGCAGGTCCTATTGGAACAGAAGTAAGTAGAAGAAGTCTTGTGTTCAGCCAGCAAACACAGCAGTGCTGCACAAACTGGATCAAATCCCATGCAGGTACAATAAGCAGTGCCTATCAGCCCAGAGAGGTCACGGAAGCACAGATGAGCTCCAAGTGCCTTGCCACTGGCTCTGCTCTCACGGGAGTCTCAGCACCTGTCTTCCCATGACAGGTGTGAATAGATGAAGTCAGCTTGCAAACTTCTGATGAAATTAATGGGCTGCTTTATTCTGCTTCACGTGATCCAGAGTAATGTGTCTCCATGCACTGAATTGTAAGTATGACCATAAAAGTTAGAAAGGATATTTCATTGCCTGAAACTTCTTTACTGCAGCAGATCTACTGGTTTACAACCATGGCTTTATACTCACTATTATTCACTTCTCCTGTCCTATGCAACTTTATTCTTCTGGAATAACAAGGACTTTTAATCTTTCTATTGATAGAGTTAAATGAGGACTCTCTTATCCCATGAAGGTAAGCTGGAACCCAATTACCCACTACTTGCCTCTCTGAGTGGGTAATAGGATAACACCAGAGCCCTCTGAAATGTTCAGATAACACTTTAACAGGACTTTCCATTAGCATTACTAAAAGAAAAACCGAGGCTGAGAGAGCAAACCTTTCAAAAAGACAGATACCTAAAATTCAGTATTAAAATCAGAATTTGGTGATCAACAGTCACCTGACAATCACATTTCAGTATTTTCAAACCCAGGCTGCTTCTTTAGGTATCTGATGGTTTCTGTTTGGATTCTGTCATTTGGTTTGATGGCCTGTATTGTGGTTTTCCATTACAATTGAATTATTCCTCGAACAAACAGTCACATTTCCAAACTCATTATTGGTTTCCAGCCAAATTTAGACAAGTGCTTATATATGGTGTTTGCCAACTGTATGCACATTAGACTTAGTAAAGTCATTCATTACACAGTATGAAGAACAGAAGCAAAAGGATGAAAACACAGAAGATGGAATTCATGACCCTCAAGTGAAAAAAACATCACTGGAGTGCTAGTCCATATTGACACCCAATACTGGACCTCACATACAGTCTTCAAAATATTTATGTCCCACCTTAAACACCTGTAAAAATTCATCTGTGTCAGTTTATTAAAAATGCGACTCTGTATTTACTTCTCTGTTCCTGGCCTCTTCCATGGGGCAAAAAATTCAAAGGGGTTACCCACTGTAGCTCTAGAAATTTCAGTAGTGCTGCTGATTTGTCCCTCAGCTTGTAAGATTAATAGAAGTATTCCTTAAGAAGTTTCCTCAGTGTTAAATGTATTAAGCTTGGATTAAGCTATCGGTTTATATTTCAACAATAAATTCATTTCAGTTTAAACTCCAGAGACAAATTAGAACCAATTTTATTTTATGAAAGGAAAAGCTCTAACACCTTTTCAAATCCAGACTTAATTTGCTTTTGATATATTAAACACAGATCGTGTTCACATTTTAATCTGGACTGTACTAACTTGATGAAATTACATTAGATGCAATGGGGAAAATATTCTTCTGAGTATGAATTATTGTAATGGCATTTGCTTCTGTTTTCTAAAAATGAAAGAATCAATCACAAAGCACTATCCTGATTTATGGATACCCTAACAATTCAGTAACCCATTACATCTTTAGGAAGTCAAGAGAGAGGTGTCTTTGCCAAGAAGGCCCCACTGATCTTCCTCTGCTTTGGAGAACTTTGCTGTCTGCATTTGAATGTTGCCTCCGTACTCCTAATGCACATTCACATTTCTGAGAACAGATCTCAGAGCACCAAAGCGAGTTTCTCACAAAAATGATTGCTTTAAAAGGAAAATGTGCCATCTCATGTTTTCTGGCAAATGGGGTCTCCAGCCCACCCACCCTCTCTCCTTTCTCTAGCCATAATCTTTTGGACTGTATTTTCCTCTTCCCACATGTTCTGCACTGAAACTGGTGATGCTGTTCCCGATTCACTGCCATGGAAACCTGCAATTTTTTGTCTTTTCAATCTCTTTTCTGTCATGGCTCTTAGCTAAGACTAAGTGGTCTGCAGGATGCTGATCGCCTGGAGTATGGTCCTGCTGCTGACAATAACCAGGTGTTTAATAAAACCTGTTTGAGATCCATTACCCACTTTTTACTACACTCTGGTACGTGTGATGTTTATCCTGGAAAAAGATTCCTGTTAGGTCATTGTCCTGAATTATATCCTACAAGAAAGGAGTATATCAGCATCAGTTGATGCAGGTAGAGCATGGAATCCATTGCTGGGCCTCTGACTGGTGCAGCTGGCCCAGAGCAAGAGTCTGAGCCAGGCAAGATGCTTGGCTGAGGGTACTTAGAGGGAAAAGAAAAGGTGGTGATGGCGAGGCTGGCTTCAAATGATACCACAGGGTAGCATTCATCTCAGTAACACTCATCCCTGGGCTGTGGAAGTGATGCCACAGAACTCATCTAGGAATCCTGAATTTGTTTGATATGTGGAAAGCAATAGGACAAGGTTATAATTTTCCATCTAGTTCAGACAAGGCAATTGGGTCAATGACGTTTTCCCCCATCTGCCTCTCCTTGCCTTACCTCCAGCAGTCCCTCTGCCAAATTTGCCCTGGGTTACAATCTGTGCAATCAGCCTGGAAATCAAGATGGGACTGCTGGCTGCAAATAATCCCAACAGGGTGAGGAAGACTGGATAAATGTTGTTGAGGAGAGCACAGTGTGGAGCTTGGCAGGATGGTGCAAGAGCTGCTGGTTAGACAGTCCGTGCCCTGCCTTTGGACTGGGAATGAGTGCCCAGGAACTCCCTGACTAATTACCTGGCTCATTATCTGCCAGGTATGGCTTTTCCTCCACGCTGCTGCACAGAGTGTAAGCCGAGACTGGCAACACGAATGCTAATTGGGGCTAATACTTTATGTGAGCTGCAGAAAATACAAGCATTGCGATAACCTGGATTTCATCCCCCGGCTCTCTCCACGCCTGGCAGTTAGGAAGCAGCAGTCATTCACCTGTAGGCCATTAAATGTAACACAAGACTGGCTTCTCCAAGTACCTGAACAATTACTTCTATCAATCAAAAATTCGGAAGCTATTTCCTCAAGGTAAATAAAGCCACTAGAATGGTAACTTTTGGAAGAGATGAACTGAGCTCTGATGACTAACGTGGCAGAGAGGGGGCTTTGCTTATGAGTGCAGCATTGTAACAGCCGTAACTGCTAATGTCCTGTTGTCCTACCGTAAAAGGCCGTGGATTTTACAGACAGCAAAGCACAAGACAAAACACACAGAAATAAAACAAATGGTCTATGAGAATCATCTGTTTTCTGTGAGTAAATGGCTGGCAGCAGTTCTGTTTGCTTACAATCTTGACAAGCATCTCCCCCCTCTGACAGAGTAACTGACGTGCCTTAGCAGTAGCTGCAGAAGTAGCCCAAGTGATTAAATCTCACTCTTTCTTGCAGGAAATTGCCTGTGAGTCTTGTCTCACAGCTACATTATGTCTCATTATAAACTCTGTCTTCTATATAGATTGGACTTTAGTTTAGGAGTCCCACGGAGCATCTGCTGTTTAAGGTTTCCTACCAATATGTTGCAGATACAGGAATATATTATATATACATTACTGCAAATCCGAACAGCTCTAATCATGTCTCGGGAACAGTTGCTCTGTAAATGGAAATGTCTTTGTTTTTATTTCCATGTTTTCTTTACTGGAACCAGAGATGCTGGGAGCTTCTTTTTGTCACTTTGCTCTTGAAGGTGGAAGTATTTTCTTAATTCAGTGAAGGTAAACACCTCCAACCTAAGACAGCTGAAGAAATCCCCGTTTTTTAAAGACAATATTAAAAATGAAAGGGGATTCAAATTTAAAATCTAGTTAGTGTGCATGAAGTTTTCTAAGGTGACACAGGGGTCCATAACTCCTCAAACAAACAGCAACTCTTACACTGGCTGAAATAATGAACTTCTTTCAATTCTAAGAATGTGCAAAGTAAAAAAAAAATTAACAATAACAATATAAAAAAAATTTTTTTAAATCTATTTTTTTCAATGAGGGACACCCCAAAATTCTACACACAAATATACAGACAACTTTAAAGTAGAAACTGCTTAGGAAAATATTTTAAAATTTTTCCATATTTTACCACAGCTTTTACTGCCTTTTTAAAATCTTAACCTTTTAAACACAAGCTGTCTAAACTGACTTGCAGTGCTGGGCTGAAAAAGAGATTCCACCTTTCTGAAAGCCTTCAAGACAGAATGGGAATCTGATTCTGGACCAGACTGCATGGGATGGGTCTTGTAGAGGAGGAAGGATTCCTGTCAGACTAGGTCTCATTAGTTCACCACCTCCAACAGCCACCACACAGTATTAAAGCTAAAAGAATGCTGCTGCTCCCCTAGAAGGGATCTGGGAATTCAGGCTGTTCCATAAGAGTACTTGGCAAGGCCACTTCTGCCTTCTGGTTCAGCAGCTATTAAGAGGGAAACTAACTGTCTCCAAGGAGCCCAAACCTGTCCTTGTGCCACAGGCACGTTGTAAAGGAGCTGCAGCAACAGCCCTGAAATGGCCTTTTATGTGGCAATGGCACATTTTCTGCATCACAGAAAAGGCAGGGACTTCAACTCCCCCCATTAGTACTGTGCATTCTGAACAGCCACCACAGCCAAATGAGGCTATACCTGCTGGGGAGCTCTGTGATGCTCTTCTCCCAGAATACATTGCTTGGGAATTGTGAGGAATTACTGTAACTTGACAGTACAGAAATGAAGGTTTGGAGCAGACTCCTATAGCAATAAGAATTTCTGCCTCAGATAGTGAAAGGTTTAGTAATCAGATATGTACTTGATTATTACAGTACATTATTAAATGTAATCATTACTACAGTCTGTTTTCTATACTTGTAGTGCTTTGGGCTGTAGAAAGAAGATACATAAAGTCTTCTCTTAGGAGAGATGAAATCTTAAGGTTTAACATTTCTCCCTATGGAAATTCTCTGCAGAAAATGTCACCTGTTCGGGGGAACAGTAACTGCTGCATCCATTCCCTTCAGCAACATGTATTTACCCTTGAAAAACAGTTTCTCCAAAATGACCATATTCACTCAGGTGAAACATGCTACAGATGTTAATAGAGATGAACACAACTGGATTTCACTTACAGAGAAGTCCTTTAATTCCAAATTATGCCTTGCTCATAATGAAAACGAAGTAATCAAAAGGAAGAAATCAAAAGGAAGACAAAAGGAAGACAAAAAAAAGACCAGAAACCAGAGAGGGGTGGGCAGCATAGTGCAAACTCTATTCTTTCTGCTGCCTGTGTGCATAAGGTGCTGGACTCCATTACTGTACCTGCCTGGCACAGCCAGTCCCACACAACTCCCTTTTCAGCAAGGGTAATTTGAATTACAGCAGCTTCTACAGATCCCTCAAGAAAACTTTATTCCAAGTCCTAGACAAGCAGAGGAGAAACAGCCCTGCCCCTGTTTCTGGGACTGGCAACGTGAAGAGATCAATGACAAGGCAGAAAGGTATTGTGTCCCACCTGAGTGTGGCACAAAGCAGACAGCTGAAATCTCCTGTTCCCTTAGCAGCCTTACCACAGCTTCATGCCCAGGGGCAATCCATAGTGCTCTCCACGGGAGCATGCACAGTGCGTAGTTCCATGGATAATCCCTAATCCATGGAATATTCAGCATTCACTACTCCACCAAATATTTCAGCAGAAAAACAGGCGCTCCATCAGGAGTCCCTACTACTTGTACAAGCTAGCTCTTGGGTAATTCTGGTCCCAGCTCTCCCCCTAGCCCCAGTCAAAGACAGGATCTTTCTTCAACTAAGTAAAGTGGAACAGAGAAAACCTAGAAAAAGAGAAGAAGGAAAGAAAAGAAAATGCTTTTTGCAACTTCTCAAAGCCAGCCCTTGTCTGAACAATAAAAACAGTGAAATAAACAGCACTTGGTGACAGACCTGTGCAACATCTCTGCCCATCTGCATTTCAATGGGACAGACTGACATTCTCATCCCTGGTACATCTGACAGAGCACAGCTGTACTGCTGAGGGAAAGCTGCTGCTGCCTTGGAACAGACACGGTGTAGGTGGACAAGAATAACCACCCTCCTGCTCTGCTGTCAATAAGCCTTTCCTAAAGAGCCACAGAAGAACAGTGTGCAGCACCAACACAGACACGTTTAACATTTATTGACTGAGCTCTACAAAACCGTGCTCACGCATTCTGTGGCACCTTACGAGGAGGAACTCTGGCGTTACCTTAGCTACCCCCTTCGGCCACAGCATCCCAAAAAATCTCTGTAGGATTCCTGCCCCCCTCCATTTGACTCTCTGCTATTTTCCATCAAAGCACCAAAATCAATAGTGGCACGCTGATAGAACCCAAATTGCTTGGAAGATCCAGTACATGGCATCCAGTCAATCAAGTGTGATGGATTTAATTCATGCAGCACTTATTATTCCCAACCTTTGCTTGTCAACAGGGGGAAAAAAAGGATAGATCTGAAAAGCAATCAGGCAGTTTTCAGAAAGACAAATCCTGCAGTGGTTTCACTTGCTCCCCTACCCCCATTAGTTTACTTTTTTTTCTTCACTCTCATTTCTGTACTTTTCATCTCCAACACTGGCATCATAACAAAGGGCAGCTGTTGCCACTGAAGTCTGTTTAATTTCCTGGCAATTTCTGTGATACATGCACAGAAGTTTTAACTACAGCATAATGACACCAATCTCTAATGGGCAAACTGTCAATCCAAAATGAGAAAGCACATTTAAAATACTGAGGATCCTACATGCTAACAACACATAGATCCTGTTTGAGAGTTCAGGGCTACATTTTTTAGGCAGCTTCCCTTTCTCACACAGAGACCTGTATTTTGCTTTATATTTTCACAGTTAATGGCCTAATTTTGCAGGAAAAGCCCTGCATTTAAACATAAGTTTTTTCACGTGAGCAATAAGGGCACTGTGAATTTTAAAGTTTGAATGGGACTGCAGGGGAAACTTGAGGAGTCCCTTAAATATTACTAACCACAAAGAAACCATATCATTTTTCCCTGTTTTGGAGGAAGGTATTAGGTGAGGGCTGAAACAATTTTAAGAAATTGTTCTGGTTTTACTCTTCCCAAACATGTGCTTATGGCCAGTGATGGAAAGGAAATACCAAGATGTATGGAACCCTGAAGCAGGCCAGTTTCTATTTCTGATCAGCATAGTGGTGTGGCTTATCCTGCTCTCTTTCTCCTGGGTTTCCAGAAGCTTGTCTTTCTTGAACAAGGAATTCCTTGTGTGCTGACCAACACACAACAGTACAAGAACTCTGGGAGGTTCCTGCTCCTGACATCAAGCACTAGCCCCAAGACCCAGCTGAGTTGGAGACTGCCCTGGTTGGGCATTCACCATTTCACCATGATTTAACCCGTGTGCTTACCCCGCCTGTTCGGGAATCACGTTTTGCAGAGCCTCAAGTATTAAGTGGGGGTTCCAGGGCCACTACAGTGGGAAGGCAGCCATTGGAACCAGTGGCTTTCCAGCATCCCTGAAAAGGGGACTTGTTGGTGCAGCCTTTGATATTAAGCCAATTTTAGCAGTTATTTTTGCTGAGTTCTCCAATGTAGGTGGCAGGGCACACTAAAAGTTTAAGACTGATCCCGTGCACCTGGTATACACCTTCACTGAGGTTTCAGCGGAAGTCCCTAGTTCTCACATTACTTCATCATTCAAGTTGTTCAAGTGTTGGATGAGGATATTAATTCCTGGTTTGGTCGGGTGCTAACAACAGGGTAATAAGCATCATCTTGGAAATATTAATCTGTGTCTGCATGTCAGCTTTAGGTTTCCATCTGGTAATCTGACTCCCTGCTCCACACTCCCCCATGGCTGAAGGCCAAGGTTGCAAAACTAACGTATGGCTACACCTGCATTGCCATCTGCTGCAGAGCAAAGCCCTTCCAGGATCACAGCGGTGGGGCAGGAAGACAAAGAGAAAAACAACACTTTTGGACCAAAAAATGGGAATTGTGCACCTGAATTTATATAATCACCATCAGCATTTATAATATATGGAGAGTCTAAGACATATACTTTCATTTACTAACAGGAGAAAAGGAGGTCTCTGACTTCAAAATCTTGGAAGTTACAGTCACAATTACTCTCCTACTTTGTGTGCCTCCCTTGGAAAGGCTGGAATCGCTCCATGGCAAGGGCGATGCCTCAGCAGAATGCACTTCCCATGGGTATCACTAGCATGGCACATGGGAGTAACATACAGAGTTTGATTTTAATTTATGTGGAAAACACACAGGAAGGCTCAGGCAAAAAAAAAATCTCTTTGTCTTTTCTTTGAGTTTATATATTGATCTATTTTATTTCAGAGTAAGATTATACGAGAATGAAAACACGACTAAGATATTATTCAGTGAGTCACAAAACCAGATTTTTTTAAATGAACGAGGATTAAAAGGGAAGACTATTTGTACCACACTGGGGATGATGATTACTTTAGATCTAGAATACAAATAAAACACCAGAATCAATCATTTCGTTACCTTACCAAGCAGGATGAATTAATTACTTTTTTTAAGAAA
Source organism: Anthoscopus minutus (assembly GCA_013399455.1). Taxonomy (NCBI): domain Eukaryota; kingdom Metazoa; phylum Chordata; class Aves; order Passeriformes; family Paridae; genus Anthoscopus; species Anthoscopus minutus. The sequence goes on along the minus strand of VWYI01046367.1, from coordinate 101,332 downwards.
GACAATATTAGTAAACAGGCAAAGACCTAGCCCCAAACCTCCAGCACACCCAAAATATCCACTCAGAGAGGTTTCAGAGATGTCAAGAAAAGGGTTGCTATAATTTTACATACAAGTTTTTAAATTACTATGGTGATGCATACTTGCAGAAAATCTCAAAACCAAGTCTTTCCAACAAATTAGTAGAGGTTTCTGAATTTTTTTAACATGACTCCTAGGCTTAAGAGTGTAGGTTTCATTAATCAGGCTCATGAATAATTTCTGATTGTAAATAAAGGTAGACAGGCTACTGCTGTCATTAAGCCAGACCTCTCATCAGCTATCTGAAACCCTGGATGATCTTAATGGAAACCCAGGCTAAAGGGGCCCAGTCCTTCCCACTGTTCCATGCTAGAAAGGTTGTATTTAGCACTTTTCTTCAGCCAAGTACACCCACGACATTCCTGTTCCAAATCAAGTAACTGCTGACATCAGTGCTCCCACCTCACAGACTTCAGGGAGCGGAAAAGTTTCACGCTCTTCAATGAGCTTCACTGATACCACCTCCTAATCTTCCTGATGATTTGCCGTAGGCACTGAACTTCCACACCTTCCTCCCTCTTGCACAGGATGTTTCCTGAAGCCTTTGTTTCAAGGGCTGGATGGTCTCAAGGTAACAGAGCTTGGGGCTGGATGTGACAGGAATCACCTCAGGCTATACAGAGAAGACTCAAGGCTGTCCCAGCCCCTGAACACTGATTTGTTTTTGTACCACAGCCATCTAAATCCCATGACCATGCACCTCTCTACCACCCAGCACCATGGATAGGTGCACCAGGAACACAGAAATGATTCCCAAGAGAGAATAAAAAAAAAATCAAAAAAAAAAAAATCACGTAATTCAAAACCACTGAGGGAACTTCAGTCTGCACTAAGAACAGGCATCCTGAAAATCTTCATCCTGTTAGTTCTATTAATAACCTAGTGTTCAAGTCAGTATTGACCTATTAATTATGTGTCAGTAATTCATATGGAAGCATGCTCAGCTCCTTAAATCCAAGGTGAGAAGACTGGAAGGGAGATGAGAAATGAATTTCAAAACCACAAACACTTAATTTCCACAGCTACAGAGAGAAAATAAACTCTCAGGCCAAAACCAGGATCCAAAGCTAAACATTTGCTACTGCTTCAATTTGGTCTTTGATCTCCAGAACAAACTTAGTGACCAAGCAGAGGTTACAGGCACCCAGCCCATGACAGTGTCAGCTGGTTCTTAGAAAAATTCCCTTTTCTTTTTGCGGCTCCTGCCTTGTTTCTGCCAAAGGCTGTCCTTGCACTCAGCCCTGCTGAGCTCCCAGCCAGAGAGGCTGAGACAATAGCTCCAAAGGAGGTGTGACTGCCCGCCCACTGCCGAGTTGCTCACTTCGGAGACTGGATGTGTTCATTTACATGCTAACGCTATTAACCAGTAAGCAAAACACAAACGGAGTTGGTTTTTTTAAGGCAGCTGCGCTCGTTTGGGGATTTTGACAGTGAGGACACACAAGACAAAACAAAATCCAGTATACAAAACAAAACCAACCCAGATGTCCTGTAGGAGCTTAGAGGAATTAAGGAAAGGGAAGGAAAAAAAAAGAAAAAAGTGTTTTCTAAACTGCTGCTTCGGAGCTTTTATCTAGATTTAACAGATACATTAATTCAACTGATGAGCAGTTTAATCAGCCGACAACACATGAATACCTTCCACAAACGGTAGGATTTGCCTTCTTTCCCCCTGCAGAGACATTACCACAGATGTGAGCTTTTTCCTTCTGTCCTTTTCCTTCTCCCGTCCCTCTCTTTGTAATATTTTAGCAAATAATGAAATGTGCCACATGTCTCCCGACACGAAGGCAAGAAAACACTGAAATGAGCTGCTCCTGCCTCTACACTGCAGTTTCTTCCTTAACTGCCTCAGTCTCCTAATGCAATGTTATTGGCTTTTTAAATTTTGGATGGACAAATATTGATATGCTAATGACTTTCAAACCAGTATCCAAGAGCATATTCCCTTACTTAAAAGAAAAAAAAATACCCAGATTTTTTTATCTGGGATTGGCATGATGTCCAAGGACCGGCATAAAAAGAAGCAAAACTGGGTGTTGGGAAAACAGAGACATGGTTAGAGAAGTTCTTATAAAAGGGGGGAAAAAGGAGAGAGAATAATGGAATGAATGCAAAAATACAGCAAAAGAAAGGAAAAAACAGTACTGGAAGGGAAATCTGACATTTAAACCTCGGCTCCTGGCTGGTGCCCATGGCAACTCCTGACAAGTTGGTAAAAACTATTCTCTCCTTTGACTGCTTTCAAGGATAATCCTTGCTTCTTTTTCCTGGGAACCATGACAGATTTTCTCTCTTTGGGGATGGTGCTGGAGTTTCTTTTATAATGGCTCTGATAAATAATGGAGTGTTAATGTCTTTTAGGATGACTAGCTGTGAAGTTGGGTCTGTTTAGGACACATTTTCACACTTGTGTCCAAGTGAGGCATTATGTAGCAAGGAGTACAGGTACCTTCAAATGCTTTGTATCACACATGTTTGTGCTGTTTTAAAAATTATAAATGGAATCCATCACATAAAAAAAATAATTTAAGGGAAAACAACTTGAATTGCTCCATTGAGCTCAGCATGTGGTATTCACGGTTTCTAAATTTAAATAAGGTTTCCATCTGCTCTGTTGTTCAGGAATCTTAGGGAAAACTATTAGAGAGCAGGAGGAGGGGGAAGAGCAAGCATGCACATATTGAGGCAAGGTTATGCTTTCTGTGTGGGATACTTCTGAAGCAAACACAGGTCTGTGCTGTGCTGGGTCTTTCTCTGACACACAGAGCCCCACAGCCCCATTCCAGCAGCTGGAGCTGGACCTGGGAACACCACAGTGCCATGGAGTTCCCCTGAGGCCTGCCCAGCACATCCCACTGCTTATCCAGGGCTTTTGGGGGTGCTGAAAGCTGCCTGAGGACTGTGGGAAGGATCTCTCCTCCAAACAGTGTCTTTACTGCAGTTTGTGAGGGACAGTCTAACCTCCTGAGCCCCTTCCCAAACATCAGACACTGCCTCCTCAGGGGTAAGGGAAACTGGGCTCCTTTGGAACAAGAATGGATGGATCAGCTGCAGGTATGAAGGTTCTCACACATGGACCTATTGCTCTCATTTTCTCACTGAAATCTGAGCAACAATTTTACCATTTCCAGTAACTTGCGCCACATTAAGTAGAAAGAGACAGAGTGCCAAAAAGTTGTATTAATAAGTCAAAGTCAGCAGGATGAAATGCACTCCCTGGCAGCATGAACAAGATGCAGAGCTCTAGCCCAGAAGAGAAAACACACAGTGTAAGCAAGCCATAAACCATGTATGTTTAAAAAGAGTCATAAGGTTTTATACTGGCCTTAGAATAAAAGCTTTTAATACATTTAAAAGCCATCTGGAAAATGGGCAAGACACAAATGTGGTGATATTATTAAAATGTAGATAACAAACATGCTAGGAGGACACAGAGAAGCCCAAAAAAGCTCGGGGCAGAAGGGAAGCATGACAGCAGATGGAATTAGCTGTGAGTAAAAGCAAAGTAAAATACAAGCAATAATCATAACTTGAAACTTTGCACTTTCTGTGCATTTAAATGAGTTAATCACCCAAGAAAGAGAAGAGAATGCTACTAAGGGACAGTGCCACGAAAACCTACTGTGTCAGTGCCACAGAGCTCCTAAAAGCAATTTCTCACAGTGAGGTTGGTAGTAGCACATCAGTGCTGCAGTACTCTAAACCCTTTTCAAGCCCTCTGAGAATGGTGAAGAAACAGGGTCTGAACACAGTTCTGCAGTTTTGTTATGCAAATCCGCAGCACACTCCCCCAAAACATTTTGTTCATTTCTTGTCAGTGCTAACAGACACACACTAAATTTTTGGGGGGACGGGACAGCAGACTCTAAAAGGATCGATTTAAATTATTAAAGGAATGAGGACATTTCCATATGAAGGACGATTAACAAGTTCTGGGGCTGGTCTCTGTGCTCTGCTTGTTCAGTGCTCTCTATAATGCACTGCTAACCACCACGGTAATGAGAAGCGGGACAAGGAGATCAGCGCTGCCCTGATTAAAGAGGATACATCTTAGGGAAGCTGTGATACCAGGCTACAAAGGACTGTGCAGATAAGCCCAGCATTTTTATAGGCCATCTTAAAACACAAGATGAAGGAAGATGTTTGAAAGCCAGAAACGTAAAAGTGATACAAAATGCCACATAATGAGCCCATCACCACAATCACCAAAGGTAAGGGCTCAATGAGGTTTGAAGAGATGGCTGTTTTTACTGCTAGGAAATCCACACCTTTTTCTGAAGACAATTAGAAACTTTCCTAATAACACAATCATAAAGTACTACAGGATAGGATGAAGGAGGAACACCTCATTATTCAAGCAGTGATTCAAGAAAGCAGTCAAGGATTAACCTCATTTTCACTTGTGGATATCACCAAGCAGAACACGATGGTAACTCAACTCTCAAAATCAGGAAGAAACTTAAGCAGCCTGTACAAACTGATTACCAAGGATGAAAATGCAAGAGACCTTCTTCCAGTGTGGATACATCATGCTGTAACCCCAATTCTTAGTAAGATTTTCTTCCCTCAGAAGCCATAGCTGGCCCAGCAACAGAAGATTTGACAAGGCTGGATTAATTTTTCCAGAACGCACTCAAAAAAATAATTTAGTGAGTGGTAACAGGTTTGAGAAAATGTGCTTGCTTTTAAAGCAGAAAGAGGTTAGACAAGGATGGAATAAATAGCCTGGAAAAAGCAGATGGTATGGTGGTTGTGATGGACCATCAGCAACGTCTCACTGCAGCGGGGATGCAAACTAAATGTGCCTCAGCAGTCCTACCTTTTAACACAGGCTCATCCAGCAGTTCTGCCAAAAATATGGGCTTGCTTCCCCTACAGGGTTGGGGTTTTTTTCAGCACTGCAGCCATGGCAAATGACCACACAGTCATGAATTAGTTGAAAAATTTGAGCAAAAATTAGTTTAGTGATTAGATTCCAAAAATATTTAAATATGAAAAGAAGGAATACAAACATTCTGCTCCTCAAAACCAACCGATAAGAGAATCCCATTTTCAAGCAACCACAAAAGACTTAAAACTTTTGTTTTTAAAGAAACATGGAGGCTCCTTTTTCAGCTGCTTGAGTACAGAAAATGACACTTGAAGAAAAATGTCAAACACTGAAGCAATCACAAATTACATAAAATGTGAGTTCTAATCACAGGGTTTGGCATCACTGTGCTAGAACATTAAAACATGCCCAAAATATATCCTGTTCTTGTGGGGAGAGCATTCAGCTGAGAAGGATGAGGCAGGATCTATTTGTGGCTTTCAGCAGTGGCTTTTGGGGCAATTATAAAAACCACCTGTAGAGTTGCTTCCCACTTTTATTTTGAGACACAGCATTGCATTGACAAATCTGTATGATGCTTAGCAAAAATGGTCCCCAGTTTCAACTGGGGCTATGTGTCTAACTTCACCATAAATAACAGCAAGAAAGATGCTCCAAAGCCCTGTATTTAATTCCTTGTGAGAATACCAAGTCACTGATAATCTTAGCTGAGCTTCCAGACAGGCCGAAAGCAAGGGTTCAGAAATCTCAGCAGCAGCTGCTTTTCCTCCTGTGAATAGACAATCCATGGTGGTCCTAATGCACTCTTTCCCTGCCTTCTCTGCTCCTTGGGACTGAGTGCAAACATAATAATAATAATAATGCATAAATACAGGCCTCATGGCCTAAAGCTTCTCTTTTTATCCCCAAAGCTTCATCTTGCAGGTGTTATTTATACTGTTTGTTCTGTAAGGAAATCTCTGGGAAGCAAAAAGAGGAGTTTCCAGCGTTTTGAAAGATAAACAGCTTCCTGTGTGAAGGGGAGGAAGCACTAACAGCTTGCATGCACATAACTTGAGCACATTATTCTTCAATGTATCACAGTCAAGTTGCTTCCATGACACACTAACATTGTTCCTTCAGATACTGCTTTGGGAACAGAGTATTTCTGGTAAAATCCTGCCTGCCTGCCCTTGAGACATGCTAAGTGATGATTTGTGTACTGGAAGGCAACAGTGATTCAGATCTGAGGTACCTGAGAGTTTTCCAGGAGGGCTCTGTTCTCCAGGCATCACATCTGGACAGTAAAATATCCCATTGCTTGTTTCTGCTGGACTCAGCTTCAGAAGAGCAACACACCTGCTTTAGGACAGACCAGCTACAGACTCATACACTGTGAGCTGTGTGACACTTCCACACACAGATAATCAGCTCTCCTAAACCAGGGCCTCAAGAATCACTTCTTCGTAATCCACACCTAAGCAGAGCTCGTGGCAGAGGTGCAAGGAGGGGATCAGACTCACAGGAACAGGCAGCAGACTCTGGAAAGTTGGGTTTGAAGGAGAAATGGGGAAAAGAGGGCATTTTATCTCACTCTTTCTGAATGTAAATATCTATCATTTATACTCTTTTTTGATGAATTACTCAAACATCTGTAATTTAGAGGTAATCTGAGTTATAGTCACAAAATTAGGAAAATTTAGACATGGCAAGAAATCAAAACAACTGGGCATTACACTACAAGTTGCTTCCATTCTGCGTTTGGATTAGACATCACCTTTGCAAACCAAGAACAATGCTCCAAGTTTTTAAATGGAACCTCAAAGCAGCAGATTAGGAGATCAGCAGAAAGTCAATACTTAAGTTTCCAACCTCATGCTACAAAATGTCTTGCTTTTTGCATTACAGACAAACCTGAACACCCAGCCAGAGTGCATGACCATGGCTACTCAGGCTCCTGTGAGGAGAATCCCAAGCATCCAAACTCACAGCTATGTGGGAGGTCCCGGGAATGAAATTACCATCCCAGAGCCTGAAGCCCTCCAGGTACTACAGCTGATTAATTCCCTACAACTGCAGACTCGCTGACCCCTGATGAGCATAAAACCAGCAGGAAGGAGTGGCTTCCTTGGCAGCATGTGTGGTACATGCATGAACTAGGTGATGTCACTCCCAGCCAGAACAGGCCTCCCACACTTCCTTCACCGGTTCCTCCAGAAAAGGTCCTTTTGGCCTTTGGAACAGCAAACAGAGGCTTCAGCTCTCAACAGACTGCTGTGCTGCCAGAACTGCATCATAATTTCCCCAGCAGCTCCTTCCTCAGTGCCTCTGGCACACCATGGCCAGCCAGTCTGCATTTCTCCCTCCTCATGTGACACTTTCTAGGGATCTCTCATCTGCTCCATTCCCATCATCCTGGCACAGCTCCCTAGCTCCAGATCCCCTTTTAGATCACCCATCAGCTCCCTTCCAAATGCTCTACCAGGGCAAAGTCATGTCTGTGTGGGACAGGGAAGGAAGGGCTCTGTCTGCTGGGTTGCTTAAAATCTATTCCAATCTTCAAAACTGTCTGCCAGCAGCAGACATAAAACCAACTCTTTTCCAGTGCAGGTTTAAAACTATGTATCTTCAGCAAACTTCAGAGTATCCCACAGGAAGCAGGGCTAAATTTCACTGAACCTACCACCCTCCACATATGAATTCTGTGCCAGATGGAGCCTTACCAAAGCACTGCTGACCTAACAGCAAGGGCAGCAGATCCATCTTGCCCCATGGACAAAGCAGTGGCAGACTGGAAGCAATAGCTGGACTCGGTTTATGCTAAGGAAGGACAAGGGGATGAAAAAGAACTCCCTGCACTCTCAGTGCCCTCCAGCCAAGCTCAGAAGAAGCCACCAGTTGTGTACTGGTAGGCTGCTCTTGCATAACACCATCAGATACTGCTCCTCTAGACATGCCTAATGTTTTGGAGGAGAGTTTTATTTGTCGATATAGAAACAACTGAGAAACAAAATTTTTCCCCATCAAGACAGACAGTGAAACATCTGTGTATGGATCAGTGCTGCCACATCTGCCCCGTTCATGATCAGCAATTGCCCCTGCCACAGCCAAAACAGAAATGTAGGCAGCTTGAGCTCAAGACATTAACTCAACAAGTGAGATGAGAAATGAGGAAAACAATCCTACACATTCCCCAGGAAATGGTAAGTAGGCAGAAATCGAGCCCCCAGTTCAGCAGAACTCTTTCTGCTTGAGTGTTTTGAGGACACTTGAAGAAGACAAATCCTGCAGAGGCAGGGAGCAGCTGAGTGCTGGTCAGCACCTGGTTCAGTGACAGCTCACAGAGAAAGCTGCTACAAGTGCCAACATCATTCCATGGAACTGCCCCAGTGCCCCCAGCTGCAGCCCACCCCAGGGAGATCCCAGGCAGGCAGGGCAGTGGGCAGAGTGGGCAGGGCACCAAGCAGATGGACAAACTGTAGCTAATACAAGGAAACAGCACTGAGCTTTGGCTTTACCTTTCCAGCAGGAATACCATGCACAGGGACTGTGGAGCAATATCTCAATAAACAATAAAACCCCAAATTAATAGGGGAATCAGTCACATGCTTTGTGCCTGACATTTCTATACTGTCTATAAGTAAATGCTAACTCAAAATATCTTGCTGCTGGCAACACATTATCATATCAGTGCCTGATTTGACATGTGCTTTCCTTTAACCACCAGAGAGGCAAGACACAGAATCTATAGAGCTTCTCTCAGCTTGAATTCCTCTGCAACTCAGAGGGATACTGCAACTGCAATCCACCACACACATGGAGTCATAAGACACTCATCACTGATTCTCAGAAGCAGGTTCCATTATTTTGGCAGACCAGCACTTCAGCTCCTAGACAAAGTTTAGTAGCGCTTAATTTTACAAATCTTAAGAACCAGTGAGGGACAGATCACAGGGTTTCTGCCTTTGGCAGCCCATGAGAATGATGACATCCTTCCTAAAACTCAACCAAGTCTAAGATTATAGGTACAATATTTAATCTCCTCTTGCTTTTTGCACAACTGTATTTATTCAGCAGTTCTCTAATGATTCTCTGTAGAACTCAAAAAATTTTTGTTTTGAAACTGATTTACAAACTGAGTCATGTTCAGTGCTTACGGTATTAATATCCCTAAAAATGAAAAGCTGAGAGTGAGGGATGGGTATCTCCTGTTAACAGGACTTTAAGACTATTTGTTTTCCATTTCCATTTCCCTGCACAGTCATAAATTGGTTTCAGATTGATTCAATGACCCAGATATTACTACTTTCACAGCTTGGTCATTTTTATCTCCCGATCAAAATGGTTGAAATACAGGAAGGGTGTCTATGGCTTTTTCTATCATGTTGCAATGCCAGTTCTTTGCAACAGAGATGCTAAAATGGCCACGTCACAGCAAAGTTGTTGTTATTTTGATTGCAAACAGAACAGAATTAGCCACAACTGCAGACTAAAATTTTATTCCTCAGCCTTTCTATTAAATTAGCTCACTTTGTCATCTGGCGTCCAATTATCCCTCAGACAGACAAACTGCATCTTCTACACAGAAGATAAAAGCTGACTGAACATCTCCTTCACTGGAACAGTGTTTCCCTTTTGGTCCCTCCTGGTAAGATGAAGGTAGAAACAGCCGTGCACGCTCCTCTGTCCTACACAGGAAGCTTCCAATCTGTCCACAAACAGGGGCTCATTTTCATTGCTTTAGACATTTCCTAGGGAACAGAAAGTACCACTGCCAATTTCTGCCCCAGGAAGTATGATGTTTGATTCTAATTACGTTTCCAGAGCTTTTTAGGACTAGAGCACTTCTAATTACTTGTGCAAACTGAAGGTATCAGGAAAGGAGGCCCTCCTGACATCCTAAGGGCAGCAAAACAGCTGAGCTGATCACATCATTCCCCACCTCAGGGTATGGATCAGTGTCAAAGGATGGGCAATAGACTTTAGAAACCTCTCGTGGGCACTGGGAAAAGGCACCTGAGGGGATGCTTGACTGGAGGTTCCATCAGAGCATTCTGCAACAGGAGAGAAACTGATTCTCAATGGTGATACCACCAAAGTCCTGCAGAAACCTGGTGAAAGCCCTCTGGAATACCTGAATCCCACATTCCTGCATGGAAAAAAATCCTGACACACTGGACAGTGAATACACTGCTGAGACTACATCCTCCTCTTGTGTGCTAACTCAGGGTGCACTGTGGGGGAGAATGGGAAGAAACTATTCCTACAGCTACCTACTTGTCCAAAGCTTGCCCTCCCCCAGCTCCACTCTCCTGGCTTAGTGCCTGCAGAGGATCCCAGTTTGGTATCCAGGCTCTGAGAAAAGTAACATAACAAAAAAACAAACTGGAGAGACTGTTGAAATAATACAGCAAAGATTAATTCTAAGAATTACTGCCAACTAAAAAAAAAAAAAAGCTTTTACCTTTAAGCTTTTACCTTTTTTAGTTACAAAGTCAAAAAAAGTTTTAACTGAAAACAATTACACTTCCCTAAACCTCGGAAAGCAGTGGGTTTAGTTAATATGCAAAACTCTCTGTGGTGCTATGCAAATGATTGGGTTATGGAGATGCAAGAGAGAAGGGTTTGTATTATGAATCAAGGTAAGATAATTTCATCACAAAAGCACAAATGTTCCAGGGACTGACTTCTGAAAACAAAGTTAGATTTAAAAAAAAAATCTCAACAAAGCTCCCTGGCAATATTCAATACTACAGATAACCACAACTTCCTACTCTTGCACTCCTTCTCTGCATAACTGATGACAGAACTCAGCTGTACCCAGACAGAGATGGTTTTGCTCAGGTGATTCTGCTGACTAGATTTGGGAGCCATGTTCTAGAGTTGCAGCAAAACACATCCTTGCGTCTAAGACTTGTACAAATGCTACACCTGAGCAGTGCACCAGCCTTCACCTGAATCCTCCTGTGTGGATAGCACCCATAGAACCAGTACAAATTACTCTCTTTGTGTCTGCTGAAACACAACACTCGTCGACAGCAGACAGTGCCTGGTTACTGTGTTTGTGAGAGGCCAGTGAACAGACTTGGCCAGCCGAGGCAGGTTAAAAACCCAGTTATTTTTCTATCCACTGCTGCCCAGAGCTATGATTACAGCTGCTCTCCTCTTTGGAAACCAATCTAAATAAAACATCACAACCCTGTAACATGACTTTCTCAGCCTGCTGTATGGTTTAAGCAACACAAAGTCACAGGGATGCCAGGCCCCCGAGGGGACCTCAGAGAGGATTCACCAGCCTTTTTGCTCGGTAACATCTTTCTCAGCACTGTTCTCTCACGTGTCTAAAATTCACTCTTCCAAGATCTTACGCACACTCTGGCCATAATCTGACTTCACCTCAGGGTATATGAGCAGTGTCCCTTCCCTCTCCCAAGACTTGAGAAGAAAATTATGCAAGTGAGGCAGTACTGTGGCAGACACTGCCGGCCCCACCTGGACACGCACTGACACCCTTTCTCACGAGTCACCTTCTCCAGCATGTTTAACTCCCAGTATTTGCATTAACTGGTCTTCTAAAATCACTGAGCAAGTGTGAGTGTGGTACTTCTGTTGGCACATGGATGTTATCAAGCACATTCCAGAGCCCTGCTGGAACCAAAGAGCCAGCTTTCCTATGGAACCTTAATTACATTGTTCTGTGATCAAACACGGGATCGTTGGAAATCACAGAGGACTTCCTCCATAAATGGATCTTTCTGCTAATTTCCGTTGTTTATTCACCCAACTAATTACACACAGGGCAGCCACTGCATTACCATCCTGCTGCTTGAGCACTGTAAATTGTCAAGAGATGGCAATAAATACCACCTCAGATTGGTGTTTAAATTGGCTTACTTGGTTACATGCTCTGAAACACTGTTTTAGACTACTGTGCTGAAATCTCTCTCAGTGAATGGGTAATGTTAGAGTGCTTTAGCTCTGCAACATGTAAAGGAGATGCCTGTTATTCCAGATGTTCAGTATGTGCCAGAGATTCAGGCAGAGCAATTCCCAGGCTACACCCACTCTGTCACTACTTCCAGTATCATAAATGCATGTATGAACTACAGACATCCACTTCAAATAACACACTGCAGGCACACATTAAATTCACAATGAGCTCTTCATTAGAGAGGGCATTCACAGGCAGAACTGGCTCTGTTCTCCTCTGGAATTTGCAGCTATACTTGTTTTCAGCCATCTTCTCAATTGTCTGTATTTGGCAGAATTTTCACTCTCACTTACTTAATTTTTGGTTTCTTTCTGCTTCTTGGTCAAGGCCTTGTACCCCAGGTAGGAGCCTGCCTGAGGAGCTGTGGCTCCAGGTGTGTTCCCCACTGTGCTGTGTTGGAGCCCTGCTCTAGAAGGGAGAGGACCTGAGCCCTTAGGTTACAACTGCTGACCTGGGACTGCAAAATATCTTACACCTCTACACACGAATATGCACATGTCGCTAATACTACTCGGTAAATAACTAACTGGCCCACAACCCAGATGGCATTGTGAGGTAGTTCATTTCTGAAGGAATTAAGTTAATGTTTGAGAAACAGAATTGAAATCATAAAAATTCTATGGCAGTTCACTGTTCAGATATGTGCAGCTAAAAATACTAAAAAAAAAAAGCGGAGAAATCAGAATCTGCAGTTCTTACTGCTTTGAATTCATCTACTTGACAGATACTCTACTTTTATATCAACAACGACAATTTAATTTTATAGGAAGAAAACTAGACATGCAAGTTACATTGTACCTGTAACTGATTTATAATTAAGATTGAAAACTTTGTTGCTGCATTCCTCGTGTTTTGTTGTTGCAATGATATAACCATAAGAAGCATTTCTCCTTTGAAAGCACTTACATAAATATGCCATCCACTCAGAAGACCTGTTTTACTTGAGCATTCTGACATGCCTTTGCAATTTTAATGATTAAAATAGGTCCTCTGTGCTTTTTATTGCTGATGCCATCAGAAAGTCAGAGCATGAGTGGAACAGGTCAGTCCTCCTTATTATGATCCACAGAGTAATTTACTAAATTAAGCAAGCTCTTCCATCAAGTAATTTAATGCAATTAAATGCAGACATCACGTTTACTTTTGCAAACAAAAAAAAAAAAAAAGGCTTTAAAAACCAGGTCGGCATTTCTTTGTTAACCAATAGGAATTTCCAAGAATTTGGGGGAAATAGATGCTTTATGTCAGTAATTGAAATGAATTTCAAAATGAGGTCAATATATCAGCAGGAAGACAGCTGCTGGATATCAGTGGGTGCATCCTCCTGGGAAGGAAGGCTCTGAGCAAAGAGGCACGAGCACAGATTTCTGGCTCTGCCTGAACTGCAGTAGGAAAGAGCAGGCAAGCAAAAAACATCAGGAGCCCAGACGGGCCAGAGGCACACATGGCCATCCAGGCTTGGGACTGCTAATTAATAGGGCAATCAGTTGGCATTATTAGGGACCTAGCCGTGCAGATCCTTATTCAGGTTTTATCAGATAAACCTCTGCCTTAACACACATGTAACCTGGTCTCCCTTGAAGCTTAAAATCAATTCTAAATCAGAAGTTAACCTTTTCCACTTAAAAACGGATATAAACAGTAAGAAAACTACTCCTTTTGTCTTTGTTTACCAGTCTAGGGAGACAAATTCACGACGGTTCTGCTATTAGTTGACACAAATATTCAGAGGCTACTGGCATGCCAATTACTTGCAGAGTTGATAAGAAAACAATTAGCATGTGCCATGGAAAAATACATAGGATATAAAATTCAGTTCTCATTATCTGGGAAAGTTTTTGATTTGTGAAAAGAAACACTAACGAATGCTTGCCAAGAACCAGAGATTTTTACTAGAGCCTTGATTTTGCTGGTGCTATCAATTTTTCAACTCAAGCCCTTCAACTCAAGCTAAACATCAGGGGGATTCTGCTTCTGGCTCAGGAGAAGATAGCAATCAAACGATCACAGGCACATGCCAGTAAAGCCAGGGTGCTCCTTATGGTGGACACTGTGACAAAGTGAATTGGACATGAACTTGTAATTATGCTCCAAAAGCCAGGGTCTCACTCCCTGCTCCCTCTGAGCTATCTGAGGCAGCCTAAGTTATCTGAAGGGACTGGCTGAGTGTCTCAGCAACACGAGATAACGAGGGCTTGGTGAACCAAGTGTCACTAAAAAAGAGAAGTTGCAAGAGCACCGGAGTGAACAAGCACATCCATCACACACAATTTCTTCCCCTACAACTCATCATAAATTCTAGGACTGGAGGAGGCCCACAGCTTTGACAAAGGGCCTGAGATAAATAACACATCCCAACAGGAAAGTAGGTGCACTCACGCCACCAGCAGAAGTTCACTGTACCAATGTGACATCCCATCGTTAAGGAGAAGGGAGCGCCACAGACTTCTCAAACATCAGCCCCATAAGAGAAGCTATACTTGAAATGACTGGGTTGGACACTGGAGCTTCAGAGCTTCCTCCTGTAGCTCTGATCTATGTCAGGAATGCCCATGGCCACAGGAACTGGGGCTTCCTCCAAGACCCTTGCATGGAGCCCTGTGAGCAGTGGTAAAAATCCCAAATGAACCCTGGTATTGACATAATTTACAAATACTCCTCACTCAACACTGACATCCCAAGTGAGAATCATAGGCCAGATCCACCACAACAATATGAACAAAATAAGGTCTAGTAATTCAGTGGATCAGGGTTTTCATCACCCTCTTTTTTTTTTCTTCCTGTTTTAATACATCAGGATGGCTGAAGGCTTTGCCTTAAGCTTTGACTGACATTTTGGCAGCCTTTCTCCATGGAATAAGTCTAGAGAGATCAACAAAACAGTCTGATAAACTTTTTCCTCAGTAAACATAAAACAAAAGTGTGCAACTTACTGTGCTCACAGATATATTTTTTAAAAGCTTCCTATGTCTCAGCTGGGGAAAGAAAGAGGGAAAAAATAGAGAAGCAGAATAGAAAAAGGAAGAATAGAGAGAAAAAAGAAAAAGCTTAACGGCCTAGATACCACTTTTATTTTCCAAGATATTCTTTGTCAGTAAAGTAAAATAAACTATTTTTGCCCAAATGAATCTTTGTTGTTGAAGTTGCACGTAATCTAGATAGCAGAGTTCACCAAAATCAGTCCACAGAAAAACAAACTGGAAAACTCACATCAGTGGTGAAGGACAGTTTTAAACAAATTAACTAAGGATGAGAGAAGCCCCAATACAATTTGGATTTATCCTATAATGAAAGTCAGCAGCACTATTTCCACTCAAGTGCTCAGCAATTTAGTGCCACACTCTGACATGGGACACGTGATGTGGGAACCCAGAGGAAGCACAGAGGGGCTGGGGGCTGCTGAAAAAACACCAGATTATTTTAAAGAGTTGGGCATACTAAAATCGGTGCTAGTAAGACTTCACCTGGGTTTTAAAATAATTTATTTCACCTCAATTAAATAACCATTTCAGTCAGTAATCAAGTAGCTATTTATCCAACCTTCCCATGTTTCAAAGTCCTCAGCCTATTCAAGGATCATCTCACTGAAGCACTTTGATATTCTGGTGTTTAAATAAATGATATCAGTGAGGACACTTGGGCTGCCCATTGCTTGTTACTGCCTCATCCATGCTATGCTTCAGAGGATGCATGGCTGAGAGCCAGCTGCAGGAAAAGGTAAGCTCCATGGAAAAGCTCACATAAAACCACAGACTGTCATCATTTCAAAATCTCCGCTTCATGGGAAAGAAATAACAAGAGGAAGTATTTTCAGATGCAAGACTGGCAAAAAGAAATCCAGCTGCGCAATCCTTATCAAGTCTGCTCCTACAGCCCTTATTTCAGATACTCTCTGCGAACTTGTAACAGGCTTCCAAAGGGGTGCAAGAAAATCATCACACACAAGACTCTGTGTAGACAGAAGGAAATTCCCTCAAACTTTGACCCAGAGCTTAGAAATTTCTCTCTTCCCAGTGCAAGCCTGAAGCAGTTTCAAATCAGATCTGCTCATTAGAGACAAATTTCTTTAGAAAAGAACACAAGGAAACTAATTCAAAAAGGAGTGCCAGCTGAAGTATTTCCTTGGCCTCTGGAAAAGTTTTTCCCAGAGAGGATGGTCTTTTAGAAGCCAGAATTCAGAGATTTAGTGTGTGCCTTTCTAAAAGCAGCATATCTATCAAAATCACAAAGTTAATGAAAGGAAAAATGGGTAATTATTGTTATTCATACAGCAGTAATAGCAAGATAAATTCAATCTGTTGGCTTCACTGCGTTAGAAATCCCACACATAATGTGTCTCACCACACCTTCCCAGATTTACAGCACTGCAGAACACAGCACAAAAAAATCTTTAATTTCTTTTCTTCTTCTGGGAAAGCACCACACATTCCAAGTGCTCAGCCATGGCAGCTACAGTCCACAGCATGAAACAGCAACAGCATCCTTCATTACAGAGAGCTTGGTGAAGAGGAATTACCTTTAACTTGTTTTGAATTCACACATACATTGTGTGATTTGTGTTCTACAAACCGAGAGCAGTTTTGGAAAACGCAGATAATTACATGATGAACAGCATGGTGCAGAAAAGCAGATTTTTAAAACTGTGCATTAAAATAATTACTAATAATGTTACAAGGGGGTTGTGCAAACAAGGGTAGCAAAACCTGAATTTGTATAAAGCAGAAAAAACTACAAAAGAGGGAACTTAAGTACTAGAATTGCAGTGTGCAAAAAACCATTCACTTAAAGATACACACATTTATGCACATTACAGACTCAGTGCATCGCTGCTGGAGAGTTTATTGTAAAAGTACGGTTAAGAGGAAATAGAAATTAAGGGTAATCAGCTGGTATGCAGAACAGATACAGAACACTTCCAAGCATATCAGATAAAGTGTGGCAAGAGATGTGGCACTTATGGAAAACAGGGGAGGCAAAGCACAGAAACTAAAGTTGAAAATTAGCACAAAGTCCAAGGAGTTCAAGCTCAAAAACCAAAGTAAAAGGTTTGGAATTCAGAAGCAACTTACTTGTCATACAAGGGCAGACTAGTTTTCTCTCTTTTATGCCCCTGCATAAATGGGAACCTTTCAGTCAGAATCAGTTCAGAAATGCACAACCCATCTTTGCAAGCGCTCCCCGTTAATTACCATAAACTTGCTTTGATATCAGTAGTTTGAGATTCTTCTTGTATCAGAGGATCTTTTAACAGTTGCATTTCCATAGTGCCACAAGCATTTGTGATCTCTAAATCCTTTCTCCATTTGATCCCCTCCGGGGAAGCCTGTACGCACCATGTACTTTCATTTATCAAAAGCAAGGGTGATCTGTCTAGAACGAATAATTACAGAATAACATGGCCACAGGGTGTTCAGGTGTTTCTTTTAAAGGTAAGGCTTCCTACCTCCATGTTATGGGAACAGCCTGTCCTTTCATGCCACTCTTGGCTCATGTCACAAGTATGTATGAAATGTACACTTCAGGAGCGGTTTTGAGAACTCAGTCAAAGATAAAAGGTCAGATGGCTAAAGCATCTTAAGTTTTTATTTTCAGTTTCTTTGAAGTTTTAATTCAACAGCAAAAATCTGTCAAATAGGAGTACAAGCTTTTTTCTCCTATTTTTCCTGGCTTGGCTTTTCAGTGCATCAACATTTCAGAAAAACAAAGTAAACAGGGAAGACAAAAAGAGGCTGCCTGCAATATCTTCAAAGTGTAGTCAGTATCCACAGCTCTTTGTGCCATGATTTTCCTTGGAGAATTTTGGGCAGGAGGCACTGAAAGGATTTTATGAACATCAGTCCATTTAAATGCAGCCCTAGGGAGATGGGGAAGCACTGTCCCCCCTCAGCAGATGGAGATCACTGAAAAAGAGGCCAAATGGTTTGCCCAAAGACATCCAAGTTAGAAGACTGAAAGTCTGGGGATGTTTAGAAAGCAGGACGTTAAATAAACATACCAGAGAAGAAGAAAAAAAAAAAAAGTAGTGAGAAGCTAATTTTCATAACAAAAATAATTTTGGCAGATTAATAGTATCTCAGGATAAACAGAAAACATATTAATGGAAAACTTCACCAAAATTGGATAAAATGCAAATAATTATTATTTCTGATAAACCATGCCATGACTGATTTTCCAAGAGGAATTTCAAATTAATGTGGAATGTTTTCTCATGTACTGAAGTGCTTTTCCATCATCTATTATAGAATTAATTTAATATTTATTCAATGCTAAAATATGAAAGAAGTAGTCCTTAAAGAAAAAAAAAAAAGGAGAGGAAGCCTGGTAGTTCTTGAGAAATAAGTTAATCTTGGTACCAGTCTTATCATTACTTTTAAATTGACAATTTTCAATGATTCCTACACAGGGCAGGCTGGAATCCCACTCCAACCGAACCCTTGGAGTTTTTGGTGTACTTTTTAATGTCCTTTTTATAGTGGGACAGTATTTTCCTGTTATCCTTCCTGGTTTTGGATGACAGTGGTCCCTTTGGTTTTAGGCAGATGGGGATGCAGGGACTTCCTGTGACCCAAGCACAAAAGGGAAGCACTTAGGAAGAAAGAGTGAGCCCAGCCAGCAGTCAGGGAATTCTGTTACCTCTCCCTTTACCTGTACAGGAACTTGCAAGACACTGGGGAAACTTGCACATTGAAACAAACACAATGTCACACATTTTAAAATCAGCAGTTATTAAATAAAAAAACCAAAGCAATAGAAAATATTTGTTGTCTTACTCTGCACCTCCTAAGGGACCTTTATTCATTTTGTTTTTAAAAACAGCATCAGCAAAGATTTGTAGAAAAAGATAGGGCTGCCTACCACCTACCAGCTTCCACTTCAAAATGAGTAAAATAAATCCTCCTGCCTAAAACAAAGCTTGGTGTGTCTGTGCCACAGCTCTGTAAGAGGTATTATCTTCATCAAAACAAAGAGGATTATTACATCTTACCATGAGGGCTTTTTCCAGTTACTTCAACTAGGAAGGACTCAGCTTAAACTGGAATTTGTGAGTGAAAAGGAATAATTTACTCCAACTCAATATTTTTAAAAGCACATCTGGAGGAAGGAAGGGTCATTCCCATTGTGGGAGGAAGTTACATCCAATTTCATGCTCGCTGTTCCATTTCAAATACTGGAGGGCTGCTATTTCTGCCAAAGCACACAGTATTCCAAGCCAGAAACTGGTAGGAAAACACATGTTGGTAGATCAAGGCCACTGACTGTGCAACTTGGGAATATACTTTCACGAGTGGGAGAGAGGCAGCTATGGCCTAGAAATAGATCTTAAAACCCTAAACTCATCTATGTGATATAAAAAAACATAAGCCAAACAAATTTCTGCATCTGTAGTTTATAAATTCTAGATTATCATAATTTTGAAAAGAGAGAAAAGGAAGATCTGAAGCTAAATTTAGTATTACTGTTGTCTCATGGCTTCTAGGAAAGGCTCAGCTCCCACTGCATTCCCTGGAACATCCGTCCTGAAGATGTAAGCACTGGAGCAGTAAAAACTGCATAATAAATATCTAGCAATGTAGTGAAGTTGACAAGGACAATCTTCATCAAGAAGATTCAAACTGCATAGAGGAACAAAACATTTCTGGAAGTTTCTGAACCTTTCATACCAATCTACATTGTGAATCCTTAGCAGGATCCAGCTTAAGAAAGGCATTGTCAGTTTTTGGGATGAGGATGGTAGAACTAATGATTAGATTTGATTGGCAGGAAGGACTGATGTGCTCCTAAGTAATTGCTAAAGGTCTAGGATATCGCAGACAGACAAAATTACTGATTTGATACCACACTCCTTGCTAAATGACTGGCCAAGATTTAAGTGAATAGCAGTTTAATGTCTCTCATTTCCATCAGCCTGTGAAGGGGAAGAAAGAATATTTCAGCTTGCAATGTGAAAGCTGACAGAGCTGTCAGACATTTCCTTTCAGCTAATCCTCCCTAGGAAATGCAGTGTGTGAGCTCTGAATTCCCTGTGAGTTTATCGATCTTGCTTTTGCCATATAAACAAGTGACATCAGCCCTGCGGATCTGCCACCACAAAGTAAAATGGCAGTTTCTTGTATCCAGATGCAGGAGGGTTGCTTTGATTGAACTGAAAGCACAAGATGCTGGAGATGCCTCAGCAGATCCAGAATGCAACAGCTGCTGGGATGTGACTCCCCCCTCACTCACAAGCTGAAGATAACCTCACGGAAGAGTTGTTTATGAATGCCAGTTTTCGTATAATGAGTGCAGGTCACTCAGTGATGAAGTAGCCCATGACATTTGTTTTAACTACAGTTGACAACACAGTGCTAAATTGACTAGAGCTAATGCAGCACAAAGTACTTGGACATGCAGATGTGAAGGAAGCAGCCTCCCAAATATTTAAATGGACAATGTCAAGGCAGTCACAAATACTGGATCACATTAGCATGACTAACGCAGTTTGCTATCCAGAATTATGGAAAACAGCCCTCACTGCTGAGCACAAGGCTTTGTGCAGCCTATTAGTACTTATTGAGCATCTCCTGTCTGCCCTGATTCTTTGGTCAGGCTGCTCATTTATCAGGAGCTCTGTGAAGCCACGGTACTCGGTGAGGCAGCCCAGCACAGGCTGCCCATACATCATGGAACCCATTAGCCATGCACATTTCTTTCCCTGGCTCCAAATGAGCTGCACCAATTTGTTACACAGCTCACCCGTGGGAGTGAAAGGTATATAGAGCAGCCTAGTGCCAAATATATGTAGCTCAATTACAAGCAGGATAATACAATTACACAAATATGGGGGATAATTAATTGCTTGGAGAATATGCCTTCAGACATGAGCTGTTCTCCCAGCACCAGAGCAGAGCACAAGCAGATGGGCAAGAAAATGCAGAAGGAAAGCATCTCAGATGTAACTACACAGTTCCATTTAGGAAGGATGCATTTCTTTGGGGAACCTTGAGTCTAAAACCCTGTGACTTGACTTCACACTGAAAACAGAGCAAGAAAACCACTTGTCGGCATTGTCATACTAACTTAAAGTTGCTCTGAAGAACAGTCCATGACATAACTGCTGAATGACCTCTCTCCTGGACCCAAACAAAACAGTTTGCTACTTCTACTGTTTCCTCAGTTACAAAGTCTGCTGCAGAACATTTTAATAGGAACCAAGAAAACTGTTCTTTAGAAACTGCTGTATTTACACCCTGACAGAGAAATAGGTCCTTTCTAATAATCTTTCTGAACTATATTCTGCAAGGCATTTTTCCCAATATTTGATTTCATTAGCTACTTTTTCTAGGCAAAAGATTTACCCGTTGACTTCTTGAACCACTTCTGGGTGTTTGTTTTCATTACATTGCAATTTCTGTTTGTCAAGTTTGTTTCAAGGCAGTGCAGTTCAACCTGGGAAGCACACTGTGCTCACAGGGGTGACATTCCTTCTGAAGCCTTCATATCCACCTGCTCCTCTCTCCTGCAAATGCCTTGTGCCCTGTGCTGTTTATGCTGTTTGCTGGTTTCATTTCTGTTGACTTTTTCAAAAATACTCTTGCATTATGCAGGAGAGACAGGCAGCCCAGGACTTGCACACCGAGGCTGCGCTCAGGGAGGCTCCCAGGAGATGGCACTGAGTTGTCCCCTCACAGAAGACCCTCTCACTTCCCAACCAATGGTCCCATGTGGCAGTGCCCACCCCTAGGTCCTTTCCCAGCCCATCTGCCTGCCAAGGAGCCACTCCTGACTTGTGTTTAACAAATACTGAGGGTCACTGAGTAATGAAGAATCAGCCACCAGGGCTCTTCATGCAGGTGCCACGCACACAGACCTCAGGCAGCACTCCTAGAGAGACCAGCTCTCAACCAGCAAATAAATTCTGCAGTATTCCAGCTTACAACAGGACAGAATTTTTAACATTCAAAAGTTGCAAGTTACAGTAAGACATAATTAAAATTATTTTTCCCCTGCTAAAAGCTACATCTTAACAGATGGATTACAAAACATAGACACCAGAATTTATTCTATTTCTAATGCAAACTGCTAAGAGGCATAGGAGACACTTCTTGTAATCTTTATAAGGAAGAAGAGGAAGGAATTCTGATAATTTATAACAGAAAATCCATTTTCAAGATTGAGCCTAAATAACAAGAAAAATGTGGTGCGCTACGATGGACCAGGCAGGTCCTCTCCTGAATGAAAAGTGCTCCTCTGTTTTCACACACTGGGCATGCAGAGAAGGGTTCAGCATCTCTGCCATCACTTGTGTGATTTGAGTCTTAGCACTTCACATGCTCTGCAAGGGAGAAGCTTTTGACAGGAAATATATATTATTGAAGGAAGTTTTTTCTCTAGGGCATAAACTTCTCTACTAGACAGATAATGGCACAGGGTGGTATAGCCAAAGAATATAATTCTGCTACAGTAAAAATGAAAATGTTATTTGGTAGAGACTAGAAAGACATGAAAGCAAAAAGCTTTTACTGCCCTAGGCTCAATGTCATGCTTGGCAACGTTCTTCCTCTTGGCAGCAGTGAGGGCCAAGGTGAGGGGTGTGAGCATTACCCAAGCTTGCATGAAAGGCTACCTGCACTACTTAATGGTGCCTGCTGGGCACTAAATGAGCCATTGCTCAGCTCTGACTGCTTTAAGAGGAAAAAGAAGTTCCTCTGCAGAGTGCATTTCTCACGAGGGGATGAGTGGGTTTGATGCTTACTACCATCAAGAAATAACACTGGATGCAAACACATCCAGCCATGTGCACTCTAGAATGTATTTGTTCCCTTTTACTGACCACAGTATTATGTTAATGTATTAAACATTTTTTATCGTGTATGCTGTCTTGGAAGCTACACAAACGTGATTAGTCACATAATTAACGAATTTCACCTTAGGTGAGTTAAAAAATGTTTAACTTGTGTCAAGTACTACCCACTTCTTCATTATGGCAACTAAGTTGCATTTACTTTGAAAACAGCCCACAATATCCCTCTATTACAGAATTACAATTCTCAGGTCAGTGATCCTTATACTTTAGAATTTGCTTTAGCTGAATGATCCCTTTGCTAACACCTCCTACTGCCTGGTCCACAAACAGAGACCAGAATGGGTCCTGAGAATAACAGGTTTGTTGGCCACCACCAGCCAATGCAAAGTAGTGCCCCCAAGGGAAAGAAACCATCCAAGCTCAAGCACCCCCCTGGAGTTCAGTCTGTTGTTTACTGCAATAATCAAAGGCTCAGCTCATTACAGTTCATGTCCACACACACACACTTGGAAATCCTACTTGTTTCAAGGGCTGCATTGCTGCATTCTCGCTGAAATTTAAGAGATATGGCCTACTACAGTGCTCAGAACCCTAAAGACACAAAGATCTGTCCTCAGTATGAGGCACCACCTTAAAAAACACCATGATTTATTCTTCATATTACAGCAGTTAACAAATGTGTTCCTGAATTGAATCAAAAAATAAAGCAGAGGCAACCCCTTTTTTGGCTCCAATTTTTGTTCCATTACTGGTATTTTATGCCTCATTAGGAGACCAAAACACTGAACATAGGATTTCTTGGAAGATTCTCCCATATGGTTGAAGAAACCAGGGGAACACAAAGCAACATTTAACGTCTTAAATATACAATTTGTGCGGGTTTCTGTCAATATTAATACACAGAAGTACTTTAGTATTTTGGTATATTGTTCCCAAATAATGGTTGCTACTTGTGTGCTGTATCTACAAACACAT
The DNA here is from genome assembly GCA_013399455.1 of Anthoscopus minutus. Classification (NCBI taxonomy): domain Eukaryota; kingdom Metazoa; phylum Chordata; class Aves; order Passeriformes; family Paridae; genus Anthoscopus; species Anthoscopus minutus. The sequence continues at coordinate 77,689 of VWYI01046367.1, read as the reverse complement.
ACTTGCATTATATTTGCTAGTTTAAATTATTAAGATAACAATTCTTTTTTCTTATAAGGGAGAAGTGAGGACTCACTTCCCAGCTTTTCTGTACCTACTTATTTAGGGAGAAGATGAACAAAATCTCATTCATATGCCAATTATCATATATTTAGCAGAGGCAATTTAACACAGCTCACAGCTTGTGTCCAAAGACCCATCTTCAGTTGTTTTGGAAAGAATACCAACCAGCCTTAGTAATTTACGTTGTTCTAATACTACACACCATGTTTCCATTTTATGGGGCTCGCAGAGGGCCCTGCTGATGATCTCGGTTACAGTATGAGTCTTTCAGCAAAAATCCCCACATCTTTCTCTGGACCCTGCAGGAACAGTTTCAGGTAGTATTTGTTATCATGGATGTAGCTGTCATGTTTGGAGAGTATCATCACCTTCTGCAACAGCTCCCACAGGACTGTGTTTATGCAGAATTCATAATGACAAACAAAAACCCAAACAAACATACAACTGCCTTGCCTAAGTTGTACATTTTACTTCACCAAGGGGCAAAATCCAGCAAAGCACAGTTCCAGCCCATCAAAGAGTAGCTGACACATTCCTATTTGCATGCAAGATTACACAAAGAAACAAAAGCCAGCTGACATCACAGCCACATCTAACAGCAAATGTTAAGCAGCGCAACCTCTTGTGCTTGGAGCCTTCCTCCACTTTGATTCACTACAGCTTTCAGCTATTCTTATTTTCTGGTCTGCCTTCCTCCATCTGAAAGCAGCACACTCCCAAAAAGCCCTGTTCTTCCAATAAACAGTCTGAAGTGCCCATTATCCTGGCGGGATTCCACCTTTTGAGGATGAACACACGAGGTTGTATTTATCAGGGTCAGGGGAAAGGATACATGTAAGGGAGTCATATACTATACTTAGCTCTCTAATTACAAGCAATTTTCGAGACACTTTTCCCCTGGCAGGCAGGCAATGACTTTGGTGAGGAACTCCTGAAAGAGGAGACTGTCACTGCAGAGACAATCTCCGTGTGTGTGTGCAGAGAAATCCAACCTTCACTTATGCAACAATCCCACTTTGCATCACTGGCCCTGCCTCTCCTACCTTCTCCCAGTTGGCAATCTTCCGTTTAGCAGAAAGATGTCAATAAAAAGAAAATAAAAAGAAGGATTACCTTCTTATATTTCTTTGTATTCCCACTGTTCTGTAGATAAATCAGATGTTAAACATTATTTTTATAAAGTCTACAATTTCCAAGCTTCGGGCACGTAGTGGAGATCCAAGTCCTGCTACTGTGTGTCAACATCCTTCGCCTAACAAAGCTGCTCAGGACAGCTCAAGCTCCATTTAAACTGCTTTTACAGCTCCCCAAATATAATTTTACTAACCTGCTTTTTAAATTACAATTGCCCACTGGCCTGCCTGCTGGTGGGGAAAACCTTCAATCCATTATTCAGCACAGAGTCATGCAAGCATTACTATTAACAAGGGAGAAGTTAGCTAATGACTGGCAGCTTAAAGAATAATGAAAATGTTAATATTTGAAGCCATCCTCCCTGCTTCTGTCTATCACAAGTGCTGCAATAGTTTAAATTAAATACTTTATGTGACTAAAACACATTTCAGATGATATAATGAGCTACAACTATGGCTGTTAAATGCATCTATCATTTCTAAAGCCAGGCTTAAGTCCACCTGCTCACTGAGGGTTCAATTGTGCCCTAAATTACACATGGATAATTCCAGCACACCGAATCATATGACAAGAGGTATGTTAGGGGAATATTTCATCCTCGTGAAGTATTTTGCTACAGGTTTTTGAAAAATTAATTGAATTCCAACAATTTTTACAATTTTTGAAAGAGACTCAATTAGCAAAAGCACTATTGTAGGGAAAGGTGCTGCTGGGCTGATGAGACTAAAGTTATGCAGTCATGTGCAATAAAGTTTTGTAAATGACTTTTTTGCAAATGCAAAAAATCTAGTTCAAATGACATTGTATCAAAATGAACATACCAGAAACAAACTATTAAAACTCTCTTTTTTGCCCAAAAGGAAAATACCCCTGCAATCAACAGAACTCCTTGTTAACAGTCTTTAACTAGTTCTGCAGAGGAAGTTTTAAGCCTTGCAGTTTATGGGGAGTCAATGTTCCACAGGCATTCCTGGGTGACCCCATTCCACAATTCCCTTGGATTTTAAGGCACAAGATATAACGCTCCTATTTATTCCTGCCAGTGGTGTTTTTCCAGGGCAAGCTTAGGAGCATAACCAGGCTTCCCCTCCTCCATGCAGAGCTGATCAGAATACCAATAGAGAAAACATATTTCAAATTAAACAATGTCATTAAGTATTCACAAGACACCCAATTACCACCGTACCCAAGTGTGCTTGCTGTCAATGTGTATCAGCTACAAAACTGATAGAAGGCTAGAGCTGACCCAGAAATTGTCACAACTTGTGATCTTTGTCAATTCAGCTGAGTGACAGGCTAAGCCACATAAATAACTGCACCTCCTGCCATTAAAAAGATCATTTCAGGTCACTTGGAGCAAAACTTTTTTATTTTCTCACAGGAAAAAAAACAAACCCTCAAAGCTTTCTCTGGCCAACCAAAGCTTTGTTTAGTCAGTGGGGTTCTATTTCTAAATTTTAAAAAGTGAAACATTTCTAAAAACAATTTTTGAAATGTATTTTCAGATTGAAATGCAACCTTCCAAAAATGTTCTGAAATAACCGTGGTTGGGAATTAACTTGCACCGAGACTGGTTGTGGATCTTCTGGGTGCACCAGGATAAGATAAATGGGCAACCTCCTTCCCAACCCTTTCCATGGATGTTCTGAGCCAACAAATGTTAAGAGCTTTACTGCTCACAGTGCCCTGCAGTCTCAGGAGCTGGAATTGTTTCCCCTGGAAAGCTGAGCTCCAGCTCCCCACTCCCATTGGCTGTTCTTAGACACCCAGGGTAATCTTTGATCAAAGACAGCGTGTGCTCATCTGCCGTTTATCACCTGCTAAACCCTCACTCCCATTTGGCTGCCAGCTGGTGTTTCATGGAATTGTACCTGGATATGTTTATGGATCGCACGTTCATCATGTTCCCACGGCTCCCACATATGTTACTGGTGGCAGCGAGAGGGGAAGATTTCTTCCTTTGCTTCCAGGACAAGGTTAACACCTGACCCAGAAAACACTGGATCCTGGAAGCCTGTGAAGTACCTGGTGGCTGGTTTTAGCTGTTTCTGCAGAGGATGTCTCCCTCAAATAGGTTTAGAGAGCTCCTCTAGCAGGCTCAATGGGCTGGGCTGTGGCAGAGGTGCTTTGATTAATCCCTTGTAATTCGGGTGCTTTATTAACCTGGCAGTATTTCGACCAGCTCTCCTGGCGTACCTCAGCTTCTCTGCTCTGCATGTTAACACATCCTGCAGATCAACATGTATGAGCTCAGCCTGGACACAGTGACAGCGCTGCACTGTCCCGCAGTGGACAGGAGGCTCACAGGAGGTTTCCTGCTCCCCTCCAGGGGGTGCTTCCCCAGCCCAGAGTGGAGCCCACTGCTGCCAGGCTGGTTTATCTGTGCTGACACTCAGCACAGCCAGCCACCCAGAAGAAAAGGCAATCTCACACTGAGGAAGGACTGCTACCAGTTAAGCTTGCAATGAGCTGTAATTGTGCCAAGTACCATCAGCAAGGCCAACTTTGGGGTTTTTTGTTATTCAATACAAGAGATTCCCTCTCTAAGCCATGTTTGCCCCTGAAGAAAATATGGGGGTTACCCAATATTCTTTGTAACTTCCAGTTTTCTCAAACATAGTCACAAAGGTCAGAGCAAAGACACCCAGTTGCTTGGGGAGGTAAGAATGAACACAGTAACTGGCAAGTCAAGAAACTGGTATTACGTGCAGCCTGAATAACTCAAGAAAACTCCAGAACCAACTAGGCCTTGCTGGCAGAACGCATCAATAGAGGAACCTCACTTGACAGCAGCTGCCCTCATCCCAGATATTCTCTTATTCCTCGTCTCTAGAGTGAAACATTTCGATCACAGTAGGGTAATTTTTTTGACTGACTGAAACATCAGACCCTTGAATTCCTGGACATGTGAATATGTGCCAAGATCTCTTCTTCAATACAGGATTGTACAAGACAAATGTCAACTATTTTTCCATCGCATTCTGAATGGTTTCCTATCAAAAAATCCCAATCTTCTGCTTTGAATTTGATGACAAACAGAAAACAAACGGGTGACTCCCTCTTTCTGGGCTAGTGCCCTAGCTGCACAGAGACAGATGTTTTGTTAAAAACAGCAAATTCAGTTGGTAGCAAAACTCCTCAAATCCAACCCAATTTAAAGCCTTCCAACCAAAGCAATAATTTTTTTGTTCACTCTCCATTTTCTTTTTCATATTTTTTCAAGTAAAAAGGGAGAGACTGTCTTTAACTAAACTTACAGAATTATACAGAACTGACACAAACCAGCATGTGCAGCTAAAATTTCACAAAAATATTTAATTTAGAAACCTTTTTTAGATGATGCTATGTCTTTTTTTCTTTTGACATTTCTAAAATGTTCAGATAGAAATTCTAGCATTTTCTTTATGAAAATTCTACGACAAAAATAGTTTTTTAAAAAATATGCATGTTTCAAGAAATTTGAATAGATTTTACTGCTATCAGCATTGAAAACCTTAGAAAACACAGCCAGAAGCTCAGGTTGCACTATATTGAACTTGTCTAAACTGTGTTTTAAAGGTTATTTCATTTTACTAGTGAAAACACTTCTGTGCACCCATTTAAATAATTTTAAATTTGGTTTATATTGATTTAGTATGTCAAGCCCTTCTCAGCTTAAGGGAAGTCAATACAGGACAGGTTTAATTCACTTGATAGCTCCCTGAACAAGAGTTTAATACAATCAGTCCAGCACTCCAACTTGATTAATCAGTGCAATCCCACAAGTAGCCAAACCACCAGAAGTAGAGGAACTGGACTATTTCATCACCTGAAAATATACTAGTAGGGGGAAAAAATAAAAACAAACTGATAAAAGAGATTCCATTTCTATCCTCAGGTATCTACCTGGATCTATTCAGGAAGACTGCAGTCACACGCAGGAAAATGCTGCATCTGTAATTAGCCCACAATTAACAAAGTTTTGGATGACTTCTCTAAAAATAAATGAGTGAATGGTGTTTCAAAACTGTGCAAAAGGTTGGTTGGAAAGAACCAGAGGAAAGACATGAAAGTCCAAAGTGCTCTCCCGCTGAACTGCACACTCTCGCTCAAGGCAAACATTTCCAGATTACAAACCAAAACCAAGGCATTAGGGAAAGCAGAATGCTGCTCACTAATATACTTTAATGACACAATGGGCAATAATGGCTGATTCAACACAACTGCTTGCAAGTTGGTGGTTTGGCCCTCGGTCCTGCTTTTCTCAAATCAAACAATGCTGCCAAGAGAATGAGGAACAGATGCTAAATACGCATGTCTCACATGCTGCTTCAATTTGTTCATCACTGACTTCCTTCGGGATAAAAGAGGTATTGTCAAAATGATAATGATGGTGTAAACATTTTGGCCCCTTCAAGCATTTTCTGAATGCCAGATAAATTCAGAATAATTTTTAGCAGTAGGCTTGCCAGAACATCAGCTGAAGCCTTCATTATAGCTATTCATATCCCTATAATAAAGGTTGCATCAGCAGTTCCATTATAAATGCTCTTTCAGAGGGCTTGATAATTTGGCCACAAAAAGTATTTCTGGCTGAAGCCTGGCATGTAAGTTGTCTTAGATGTAATTTTACAACTAAGTTTTAAACTGTTCAGCTGTTTTCTGCATAAAGATGGAAGAAAAACAAAGAGGCTTTAGCTGGTTTAAATGGTTCTTTTTTTGCTCCTACATAAAAAACCACCAAACTGTTTCTTTTGAAGCAGAACCTCTGTTAAGGAAAAAAAAGCAAGGAGTCACATACACTCTGTGCACACTTACACTCAGATACATGCTAATTACAGGCACTCTGGTTAACTGTGGCGTGATCTGGATTAGGTGCTAGGGAAGAAAGTCCTTGGAAGAACTGTGACACAGAAAGTCACTCAAGCTTTCCATTACCCCAAGAAAGGGTAACATTAATAAAATCACCGACCTGTGGTCAAGCACTGTTCTTCTAAAAAAGAGAGTGCAATGGGACAGAAAATTCATAAAAGGAGCTATAAAGGAAAAATTTAACAGTTCTTAGGTTTAATTTGATTGCAAACTTAGTAAACTGAGTTAGAAATCAATCCTTTGATGGAACTGATCTTCCCCAGTGTCTCTAAGTACCATCTACTTTTTTAAAGATGAGAGCTACATAGGTTCCAGCAGGTACATCCCGATTATAAGCTCAGAAGTCGGAAAATGGAAGAAAGCCCTCAAAACATCCTTTGTCCTGACAAAAGAAAGCTTCATAGACTCCTACCTCACACTGGATTCATTTTACCAGTCTTCTTACTCCCTCTTACGCTGGCTAGGGATGAAGGAAATCTCCTAAAAATAAGGATCATTTTGTTCTCATGGGATAATTATTTTTCCTGAGCTAGAAGAATTTGGAGGTACTTGTTTTCCCTCTGTTGGTAACCTCACACACAGAGGTGGCTCAGGACTATCAGTGCCTCGGTGCTCAGGTCTGATACTGAGCTTCCTCGGTAAAAATTCTGCATTTCACTGCCACTTGTCTGCCATCTTTACTGGCAAGTTCAATCTTCCTGGGACGGCTGATGTAACTGCATCTCCCAGGCAGGGACACATTTCCCTGTCACAGTTATCACCTCCAGAGCTCTGGAAGGAGTGGGAAAACCTCTACACAGTGATCATGAAAAGACATGATGTGCTAGTGGCAAATGGTACAAAACCATGTGTGATGCACTCAATTTTGGGAATGCTGAGCTTTCAGTGAATGCAGGGCTCAATAACAGAGGGGTTACTGCTGGACAAAGGGGAAGAGCACTTTGTAACACAGTGAAATCGATCTGGGTGAAAGTCACTTTTACAAAACAAGTGTATTAAAAGCCTCACAATTATCAGAGAATGAACATCTGCTTGCAGAGACAGAAACGCAGTACAGAAATCAACCTTTAGGTTCTTTCTGAGCAGAGATTTGTATCTGTACATTGACTGCATTAGTGCCACTGGGCAGGGCTCCAGCTGCACTTTCTGGCCATACACAGGCTGCATCTACCCCTCCTTACTGTCCCAAGAAACTGCTCCCTCCCACTTCAGCACACACTAAGAATTACAGCACATGTACGACCTTTCTTTTCTGAGATGGATTAAATCACTTTCAATTCCCAAAAAAACTAAGGTGCTTGACAGATGGCTTCAAAGCACTATCCTTCATGGTTCATTACCAGGATCTTGTAAACAGGAATAGGCTTTTCTTACCTGCCTGTTAAGATGCTGCTGAATGTTTTATTTCTGGAAATACTGCCTATAAATATGACAGTGTTATTTTGTGACACAGAACTTCCAGAAACTGTTTTCCTCATTGCAAATTAGCTATGGCAATACTATTTTGAACTTAGAATTGGGTGCAAAATTTTAATACTCTCACATTTCTAAATGCAAATCTGCCTTTACACAGTGTCAAATGTGTTCCAGATACTTTGTCACACACAGTTAAAAAATGAAGCACAAAATCCTGTTGGAACCATGCTGGATCTTTTCCTAGCAAGGGGCAGAAGAACTTACACTGCCATCTATGGAACTGTAAGTTCCCAGAACTCAGTCCTCAATTACAGGGCAATAACTACAGCTAAACTAGGCAAACTAGGCCTTGGAAACATTACACTTTTTACTGGAGTTTGATGTCACTATTGGATCGGATGTTGGAAAATATTGGCTTTTATTTCTACATTTATAGATAGAATGTAGATATATTGTCCAATGGGCAATAGTAACAACCATGCAGAAAGCAATTCTCAGTACTCTGTGCTCCCTTCTTTCTCCAAAAGCACTTGGCTACTCTGGCAAGGCCCCAGCCATCTCCAGGAGTGTCCTGGCCCAAGTGCCCTGGCAGGAATGGCAGTCCCTGCCCTGGCACACACCCCACACACCCTTGAGACCTGAAGGACAGTTTTTTATCTTGGTCATATGCCCTTCCAACAGAAATTCTTCAACATTCCAAGCAAAAGTGCCACATTTATCATGGAAATTAATTGCTGCAATAGCCAGCATTATTTATTTTATCTCCCAAGTGACTCAATCTTAGTATTCTCTCTATATTGCTGGAACTTCTCATATGCAGTGTATTGATATTTTATTGTTAATGTATGAGGGAATTAGAGACATCTTCAGGATGAATGCTTGTTGCTTTAGCAGCTGGCAGACATGGAACAGCTGGGGATTAGGCACTCAAAAACCACAGGGAACAGCTTGCAATCTGTGTGTTTGATTAGGTAAATGTCTAAGGTGACAGCAGTAAAAGAGTTAACAATGTCTTCTTCGAGAAAAAAGATACTTTTAGCTACTATTAATTCAGTTTAGCAAATATAAATGGGGAAGAGGATGACAACATCTGATCAAAGGGTTTATCTGGAGCAAGAAACTGGTAAACAGGGTAAAGGAATAAAAAAGAGAAACATCTTCTCTCCCTAAGAAATCAGGTTCTACCCTAAGCAGAGCAAAACACAACTGAACTAAAAGGACCCATCCTGAAAATTCATTACAATTATGTGCATTTTTTGAACTTCTGCATTTGAGCACAGCCACGTACATTGAAACTTAAAACTCCTCAAAGCTGGATCTCTTGTTCTCCTCTTCCTGCGCCCTTGGTCCAGGAACAGCTACCCACAGATGCAAAGTATTTATTTGAAGTAATTAAGCAATTGTACTTTTATTGAAGTTCTTCTTTCCCCTTTCCTGGCTAGTAACACACAAAGGAAGTTGACAATTCATTTTGTTTACTAAACATTGCTGCACAACTCTGGACAGTCCCAGGCAGCTTGAGAGGCTTCACGTTCCATTTAAGCTAAAGAGAAAAAAAAGCTAAAGGAAAAGCCTACAGAGCATCACTAAGGGACAGGATCCCGCCCTGTGTGACTGTGTCAGCATCAGACAAATCACTGATGTTCCAGAGGAAAAGCTCAAGGGCTGGGACTTTCTGGGGTCTTGCTGCAAAGAATGCGCCATGGGAAGAGCATGCAGGCCACTGAAAATACAGTTATCCGTTTTTGATTTTTTATACTAAGAGGTGATGATACAGTGTTACAGAAAACCTCTTGCATTTCTGGGTTGGGATCTCAACAGCAAAGCTAGCTCTGGACTGCTAGGATAGACACCAGGAGATAGATTCTTTCCAGAGCTTTGTGTGAGGTAATGAGCTACAGGCTGGATCCAGAGCCTGACCTATGGACAATCTCTACACAGACTGTAACAGCCCCGCCCAATTCTGACTATAAGATATTGACTATAAACTCTCTGTTCCTTGTACTCCAGAAAAATTCTTCTGTATGTTTTAAGTCCCTACACTGATGCTTTTGGAGCTACAGCTCCAAAACCCACCAGCCAGTAACACAAGAGCAGTGCTAGGAAAAGCACAGCTGAGTTGTGGGAGTCTCCTCAAGCACCAACTCCTCCAAGCATCCCAGTAACTGTGGAAACTAAAATTGTGCATGAATAAAGACCAAATCTCCCCTGCTACAAACACCTCCCCTTTGCAGCACAGCGCTGTTAGAAAATTTCATTGTTGCTGCTTCAGCTTTTGTCTCAGACTTTCTGGTACCTTTCCTGTGACCAGCATTAGGAACTGTGTTGTTGGGTTTTTTTTATTTGAATAGAAGGCAACAGAACATATAGATGAAAATTAAATTGGGAGTCTGCCAAGAGTTAAGTATTTTTCATTTTCTTCCTCCCCCTTTTGGCTATAAAGCAGAGCAGTAGGGACAGGACTGCCAGATTCATTTTTACACGTGATCTATGGTGTAAGTGAACACCTGTCTGCACAAGTGGAAAGCCAGTTTATTATTCTGTCACATCACCTAACCCCTGATGTGATGTCAATGAAAGCATCACAAAACCATTCTACCAAAATTGGGAACGTTTTTGTAAAAACAGTACTGGCTGTATTCCACGTGTGGAATACTGATGCTTAGAAGACAAAATAAGAACAGGAAACATACAGCTGCTTTTATAGAAAAGCTCAATTTTTATGGGAACTGCTTCTTAAAGGAACAAAAGCAGGATGCTTTTCAGGCGGTGTTAGAAGGATCACTTTCCCCCTCCAATCCTTCTATCTAACAGATAAATCCTCTTGGCTCTTTCCCAGTGCCCCGCTCAGAGACACCATAATGGGGATTGCACTCAATCACTCACTGCAGGGACTCCCTCATCCCTTTTCCTTCTGAGGGATTGCAGGGATGGTCAGTGGATCTGATGCTAATTTAGAAAGATTAACCACTCCTTAAAAGAAGCAGGTGCTAAATCCCACATAAAGCAGCAGCTTACACACACTCCAGTATGAGCTTTCCCGCTCCTCTTCTGGCCCTTGTGCTGAACACAGCAAGGCCTGTACTGAAAGAAATAAGAGCTTCTCTGCAGAATTCTACTGACAAAATTAGACCAGATACAGCAGTAAAAATATTGGAAGCTACCCACTGGGTATATTTCTCATTAGTTTTGTGTTAAACCAATACTGGGCAGAGGAACATTTCTTAAAATTTGTGTATCATTTAAATGAAAACCAATTTCAGATTTGAGCTGGAATGACAAAATGACTGCCACAGGAANCAAAGCCCTTGATTAAAAAAAAAAAAAAAAAAGACTTTCAAACAGTAAATATGTAAATAAAAAATGCAAATAAAATGAGATACTAGTACTGAGGCACTAAACTGAGTATCACACACAAGCAGCACCCATGTGTGGCACGCACTTACGTTCACTTTTAAAACACTGGGTGCTGAAGAACACAGCCTCCAAAACCATTGATCCTATTCATTTCCCTAAGTGCTAAATTCCCTGCATTCAAGCTCAGAGTTAATTTCTAATACTAGATAATAATTTGTCCTGCTTTCATGCTGTTAATGCAAATGTGAATTACAGCTTCTTTGGTGCTTAGAACCTCTAGCTTAATTCTGCTCATCTCTCACAGAGCACATCTGAACAGGTAAATGGGATAAAAATGTCCTTATAAACTCTACCTATTCTGTCCCAGCCCAATAAAATCCTCCTCGAAGGCTTCTGAGCAGGACCCTGCAGAAGAGAGCAGGGCATATGTTACTGTGAAAGGGGGAAGTGACAGATGTTGTCAGCATTTCGGAACAGCACAGTTGGGTCCATAGACAGATACAACTGTATCTGATTAGGCAGACAGCTCCATTCAGCTCTCTGTACACCAGCCAGGAGGTCTCTAATTGTTTTGCAGATCACTTAGCAATTAACGATGCTGTTGCCCTTGGACAGATCATGCTACAGATCAATATTTTCTGTCCAAGTCAAAGCACTGAGGAGACATAAGGATACCAAAGTCACTCTATCAATATAGCCCACAGCAAAGATTTGAGGGGGGAACTTCTTGGGTGAGAATTTATTTCTGTTGCAAACATGACTTTTCCAAGTTCTCATGTCAAATAACCAGAACCCTTTACAATTTCCATTTCACAAAATTAAGCCTACACAGAATTTTGCACCAAGTCAGATGGGAAGTTGGAAAAAGAAGAGAGAAAAGAAGTGGGAATCTTTAAACTGGGGTGGAATGTTGCTACAAGGATCAAAAGCAAAAGGGCTACGGAGTGTAAGAGAGCCTGGGTGAAATGTCTCCCAGCAAATGTGTACTGTGCATATTGCTGCTAACAGCTTTAAGAGATTATCCCCATGCCCTAAGCATTAAAATTCTTCATCAGAGATACCAACTTACCTCTACCAAACAAAACATAAAGCACTCTGGAACTAAAGTGACCAGATTAGCTGCCCCACAGTAAGCTCATGAGAGCCAGGCCTGATATTGTTTCCCTCATTCTCAGGTGAAAAATCAAGTTTAGGGCACTGACTAAGATTGGGTATCTTCGAAGCCAATGGCACAGTTGATTACATCACAGTGGGGCTTTTTATCCATTATTTCCCCAGTAACAAAAATGGCCTCAAATCTCCTGACTGGAACACATTTAAAAACTAAATCAAATTCAATTTTAATCCAATAAAAAAAATAAAGTTAAGGCAACTTATTATAAAAAGGATAGTTTTTTACAGCTCACACAACTCAAAATGGTTATTGTATCTCAAATATCAAGTGAGGACTTACTTGTATTTCTATTACAACACTAAATTACAGCTTTTGAGTGCCTGAGGATAATTTTAATTGAGAAAGACCTGTAGTTTGAAAACCAATTATTTTCAGTAATCATCTGTTTCAGTTCTTCACTAACGACCCATTCAGTTATCTGTAGTAAGATAAGATGTGATAAGAACACATCTTATCAACCTGGTAGCAACTACTTGGGAGCATCTCAACAAACAACCCAGAGCACTCGGTACTATCTGTATAACCACAAGTTCTCCAGTGCCAGGAGTCTATTCAATCCATTAGGATTTAATATAATGGTGGGACTCTAGATAATCCATTAGGATCATACCAACAGTGTGGCCACAAGGACCTGCCTGGGGGGACAACTGTGCTCTGCTCTTGATTTTAGCCACAGTATCTGTCTGTGACAGCAGCTTGGGCTGAACAAGGTGCTGCAAGCCAAGAGCAGGGAGCCAGAGGAAGAGCTCCAGGTCCTCCCACCACCCTTCCTACTGCTTAAGCTCACAAAAGCATTCCTCAAAGCAAGGGCTGGAGAAGAAGTCAGGTCTGGACCCTTGTTTTTCTGGCCAAAAAATTTGCCTGGTGTGGACACCAAGAAGCTGATTTGCTGTTCCTGTGATTTTACTGCTGCTTGGTTTTATTATTTAGAATGGCTTGTTTTCATATAAACTCAGTCTTGTTCCAATGTTTAATTAACCTCTCCATTAGGAAGTTTCCTAATGTACATGATAAATTTAATTGTACTTCAAGTGTATTTTTTTCCTGTCTGTAGATGTACATCACAATTTCTTCCTTGCCATGCTGAAAGTACCTTTCATGTGCAATCCCTTTACCTTCCCTCTGTGAAGTAGCTCCAGAAACCTTTCCCCAGAGGGCTGATTTTGGAGCTCTCTGTTCTTTCTGAGCTCCTATGGCTTCTCTTCATTCTGCACAGACTTTGCCTTGCAGTGCAGTGCCCTGACTCTGCCCAGGGACTCTGGACGAGATCCTGCCCATGCTGAGCAGAGCAAAGGGATTAGAGCACACCTTTCCTGAGGGGCACTGCCTACCAGATAATGCCTCCTGCAACAACTGCTTTCTTGGTAACAGCCTGCTCTGGGCTCCCTGGGAGGGCTCAAATTCTCACATCCCATTCTAATGAAGGGAATCCTGGAAATTCAACTCCACTATTTCAGGGCAGACTTCATACCTCCTGTGGGTAAAATCTTAAACTGATGATTTAGAATTAAAAGTCTTCATTTTATCATTTTGATTGCTTAACGGTCATTTTTGTTTGCTTCTGTAATTTATAGATTATATATTATTTTAAAGCTACAATTGCTAAAATTGTAGAACCAACAAACTAAAATTACAAAGAATTTTATACTTCTAAGGTATTTTATGCATTATGGAAAAATGATATACTACATTATATGATCATACACATTCAAGACACTTGTGTACTTGCAGAAAAAGGCAGCTAGCTGTGCTTGCCCGTAACTCCCCTTCAGAAGCCTGTACATATAGATTTGTGCAAATAAATTTAAAGTTTTCTATATGCTAAATTATAGTTCTCGCTCTTCCATATTCACTTTCTCTTAAGCACGCTAAAGAACAAGAACACAGAAATACAAATTATGTTGAGGAAAGAGTGTAAGGTCAGCATAATTTTTTTCTGCAGTTCACACTTTGCTGATGTACACGTCCCACTCCACAACTTCTTTTAGTATGAATTATTTGGAACCAAATAAATAGGTAGGCAAAATGGAGGATTCTGTGTAAGTAAGCAAAACATGAAATGAGGTTTTGACTCAAACCTCTCCTTAAACATGACCGAGGCACATTCCTACCAATACTGATTTCTATGGATTTAGTGCTGATTTTTTCCACAGAGTGCTGAGGTTTCTCTTGGAGGACACTGACACATCACTGAATCCTGAGCTGGAATGCACACAACTCTGTTTAGCTTGAGGGGCATAAGACAGCGACTCTGCAGAGTGCAGGTCACACACAGTGACATCTCTATGAAAAGATGACTGCTCGAGCCACTTCGAGCTTATTCCTGCTGGACACACAGAACCTTTCCCAGGCACTCTGTCAAAGCCAACAGCCAAGGCTGCTGGGAAAGACCAACATCTTGCCAAAGCACATGGCGAACCAGGAGGTTCCAGCTCCTGAGAACTCTGTTTTATTAGAGGTTTGACGAAATCACTAGAGAGTTGGGAGCTCAGCGTAATGTTGAGGCAAAACAACCCGGGTAGGATTGATGCCCAAACGCCGAGAGTGGGAACGTCATCTCATCTTCCTCCTTGCTAAGGGAAAGACTAGGAGTGGGGAATCTGTACTCAAGCATAACAGCAACACTGACAACAAGCAAGAAACCACAGGTCTAATCCAAATGTTGGAATGAATCCAAGAAAAATCTGCAAAGGAAACTTGCAATAACTCTCAAAACCCTCATCAATATGTCTTAAGTGTTTGATCAAAAGCATTACAGTCATTTTTTCTGTTTCTCATTTGGAGAAAAAATTTAGAGACTTTGCAAGCAGGAAAAATTGAAAACTTTCCCTCATACAAATAAGGCTGAGGAACTCAGGAAGCTTATTTTTTAGCAGGGGTTTTAGGCAGGAAGATGATAATGTATCTGTTTTCTATTAACAATCAATGTTTCATTAATTTACCTGCTGCCTGTACGGGGCATGCTGGGTCGACAGCTCTTCAAAGAGTGTTTAGCTCTGACTCATAAGGTAAGACAGATTCTTGCATTTTCAGGTCCCTTGTGTACAACATCCAGCTTGTTGACGAACAAAAAAAATCCCTTTCCCATGAATATATGAGACTAATTCTCAGCTGACAAAGATTTATATTACATAAATAAAACCCACCAAAACTGGGTTGGCAAATTCTCTGGCAGCTTCAAATGAAAGCCAAGAACTAATTGGACACAGAGACAAACAGTATTACAAACAGTATTTCCATTTCCAAGATGAATTCCTGCAAGTCAAAGTTGAGTTACGTTTAACATTGCCTAGAGGATTTTCATTTCTGGGAGTGTTTGCCTGGGACTTATAATAAAGACTAGGGAGAATATCCTAGGGTTGTGTCTTACTGAGATTTTTACACAATCTCCATCACCATGGTAGCTGGTTGATATATTCAAACCATGGGGCTCTTCCAGTTCAGATGGCTCATTATTCATAAAAATGATTCCCAGATTACATGCACAGAGAAGGAACTCTTGCCCCCTTCTTACAGCAAAACATCTTTTCCAGAGTTTGGCCCAGTCAGAGAACAAGTGTTAAATCTTTGTCTGACCATCTGGCAGTTCTGTGGAGAGATCTACCTAAACACCACTGGTCACTTGTCAGGCCGTTTTCAAGGAAGAGAATTGGTGCTCTGGTTTAAAATTTTGTCCTTCCAGGTAATTAAGAGCTAAGTTGCACCAAGACAGCCATTTATTTACTACAAAACCATGTAAACCAAATTCAGGCTATTTGAGATCAACGAGGGAGTGCATTCCACAGCCAAGGAGCCCTCAGAGAACCATCTCTGCAAACAGCAGGTTCTCTTTTAAACTCTGCCTGAATTCTGCAAACCCTCTTTTTCTTTGAAGGCAGACCCAGCAGAAGAAGGCATTTGGCAGGCATGCAAGTGAGGAGAGGATGAGCTAAGGCCCACTCCGCATAGCTAAGTGATGATACCTCCAGAAATTCAGCATGGAAACATAGAAGTGTGGCTTTACCAAGCTTTTGAAGGAGACAGGACGCCACAAGAGAGGACTTTGGGTTTTGTCTGCTTTCACAGAAGCCTTGACAAGAGGAGCTTAAGAAGAAGCAGGGCAGCTGCAAGGGATAGGCTTTATGTGAACCAGAGGCCTGCTAAAGTGCACTGCAGCCTCCAGGAGATCTCAAGTGATCCGCAATATGGCTGTATTTACAGCATGCTTTTCTCACTTCCAACATTTTTTGCTGACTTAGCAAACCCCAAAATCCAAAATCATTGCAAACTATTATATGCAGACATGAGAAAATGAAATGGGAGTTTTGAAGAGCTCCCATTTTATCAAGCTTCCCAGCAGCATGGCAAGACAGCAGCGTGTGCTGTCCCTCTAACACTCTCCACCCGCAACCTGCATTTTAAAATCTGCTACAGAACACACATCAATGAAAAATGAGAAATAAAGCAGAAACACGCAAGTAACAGCTGAAGGTAACTCGTAACATTATGGGAATCACCCATATGAAAAAAAATCCCCTTCCTTATTCCACAGGAGTGAAACTATTGGAAAATCCACAGAGCGTGCTAAAATCTAAAATCTACAGGGTCAAGGCTATCACGAGGGTGAACATTTCAGCAAAACATATAAAGACAGAATTACTCAGTGCTGGGTACTCCTGGAATTGTCCTTGATAATATCATGTTACTTCATATGTTGTGCTCAATTCTCAGAGCTGTGCATCTTTTCTCCAATGCCACTGACTCCCTTTGCCTCCAGAATCACAGACATCATGTCCAAATCTCCTTAACTGCTGCCACTTACTTCCCTAATAAGCCATTACTGTAAATCCATGCACAAATTCAGCACTCGTACAACTACTGTGCTGGAACCACTGCTCTTTTCCCAAAATTCAGTGCTCTGGTTTTGCTCACCTGTCTCTTGCATCCACCTGTTCTCTTTCCAGAAAGTGCTGCCTTTCAATAAATGAAAACCAGTAATTTTATTCTTATCTCCCTGCATTTACTATGAGCCTGAAAGTATTGACCTGATACAGAAGCTTCAATTGCCTCTTGAAGGACACAGAAAATCCTCAAATTGACTGGAAATGGGAAAGCATCCAATACTCTTCAGAACAGAGCAGCATCCTGTGTCCATGCTGGGCAGCAGGCAGGCATTTTTAAGCCCATTCTACTGAAAGAAGATGAGGGCAACAGCCATGTTTAATACATTAAGTGGGAGGTCAAGACTCAGGCGCGTTCCTCCTTTTCCGATACTAAAGTCTATGATTAACTTCAAAGACTGGAGCAGGAAATTACTTGTTACAAACTGAACATGGATTTTTTTTCCTATCAACACACAGGCTGATAGGAGATGCAAAACTAGGAAGGAAATTCATAAATGGCTTTACAGAACTCCCCTACAAAAAAAACAGAGCACAGAAAATAAAAATGCATGCAGCTAAACAGAAAATAGGATACAACTTGAAAATAAATCTATCTGTTCACAATATATCCATCAACAGAGCTTGCAGTTTTTATGAGCTGATGAGGAGTCTGCAGGCAAAACTGCTCACATAGCACAGGTTAACAGGGACTATCAAGAGGAGCTCCAGGTCTGTATCTTCACATCAACTAATAATTCAAACAATCCACCTACTTTATTAGAGCTGACTCACTGGCGAGGCCGCAGCTTCTGCTAATGAGGATAGAAGGCAAAACAGAGAAAATTATCTGCAGAGAAATGAAAATCATGGGTGAGGGGGAAGTAGGGGGAAAGGAAAGCAAAATACTGGTTAAGTGCATAAGGCAAAAATCTACCATGAAGTGAAATGAAACTCCTGCCTGGCAGAAAGGCAATTTAGCTTTATGAACAGCTGCCTCGCAGAGAGTCAGGCGTACCAGCAATTAAAATGAAACAAGTTGATTTTAATATGCCTTAGTACCTGTGACTGATCTCACAGAGCTGTTGTTGACTGTACACCAAGAAACAATTTAGGATCCAGGTTAAAGCAAAGTTTATAATCCTCCTTTAATGGATTTTAGTACCGGAGGCAGTACAGTGTTCCAAAAATTATTAAAATGTGCCCTGTCTCTGTGTAATCAATAAGCTTCCCACTGTAAGGCTGGTGCAGTTCCAGGTACTCCTCAGCATGCCTGGCCATGCTGTGTCTATAGAATTCCAAATAAGTCATCTATCATTATTTCTATACACAGCACTCATTAAACATCTCATCCTTCACCTTATTAGCACTCAAGTCTGCCAGACAACCAAAACAAAAGGTCACCTTTTATCAAATGCAGACTTTGTCCAAAACATACCCCAAAACCCTGGCAGATTTACATAAAAATACAGCAGGGAGGGATAAAAGAACCATGAACACATTCAAGATGGGAACTACAAAGTACCAACAAACAGAAATAGGGAGAATTCACTCTGGTTTACCAGGAAAAGCCTAAAATGTCAGGGTATAAATCAGGTCCCACATCAGATGGGAGAAGGAAACCCCACCTCTCTGACCAGCCAAATTCTTACACTACCAAAAGCTCATCTGTTATTTTTAAAAATCTTCTTTTCTCTGTGTCAAAAATTTGTAATCAGATTTGGAGCTTTCTATAGGGAAAAGGGAACAAGTGAACACTTAAATATTAAATAGCCTATTGCATGGATAAAGAGCAAATGAAAGCATGCTATTGACATCCGATTAAAGGCAAACTTGAAACAGGAATTCTGAAGAAATCTCAAGATTGTCACAGTCTGAACTTGTGCACAATGAAAATTCACGTGAAGCAAGATCACATATTCTCCGTATCACTTATTCTGTTCTATCACTACATGTCCTCTGTCTTTTTGGTTTTAATGGAGAAATCAAAACCCTTCATGTGTGACAAGGAAAAATACCTTTTCTTGGATAAAAGCTTGTTTTGCTTTCCCATCAATCTAAACGTCCCTTCCATATCTTTTATATCTCAAAACAAACAGCACCTGTGTCTCCTTCCCATTTTGTCTGCTTTGAAAATGGTGAGATTTTTCATCACATAAAGCCAAGTTTCTGGTATGAAGATGAAGTATCTTTTAAATCAAGCAATTCAGAAATGAATTATCTCCTTGTGCACCTTTTGGCATTGCAAACACTCTGATGTTCTTGGGTTTAATCTGATTCTTTGCTTCGTCCTGTATTTGGCACAGAGCAAATTATTCTTCTAGTCAAAATATTGAAAGTCACAATTTTTGTTTTTCATAGCTGCAGACTTTGCTCTACCAGCCTGAGCTCTCTGTTCTTTTATCAGTGTTCATCACATATTGTTGTCTGGAATCATGGGCAGAAAAGCTGTGGTTTCCTGCAATAATTTCAGAATGGTGAAATGGATCCTGCTAAGAAACACCACAAGGAGATGATTTTAAGACCTTGCCTCTCCAGCCTATGGGAGAGCTGGCTTGGTATTTCTCAATAATGACTCTAATCTATATACAATCACAAACAAAAACAATAAGGCAGAACATACAGAAAAAAAATTAAAATATGAAATAGCGGTTGGCCTAGAGAAGCAACTGTTTTCATGCTTGCCTAACTAACAATAAATGAAGTATTTGAGGGGCAGAAGGAAAAACTGAAGTTCACAGTGAGGCGTAGAGTTCTCCAGAAAAATTCAGATGGAGGCAAGGAATTTTCCTTCAATTACCTATTATTCTTTATTCCCTTACTCAGAGTTTTGGCTACCATTATCACACAGAGTTTAAGGAGTAACTAAGATTTCAACAATCCCTGAATTATAACCCCCTGTGAGAACAAAGAGGAACTTCTGACCTCACTCAGAAGCATGGTGTTCTATGGGTCAGCTCCATCTCAGCTCATACAAGGGTAACAGGTGTATGAGAGGCCACAGAATGGCTATGCCAGGGTTCTTCAAAGGACAGTAAATCTTTAGAGATGATGATTTATGCTTTCCTCAAATGCTGTCCTGGCTATGAATCTTCCCTCAAGGCCATGTGAGAAACCCTCTTATCTAAACTATATCCAAAACATATCCTTTGACATAAGGAAGTTTCTCCAGGAGTCCCGCATACATCTCATTTTGCTTTTTTCTCTCTCATCTCTTAAACTCCATGTACCTCTTCCTCCCTACTTCTTCCAACTATGTTAATTATACACAAAGAAAAGACATTATCATGTTCTGCTCATGCAAAATCATTGTTACATTCAAAATTTAAAGGCAATTACATTTGACAGTTTCATTTCCTTTATCATAATCATGGAAAATGAGTCATGGATTTAGGTTTTAATAGTTCTTTATTCCTCACAAGAGCTACCTTCTGATGAAATATTGCTACAAACATGCTAAAATAGAAACTTGTTTGGGGTCTTTTAGTTATATTACTCCTCTGGAAGAAGAGGGAATGTTACATACCATTTGGGTGAACACTGGCCAACCAGAGATTAAAAATATACAAATGAAATGAAAAAATTACAGATCGTTATTTTTGGCCTGAACCTGCACATTCCCCCATTATGCTCAATAGGAGCAGAAGACTACTGGAAGGGAAAAGCATCTATACAGACAAATTGCAGGGTTGTTTCCTTTAATTAAATATATATTTTCAAGTAATTAGCCCTAGATGTAGAAAATATTAATTGGTACTTGTGTACCAAAACAACCAGTGATAACAGCTTGTGTTTCACCAGCACCTACCAATTAGAATTGGTTAACTAAGTCATTAATTAAAATAATTAGTAATGATTCATATAACCTAAGGGACATGAATATATTTTTTTAATTTACCTTTGCATCTACAAGATTTCATACTAATATTCTTACCTACATAAAATTTTCATTTTCTTTCCAGAAATAAGCAATTCCTATGTGTAAAAAAAGACTCCGTTTATACACTGTCACCAATAAAAAAAATTAAGCTAAAAAAAGAGAAAACTTTTGAATTCCTATCACTCAAGATCTCAAGATACTTCTTTAGCACGCAGGCCTTAGCATTTTCAAGACCATTAAAAATACAAACTGGCCACTAGCCACTTGAATAATCAATTAAAATGGGTTTTCTGGTATGATAAATGCTCATGTTTTGGCAGCAATTCCCCAAACAGATAATACAGAATTCTGTGAGGGATTAAGACAAAATTAAATAAAAAATATGCTTCAGCTAATTAAGAACTTAATTATGCTAATTTTACTTGGAAAATAATGGCTAACAAAATAACACCAAGTTCTTATATGAAAGATATGAAGGGCATATCTTCCTATCCAATTACATTTCAGATTAAAAGAGGCTATTTAACATACCAAGACTAAATCTACTGAACAATTTAATCAGCTAATTTACAAAGTCATTAAATGTAACAAAAACTGTGGCTTGCAATGTCATGAAATCACAACACCCAACACCTTTAAACTCCAGGTCTATTTCTGGCCTAAGAGAAAATTACAGAAATGACTGAACCAACAAGAAAGATAAACAAGGGCACTACAATGTATTTGTCCAGTACTGACCTGCCATTTTTAATGTGCATCAGAAATGACTGATTTCTTCATGTGAAGTAGATAAATCTCTTATTTTTTTTCAGTTTGTTCCAGTGCTTCCTCTGTGCCCTTTTCCCAGGACGGGGGCAGAGCTGTGGCCTGGTGACAGCCAGGTAACTCATGGCAGAGAAGAGCTGAAGCCCCAGCCCTAGCACCATGAAGCAAAGGGTTTAGCAGAGTTACCAGACTGCTCAGGGGAAGTGTGATTCCAGAGCAATACCCTTGCCATTCCATGCCTTTTGCTGAAGGTAGCAAAGAGGCCATGGAAGCAATGCTGAAACACACACAGCTTAGTGAGGCTTTTCAGCACTTAAAATAAATGAGATCATCTGAGTCTTTTATGAATGAGCAGAGTCCAAGGAAAGTTTTGCGGATCCTAATTTACACAATTAACAGTGCAAAAACCCCTCAGCCATTCACCCTCTGAGCCTTGACAATCCAGCAAGTTGGTAGGAAATTAGAGGCCTTGCTGGAAAGGAGGATTAGATTTTTCTGGGAAGGTTTCTGAGCAGGCTGGGGCTCAGGGACACAACGTGAGCTAGAACCTTGGGCTCAAGACTGGAAACAATTTTGAAGCAACTGGTGCTTGTTGGAAGTCACTGGAAGCCAAAGAACAATGGTGCTGGAGAAGCACCCTGGATTTCTGCTGACAGAGGGAACTCTTGGTAACACCAATTCATGAGCAGATCCAGTAAGCTCTGGATGAATGCCTTCCTCATGATGAGCAGCAAAAGATTCTCCACCAGCAAACAAGAGCGGGCATCTGAGCTAACTTCTAAGAGCAGGAAGCAGGCAAAGCTTCCAGCCCAATCACCTCTGCTTGTTAGTCCTCAGATCAGGAGGGCAGCCTGAACAGTGACACTGGGCTAATTGAGCAGACACTGATTAAGTATGCAACATGGTGAAGAAAAGACTCTTGAAACTGGGACCATTCAATCATCAGATGAAACTCCTACTCAGTGCCTGGAGGCTCATTTCAACAGCCAACACTTTACACCTAAAGCTTTTATAAATTAAACTTTTCACACATATGCCCAAGACCAAGGGAATGCATCATTTCTCCGACTGTCTGCTGCAGAGTCTAAGAAAAAGTATTTTGTGGTGTGAATGGTAGCGGCCTTTTGATCAAGGAAAGAAAGCCAAATTGGGAGGAAGTGAGGTTCTGTCAGAAAAAGATAATACCTACTTCACATGTTTATAAGATTAATGTGAGAGAATGCACTTAGAAGGCTGACTACGCACAGCTTCAAATCACGGGTATGTGCACACGTGTACACACAGCACAGAGGACAGCATCCTTTTGTAGACAGAAAGACTTTTTTTTAGGGCTGAGACATAAAAGCATTATCAAATTCTTTTTACACAGAATAACTGTCACAAACATAATGGCTACAACAGCTAAAAAGAATATTAGTGAATTGAAAGAGATGGCACTGCCCCTTTGGATACTTTCATTATCAGAAGAAATACAGCCTGCAGTGCCTCGCTGCAACCCCTGAATTCTTTCTCCACCAAGCATGTATCGATTTTTTTGGAAGTCTGATTATCAGTAGGTGAAAAAAACCCATGCAGGAGATGACTTACTCTCTCAAGGATGCATAATTCATCCGAAAGAATCATATTGATTATTCTGTATCATCACCTGCAGTTCTTAGATTTACGACAGGGGCATCAGAGAATTACAGTATTATTTTAAAGAAATGCATTAAACAAACATTTGTACTAGTTGTACTACTAACCTGCATACCCAGCCCTTGTCATACATTCTCAGTTCAGCTGACCTTTTCCTCAGTCTCTAAACAGACATTAGCCCATGTACCTTGCATGTTATCCAGTTATTAGCCCAGAAACACACTTTTAATTCCACTACATGAATTCTTTTACACAGTAAGTCCCGTGGTTACAACTAAACTGCCTCTAGAACACTGAGGCTGAACAGCAGCAGACTGGCTGAGCAGTCAAGCAGCAAGTGGCACAAGTCTGGCCTAACACTTGGCAGGAGCTACTTACACATTTCTTTAGGTGAAGGAGACTTTCATTTTGAACAAAAGAAATCACCAACTGGATAGCAAAGCTAGACACAGGCTCTGCAGAGTTTGCTGATACGCTGTGAGACAGTCATTGTATCACAGCTACAGCACGACATCCAGTTGTCCTGGA
Source organism: Anthoscopus minutus (assembly GCA_013399455.1). Lineage (NCBI taxonomy): Eukaryota > Metazoa > Chordata > Aves > Passeriformes > Paridae > Anthoscopus > Anthoscopus minutus. The sequence goes on along the minus strand of VWYI01046367.1, from coordinate 54,027 downwards.
ATTTTACAGAATTTTGAGTTGATATGAGGTGAAATTCTTCTCATTTCCCCTGGGTTGTTTTGGTTGCTCTGTGTTGTTTGCTTGGGTTTTTTGTTGTTTTTTGCTTTTTGAATTCGATGCTGATTAATCTAATAATAACTGATTCAGGTAATGGTTTTAAACAATTGTTAGGAAATACCCCAGAGATTGCAGTTCTCAGTTTCAATTTCCAGCATCCAAGAAACTCTATTTAGAGAATGAAATGAGCTTTAATCAAACTGATAGAAGCTCTGTGAACTTCAAATTTTATCGTACAGCATTATGTAGCAGGAACAAAATTACTTTCTGTTGACTGTTTCATTAGCTCTCATTATGCAGTTCTATCATACATAACTGGAAAAATCTTATTTAATCCTTACTAAATACGACAAAGACCTCAAGTGAACCACTTTAAGTTTAGATCGTCTTATCAGAAGTCTTCATGTTAAAGGCACAGAGAGTTTTGATTCCAAAGAAACTGTCTGTACAAGAATACTTACATAATAAATGAGATTATTTCTACCCCAGAACTCAAGATCACCAGGAATCTTTTAGGAAACTGAATTCTCAGATGCCTAACAAAATATAAAAGCAGCTGTACCTCGAAAGTGGCTCTGACCAAATGTCACAGAACTAAACGAGACTGCTATTAAGGGACGCATTCACTTCTGTACCAGTTCCACATCTCTGACAAAGCACTGAGATGGCTTTAGACTGTGAGAAAAGCTGGAATTTGGTTTTTCCAGCTGTAGCCAGCCAAAGCGGCTCAGCAGAGTGCAACAACCCAGCACAAGGAAGGGAGTCAGTCTGGGGACTGGGAAGAGAAATACTCCTTTCAGGGGCAGAGTTCAGTATGCCATTGGCTCAGCCACAGCACATCATTCTTCTCGAGGATAAAACATCCCAAGTCAGCTTTAAGCTCACTGGAGTCACGTGCATTTGCACTGGGGACTTGCCTTCACAAATTCACACCTGTAAGAACACACAACTCAAGGGCATATACCATGACAGGAAGACATGTCTCATTCCTCAAAGTAGTCACGGGCCTTTGCTCAACAGGAGCTTTTGCCAACGTCTACTTGTCCTAGTCAATAATCAAACCATTAGGAAAAGCTTGTGGAAAAACTTCCTCAAGAAAGTACCTCCATTCCCCTCCCTCCACCACTATTCGGGCTCCCTTTCTTTTGCTTCTTAACCCTACACTATATGATCCCATCCTGCTCCTTACATCCAACCTCCTTCCCCTTGCACCAGCCCTGGGGCTTGTCATATCCCTCCACTGACTCATTTCCATTTCCTAAGTCTGCAGGAAAAAACCTCCCAGGAAAATGATTTACACACACATTGTTTCATTTTCCTACCAGCTCAGTGAGTGGCACAGGCTCACAGTGGGGTGAGCTGAAAGGCAAAACTCGCACAAAGGAATGTCCAGAGCATGTGAGCAGTAACTGAGGAGGGGAGTGTGTATGTAAAGACAGCAAACCAAGTGCTGGGAATGCTCCCTTTGGCAAAGTGAGGTATAAATGAGCTCAGAAACACAGTCAATCTGTACTTGGAGGTCAGCACGTATTTGGAATGTTGTTTGGACCAGTCTACAGCAGAGCCAACATTAATCATTTGGCCATGGCTGCTAAGATCTGTATTCAAACCATAGAAAAGCATCTCTGCCTAAGAATTCCATGTTTCACACCACCTCTTTACCATGTAACCAAAAGACAAGCACACCTAAGTGCATCCTGAATGAGGAAACGGGAACAATAAAAGCTTTTTGCACTTTCAACACGGGGCTTTCTTCCAATAAAAGGCACCGAACAGCATTCACTGGACTTAAGGCCAGTGTAATGACACCAGTGAACATTAGGAAGGGGATAAAAACCAAAGCACATACTTTATTGGTTTCAACATATTAGGTTACAAAATGACTCCTCGAGGATGCACAGAAGCAGCAGATCACATAATATTAAAAATGAGAAAGCAGAGAGAATGCTGCATCTCCCATTCCAGGGCAGCTTCAAGCAGGCAGGCTCTCTACAAGGCCTTTAACAACATTCAGTGGCTACAAGAGCACTATGACTTTGTTGTCTCTCTTGTGTAGCTGCCTCAGTTGCACGTTTGTCTCCCTGCATTTCCAGCACCTCCTACACGGACAAGCTGATGGAACGGCTCCATGCAGCTCTGACTCGCTGTCCTGCCTTAGAATGAGCAACAGGACATGACAAGACAAGACAAGACAATATTGCAGCAGAGCCTCCATAGCCCAAAAGCTGCCAGGGTCTATCCTCACTGCAGCTCAGGTGTGAAGCCCGTGGCGCACTCACAGGCATGGGCTCTGTCAGTGTTAATGGGGAAATCCTGCAATTACAACTGGAGCTGCAGCACACACCCCGAGCCAGGGCAGACCAGGTTCCAGAATCACCTGAAGAACCTCCTCAGTTTTAGACAATTGCAAAGTGAAAATTCCAGGTTCTTTTCCAGATTACTCTTCCCATCTGTCTTGGTTTGTTTAGTTTCTGTTTTTACTTAGTTATCTGCTGCAGCCCTCTTTACGGGTCACAGGCTTTTAAAATTCTCTATCTACCCTCTATTTGAAAATAAATGAAAGCGAAGCTGGAATGAGTAAGTATTCAACCCCTTGTGTCTAGGTTTGTTGGGGTTTTTTATCGTTGTGCATAAAATACATGGACAGACTTTCTAATCAATGAAAAGGTATAATTCTCTTTTCTATTTGCAGTTAGATATGCACAAGTGATATTTAGACACAGCAACCCTCCAGGACACGATTCCAATCTGCTGAATGCACATGTTGCAAATCAGGTCAGGAACCCCTGGGAGAGCTGGTCACAGTTCCCACAAGCTCTGACCAAACTCTTGCACTAACAAAGTCTGTCACTTGGAGTAGCACAGGCAGCACAGCACAAACTCTTTGAGACTGCTCCCTGCTGTGCCCCAAAGGTTGCAAAAAGGAAAAGGAAGATACATAGAGAAGTTCCGTACCACTGAAAAAACTTCTCTTTATATACCAGCCTCTAAACAGTGTGACTGGGACAATGAAAGTAAGTTTTAGCACTAAGAACATTCTCTTGAATTCCAGCTTTCTATGCTGCACCAATGCATCAAGTTTCTGTGGCTATCAGGATACTTATCCTCGGAGATAGAACCAAGTTTTGTCATCCTACCCCTTATTATGTAAGGTATTTTCTGTGGGAATTTAGTGCCCTAACACACTTTTATAGATTTCTCCAGCATCCTGTCCTGGAGCTTATTGTTGAAGGCAGTGTCTGCAAAAAGCCCAGCTGAATTGTTACGGCTATGCCGCCAGGGTAAACAACACAGCGACCAGTTTTTATTCCATCTGGTCTAAGAAACAGAATCAAGTGCACTTGGAAGAAAACAACACTTTTAAGAATCCTGTTACTTGCTCCTTTCTGACTCCAGTGAGGGGGTGGAACAACTTACAAACACAGCTTAATGAAAAGCCACAAAACTTGACCCCAAATGACTAATGTCACATGAAGAAGCTTCTGCCATTGAAAAACATCTGTTGTGTATGTTAACTTGGGGAGATTAAAATTAAGATTTTGAGGTAAAAAATGCAGTTGCAAACCTTTTGATTGTTTTTGTAAACCCTTATAACTGATGCACACAGACAAGCCTACATCTCTGTTTCACTGTTAGCAAATGAGATGAGATTGCTCTAGGTAGCATATTACAACAGGGGATTCCTTAATTCATAAGGATTAATTAATTCCTTAAATTCACATGGAAAAGGTTACTGATGTTAATGCAAGAGGTTAGAAGCCTAATCTAATAAACAAATACACACTTGTGGCATTAAGGACAGAATTCACCTCACTTGATGTGAGTTGCCTGTGAAGAGTCTGCGTGAGCTTGGTTCAGTTAATGAAGAGACACACACTGGCAAGATTCTACTTCACAGATTGAGACTTCTCCATAGGATGCCATTAACTACAGCCTAAAAATGCTTCTTTTACTATAAAAGGAACGTAGATGACAAGCTCAGATATAGACATAATACATGCCTTAGACTTAGGCAGCTGAATCTTGTCTTAATGTTGGAAAAAGTTTTGGAAAAAGAGTGTATAATCAAGATTTTTTGCTCTACCATTCACACCATTGAGATTTCACGGTTTGCTTTGATATAAAATCAGAATTGGTTGTTGAAGGAATTGCTTTTCATATATTCAAAGAATTTTAATTATAAAAAAATTGTTAGCATGGGTTTGGATTAAAAACAGGCCAAAGGCCATAAATGAAGACTCTGGCTGAATACCAGACATGGAGCAAGAAGGGACATGGAATTTGGAACAGCCCACATACCTGGTTGTGATTAATTTTGTCACTAGGCAGCTGGAAATAAGCAGCAGTACTAATTCAACCAATCTGCTCATAATATTAAGTCTGAATGAAACTGAAAGTCTAATGTGGATTAAAGAAAACATTATTAGAGAAACGAAAGAAAATAGGCAAGAGTTCCCCCAGGAAAATACGATTCAGACTGGAAGACATGCAAGCTAATAGCTGGAGAATGAAAACCTAAAATAAGGGTAATTCGAGAGATGTGAAAACTTGGAAATCAGTAATTTTGAAATAAACCTAGGGGTGATGTGGAAAGATAATTAGGCCTCTATTCCTCATGTGGTGTGTAAGACTCAAAGGTTAATGCAATTTTGTGTTGCAGAGACATACACATTATATAAACCACAAAGCACTAACAGTCTCCTCTCCACAGCCTGACTACACCTGACACATTGCCTTGGGTTCTAAGGAAGTCGTTACCATGATTTAGAAGAGAAAATTATGACACTTAATCTCAATGTTTTTTAACAAGTAGGTTCAGATGACATTTCTCAAGCAGTTTTACGAGGATTTTGTCAACTTTAATAAGCTGCACACTAGATAAAACAGAATGACTACATGATCCATAATGACTAACCATGTTTTCCATCTGATTTTTGTCTATTTTGAAAGTTTTCCAGGCCTAATTCAAACTTTGCCAATTAACAGCTCCACAAGACATAAAATTCTAGACTCTATCTTCTCCCCTTCCAAAGGCACTTCTTAGGTACTGGTCCCGTGGATTTAGGCAACTCGTGACTGACCAGTAGGCTGTGATGTTAGAAATTTTTTTTAAAGCACGTTCACATTCAGTCCATTAACACAATAGTTAAGCAGAGCCCACTGTGTTATTATTATCTCCTCATTGTTCTACCCGTGTTAGCAATCCAGCCACTGTAGTCAGTACTTCAAAAGCCCTTGCTCAGATCACAGGGAATTACAGAAATTGCTATTATCCTTTGGGAATTAAATAGCAAAACTTAAAACTGTCTTTCAAAATAACGTGAAGTGAGGCTTGCCAAGTTCATAAGCTCAGGGTGGCTTGTTTGTCATAATTTGAATCCCTGGAGCTAGGCTGGCTGTAAATTTCAACATGTCATTGATTTTCTCTCTACAGAAAGGAAGCTTCAGTTCAGATCTGCAGCCTCTACCCACACACATTTGAAAAGTAGATTATTGTAATTTTCTAGCTTAAGAGGAGTTCTATAAATACAGCCCAACATTTAGTTTTACTAAAGATGATGTGTCTGGAAGAACTATGTGCATTCTGCTACTGTGAGGAGTCTTGCTGAGAAAATGGCACCAAAACTCCTATTTTTTCTGTAGCTTGCCCATGTGTCATCAGAAGCCATTTCAGCAAAGGATTGTTCCATGAAATACGAATGTGCCACACAATCAAGCTCAAAAGAAATGGTGAAATCAGCAGATGATTTGTGAGGTAAGCCAATGCTGACGTGAAGTGCAACAAAGATTTTTTTTATCCCTGTTACTTCCACTGAAGCAGGGCATTATTACACTGTACCATGAGAGCGAGCTGAAGCAGTAAATGCTCTCAGCTACACACCTCAGCAGGTCTGTACTTGCCACAGCACTGCCCACTGCATGGCCAGCACAAACCTTCTCCTGTACCATCACCTCACAGACACATTTTCATGTCCCACAGAGCAGCACTGCTCCAGAGAACCCAGCCTACCAGCTGAAATCCCAACTGCCTGGTTAACTGAGATCAGGAACACTAAAGAACACACTGCTGATGAAAAAGAAACCTAAACCCACTTCATTGCCCAGGATATATCAGCTCTAATAACTCTAATGCTGTTCTTAACATGGCATTTACTTGAGAAAACTGAGCTGGCTAATTGTACAAAATGTAATGGATGATATTTAGTAAAGAAGACCATAAGTAAATCCCTTTAATCAAACTCACTTTCCTTCCTTCCTATTTTGAAAAGAATCAGTTAGGCTTTTTTTTCCTTCTTACTTTTCTGCCTTTAAGAAACTGCAGTAGAAGCTAAAAAGAGGTTTCCTTCAGGATACAGAAGATACATTTTGTCAGCTAACCCCAGATTATGGATATTTCAAGGTATTTTCTCAACAGAATTCAACAGTCAGGGCTTCTGCTCATCCTCCTCACTGTTGAAAGACTCTTCTATTTCAAAACTGCTAAAATCTTTCGATTTAATGCTTTTGTGCCATGAACTGATTCAGATGAAAAGGTGAAAATTCACAAGTGATGAAACACATCACATGATGACTGCATAACTAATGCCTATCCTGGTATTGCTGTAGATGAATACCAGCCAAGAGGTGCTTCTCCAGGCTTTTCTACTGTGCTACCCTAGCTGGCAAGTTCTCCCGATGAGGAAAACAATAACCTAAAAAGGGCAAGAAACCCCAAAGCATTTCCATCCTGATCACCTGACACTGTAGATTACAGCACAGTGGTGAAGCAGTTTATATAAGCACGTTCAAAAAAAAGAAAACTTTCACAGACCACTAAGGCTTTCTCTTGCTCTCAAGCACATGGGTGCATTTTCTCCGGGTAAATAAATACACTTTATCAAGAGCCCTTTTGTTGCTGCTTGCCAAAAGCGGCTGAGCCGAGGCAGAAGTGCCCACTTCCATATGCAGAATATGGCAGGGGCACAAGCCCATGTCCCTGAATTCTGATTACCCCGGAGGCCAGGCAGAGGCAGAGGCAGAAGCAGGCTGATCAGCATGCAGCTGCCGCTCGGACACGCCCAGCTCTCCGCGCCGCCAGCAGCCGAGCTGCGAAGGGCCCCACCGCCCCGGGCAGGGGAATCGGCAGCCCTCAAGGCCTGGCAAACGGGCTGGAGAGAAATCTTGTCAAGGCAATTATCGACTAAGATATCTTCAGATGGTTTTTGGCAATGATTTATTAAACGAGTTTGGTGTTCATCTCCAGCAGGATGTTTCCAAGCAAAATTCTGTGTCTAACTGAAAACAGATGCTTCATACGAGTGTTTCAGGAGAAAGCTTTCTTTGTTTTTATTTTATGGAAGGAATTTGGTTATTGTTGAGTGTCATGGAGACAGTTTCTTACAAGATATGTGGGAAATTAAAACACCCAGATTTGCCAATTCAAAACGTGGCTTTCTGCTTAGTATATCCTTCCCCTGACATGGGGAGCAGTCCTTGCAGGAGATCTGGGCTGCTGCCACAGCCTCCCTGTCTGACCTGTTCCTATTCATCACTTGCAAGTTAACACAAAATCCCACAAGCAGCGATCAACAACACACACCACCCAGTTTTTTCCACTTTCTGAACCCTTCACCAAGTTCCCTCTTAGCCAGGACAGTGGCTGGCTTCCAGTGTGCGTGGAAATAACCGGGATAAGAGCTCAGCTGAACAGGTCACATCTACCTTAAAATCGTTTCTCCGGTGCTACAGAAGCTCTAACTAGTGACATCCACCATCTTCACACTACCAGGATGCTCTTCACCTCTGCCTTTCAGTATTTCTGCACCTTTTCGTTCACATACACATACTCACAATACACACAACACAGTGCAAGTGGAGGCAAGGCTGTTCCTTTTATTCTCTGAGATGAGAGGAAAATCTCAGCTCTAAAGTAAAACATGTGACAGCCTAAGTAATAAATACATCCTTTCTATGTATTATCTTGTGTTAGCATTGTAAAGAATGCTGATGCATGCCCATGCCACACTTCAAAATTGTCTGGGAAGGTGTTCATTAAATCTAAATCAGGCTGAGAGTCTTTTTATCAATTTAACAGCTGAAGTGACTCAGATGCAGATATACAATATCTGAATCATCAGGTAAGGGCAGCACACCAAACACATTGAGGAAAACAACAGAAACACACTGGTTCACTTCAATTTCTTTTCTTCCCAGCGGGACACAGGACACAGAGACCCACATGTAGGCCCTGGTTCCACTGTCTTAGCATGCAAAGGTGAACTGCAAAACACTGAAACAAAAGGCTAAACCAGGCACACGCCCTTCTCCCAGCTCCTGAGTCTCATTTAATATCTTCTCAGTCTTCATTTTACAACATCAAGCTGACAAACAAAACTCTGTTGCATGAGACAGGCTCCAGTTTCTAGATGCTCTTCACTTAAGCATGAGCATTTCTTAGATATTTCTAATAGCATTGTCCTGTCTGATCTCTCAGCAAAGAAGCTGACATTTTCTTTGTAGCTAATTTTTTTTACTCCATTGCTTCTCTACCTGAACATAGCCCACGCTCCAGTGCATCAGGTGAGAAACATACAGAGCCTGAGATGGCTCACAGAGAGCCTCAGGGTCCAGGCTGTATTTTACACCCCCTTATAGCTCTGAAAGAAAGTGCACAGACTTGTATTTCCTTAGGCAGTCTTCTGGCTAAGAGGGCCTGTCCTGAAACACGACATTATGGCCTGCATATACAAAAGATTATTCACTAGGGGAACTGAGGAGAAACTTCTGTGTGCAGCAGGAAACCAGACAAATGCAGCAAGAGGGGTTCAACCTGTGAGTGATTTCAAGAAATGAGTGACATAAAAAGGATAATTACATAAAAAGGGTGTGCAAACAACAGAAAGGCAAATGGGCACACAGAGCAAGGAAAGGCTCTGCTGTCTTTCAGCTCCCAAGATGTTCCATGTAATCATTTACTATTAGCTCTAATTGACTTCAGTGCAACAAAAGCACAAGACATTTCTGGACAAGCAAAATACACAGGCGCTGCTGGGTAGCAGCACAAAAGAAGTGTAACTACTTCAGGGAAGTCATGGCTTGGCAGCTGATGAAAAGAAAGAAGGAAAGAGCTATTCTCTGCATATTTTTCTGTATAGTATACAACTACCTGACACAAACAATGCCACCTACCTTACACGACCACCCTAGGGATAAGGTAATTAAGTCACCTTTTTAGAGATTGGTTCTTAATTAAAGGTCAAACTAAATTATACTTGGAAATCTCAGCAAGATGTTCATGTTTATTCCTGTGCCAGAAAGTTGCTATTGAATATGGTTCCCATTGTGGGCTTTACCACTTTTCCTAATCTTCACCTGCTGCTGACCACTTAATCATCACATTTCTTAACTGAATGTGACATTAATTGACACTCCTTCCTCCACCACCATACTTTAATAACAAAACTCAAATATCAGATATTTATTGTTAGCTTAGCAATGTAATAGAAAAGGAGAATAGGAAAAGACTGCAGTTCTTGCAAAATGAACTCAGGTACACATATTTGCTCATACATCACTCACTGTACCATATGGACACTTATTAGCAGTTATTCTCATATTCAATTATGTTGGTTTTGCTGACATACAAGTACAATTTAGCTTTTGTGTTACATATGGCAAAAACCTGTGCATTCTTTGTACTAGAGCCTAAAGAAATATATGTCACTACAAAAGCAAAAGCCTGGAAAAGTAATCCTCAAGTCTTCTATCAGCATGAATGCTAGGTACTGATGTCAAAAGTATTGAAATTAATAAACAAGTTGATCAGTAACAGACAAGAGTGAAAACTACCTATCACTGAAGTTTATAAACAAGTTAGTTTTCAGTATTTCTGCAATTTAAAGTCAGGCATAGCTTTTGGAAATACAGGCTTTTAACATTTAAAAAACCCAACATTTATCCCTTTCTTCACTTTTACATTTCAACTCCCAACACTTTGAACAGGATATTAATGCAAACAAGTCTAGGAATGTACATTAATACTTCCATGCATATGAATAGCCATTCTTTTAAAGAAAAAGAACTTTGACAAAGGTATTTTAAAGCTGAATCATAAATACTTACTGACAGCTAAAAATACCTCTGCTACAGTTTAAAAGGTGCACAAAAGCACTTTCTGTGAATTTGTACAGAAGTATCTCAGGATTAAATCTATAGCACAGAGCTGAGATTCAATTGTGAGCAGTAGGACAAGTAACTGAATAACAAAATTTGATCACAAAGAACCATCTGCAAGACAAAACTGTATCTAGTATTTCATTTTAGCTGCTGTGTCTTCTCTGTCGGTCACTGACTCCAGCACTGCTGCTGCACCTACCTGTGGCATGTCTTGCCCAGGTGCAAGAGGAATAAATATGGAATCTTCCCTAAGTGAGGATGAACTTTGTGCAGCTGGAGAGGGACAAAGATTTGGACCTCCAACTACAGCAGCCCAGCGAAGCACAGCTGGGCTGCAACGCCACATCCTCTGTCACTTCCTGGCATTAAACAGGACCTGCTGTTGCACAGTGTAACATCCAGGCTCTCTCAATGACAAACAGGATAGAAGACAGACCAAAGCAGTCTGGAAATGCCAGTGTTACACTGGGTTTGTATTATGACTTGAATTCTCTGAGGTTTGGAGGTGCCTGATGCCATGGCCTCACTGTGCCTCAGCAGACACAAAGCACGGGGCAAACACCACCCACATCTCTGTCAGACACACAGATACAGAATGCAATCCTCAACAGCAGAGATCAATACTGGTCGACTGCACCAACACCCACCCAGGGTAATGAATATTTATCATTCTCAACTGATGCTTCTAATTTTAGCCTGGTTTACTTTTCTAAACAAAGAAGAAACCTGCTTGTTCAGGAGTCTTTGGGAATTTAGACACGGCACTTTTTAAACAGTTACAGAAAACCTGTGCACCTCTAGCCACACACTGTGTTTCTATGTGTGTGTCCATCAAAACAGAAAATCATGAGGAACTATCTCACTTGCAGTGGGTTATGGGAATCATTTGCTGTGAGTGGATCAGTAACTGAACTCTCAGAGTTGAAGATATGGCATTCTATGGTGCCATATTAGAAAAGAAAATACATACCTTTAAATATGCTTTTAAAAATTATTTTGACCTGCTTAAAGTGTTACTTCGGTGCTCATTCAGAGACACGGGGAAGAATTGGCAGAACACTTAGTTCACCAGTCTCTCTCTATACAATATAGATTAACTATTAACAAGGTACACAAAAAAAATTTTAAAAAACACACAAAATGGTCTGGGCATTTGGTTAATGGGAAGCTGCTCCAGCATGCTGAGCTGCAGCTCCTTTTACTGCCCTGCCCCACAGCACACATTTCAATCATTTCACCCACTCCAGCTCATCTTAAATGATTTTTTTAAGTTGGTGCCAATAAAAAGTCTTTCTGGAAAGCACCTCAGTTATCCACTCTGCTGAACAGTTCTGACAGTGAGAAGACACTGAGGAAGATGGAGGAACCAGAACACACAGGCCTCCAATGCACCAGGCCAAGAACCTTCTGCTCCAGCACGTACTGTAACTAATGGAAGCTTTTCCACTGATTTCCATGAGCTTTTGGGTCACACATAATTAGCACAATTCCAGATGTTTTCACTCCCTTCAGCTGAAGCATGAACATAACTCTGTCCAAACATCCTAGAGGCTGACTCCACCCACACAGAGTCTCACCATGAATTACACACATGGAATTAAGATGAAACTTCTTAATGCAGTACCACAGTAAGGAACCATTACAATGCACCTTCGGATCCTCTGGAAATGCCAGAGCCCAAGCCAGCTTTTACACTGTGCATCTCAAGCTTTCATAACAACAGCTACAAAGCAGCTGAAATTTTTGGGTAGTCTGCAACATTTGTAAAAAGTTTAACATAAGTAACTGTAGCTGTTTTCTTTGGAGGCAGTGTTTCCAGTTTGCCCCAAGACACAGTTACTTAAAGGGTATCGTCCCATCTTGCAGAGATGCTCAGTGGCTGATGAGTGCATTAGAATGCAAGGCAGACTCTAAGTCTGATTATATAACCCTGTCCTACACTTGGGACAAAGATAATGACGAGAATAGATAATGTATCTGCTTTATTCTCCTGACTGCCAGTTTTTTTCCTAATGGTCAGTTATGCAAGAGTCCCACGGTAATCCTCCATAGTAATTTTGCTACAATGAACACAGTCAGCTCAAAAGATTTTTTTTCCCCTACCCCAAGGAATCATAAAAATGAGAGATGATAGAGTTGCTAGGTCACCTTACCCTTTATTCTACTCTACACTTAAGACTATGTTCCATACAATTTATGGAATTGACATACAAATATTTATTACTGGTCTGCCACTGCAAGAATTTCTCTGATTCAGATCACTAAAATCCCATGGGGAGGAAAGTGAACAAAAAATTATTTACTTCAGATAATGATCTAGTTTATTCTCCTTGATAAAACAAAACATTCACAGAAAGATATTCACATCAACAATTTCAGTCAGAAAAGACCATGGTTTATAAAGTGGTTGTTTGGAGCTGCTCCCATTCTGCTGATTTTTAGATTTGTTTGTGGAGTTTTTTGGGGTTTTTTTAAGCAAGGTCAAGGAGATAGTAAATGTGAAATCAACAAATTACAGCAAAGTTTTGCTTTTAAAAATGTTCCTGTGCCTTTCAGTAATAGAAATCAGTAACTCCTCTTCTTGATTTTCAGCCAAACCCTAAAATCATAGATAGATAAAAATGATTCCAAATCGGCCTTGTGCCAAAACTGAGAAACTCAACTTTAGAGCTCAACATTGAAAAACTCAAAAGATTAAAATTCACCTTTAATTCATAATTTATATGTTTGAGCTGGTATGGGTTTATTTTGCATAAAACTAAGGCTTACTAAAATTTAAGCAACATTTTTAAAGCAGAAAGTACTGCACACAGACCACAGAAGAACATCTTCAAACCGCTGGTTGCATACAATGATGTTAGGATGGGCTATTTATGTCATCAACTCAGTGACAACAGAACAATGCTTAAAATCACAAAATATGCCATTTGAGATAAATACTCCAGGGGCCCACTTAGCCAGAGTTCTGCTCTAATGAAGTTGCTAAAAGTAGTTTGAATATTTGGCTATTATCATTATCCATCAGCAAAGCTTTGGAAATCTCAAATGAAACCAAACACTGAAATAGTTAATTCGCTTCCAGCAGAAAGTGCAAGCCCAAGATTACCAAAGCTGTCTGTATTCTTAAGCACCTCAGGCTGAACTTGGTCCACGGATTTGCTGATGGCTCTAGAAAACTCAAGTGCCAATCGAGCGCTGAGTCAGAACTAAACAATACAGTGAGAAAGGAGCAATAAAGCTGAGATGAAACACAAATCCATATGGGCATCAGCTGCTCCAGCCACAACAGTATGAACCACTACACCACAAAAACTTGCTTAGCTCCCCCAGTGCTGTGAAGTTTAACAATTTGGCTTTGCAAACGGTTCTAAGGTGGAGGATGAAAACTGTGAAAGCTACAAACCAAACTAAAGGAAAAACAAAGCATTTTATTAAACTGCACAAAAGCTGATGTTGCAAAATTACTACTTTTTAGACTGTAATTGCCATTAGAGATATAACAGCTACTTCACTGAAGAACCTGAAAATCCCTTTGGCTCATTATGACAAACTCCATACTGAGTTGCATGTTTTAGCTCTGAGTTCTGCAAATTGCAGAAAACAAAAGCAGTTCAGGTATCTGGAAGCTGTAATTTACTTGCAACTGCACTAGCTCTGAACAGCCCAGTCAGAATCTGGGCCCCGAGATTCACACATTCCTCTCTCCAAATTAAAAGAAATTCTCTAAACTTCTTTCCAAACCAACTGTCAAATATTCCGTGGGCTATCCCTTAACTTGATATTCATCACAAGCAACTTGACTTTGTGTGCAAATGTCTGTGGACTGCAGATGTTGGATTGTGAATTTGCACTTTACATTATACATGTGCTATTACACCTTGTCAGGGGTTGGGCTCCCTGTGTTGGCAGCCAGTTGGAGAAAGCTGGAATTTTTGGTACATTCAGAAAATTCTCCCGGTGAATGAAATGGTGCTGACATTTACTGGTTCAAGATCTGAAGAGATCTCAGAAAACAACAACTTCTTGAGGTCAAAACTTAAGAGTCACCTAATACCTTTCTAAAATATTTTAAAATAATTTCTAATTTGAATGCTACTCTGGCACCAGTGTCATTTAAGTGTCAATGGAACTTTTTCAGAATTAACTAATGAACAGGGATTTGGCTTTGTGAGGGAATTAAAGCCAGCAGACTCTCATAATAATGTTCAAAAGAACAAAACATGTGATGAAGGGAAGATTTGTATGAACTCAGGCTGTCTCGTCCCAAAACCTGAGATCTAACTCTTTTATTTGACAGTGGCTAGTAACTAAACCAAAAGAAAAATTAAGTAAGAAAGATTTAAGGGAAAAATTCAAGGGAAGTGTGTTGCAAAAACCTCACAGCAGAGGTTGAAGGAACTTCCCCTGCGCCACAGCTCGATGAGAACTCAATAAGCAGAATGCCCAGTTAGCAACAGCATCTGCACATCCAATTGTGTTGACACTGAAGAAGTCAGTGTACTGCCCTGGCATCCAAGGGAGTTCACAACTATGGATTTTCTTCTCAGTCCCCCCAAATAAATCTAATTTCTGGTCCCAATCCATAGCATTACCATTCTGTTAAAGTAACAGTAACCTGAAGCTTGGAGCGAGCTAATTGACACGATTTTTGTAATTGCAGTACAGGTTTAAATAGCCACATATGTTAGTTTAACATAAGTAGAGGGCAATGCTGTAATTGCTCAACAGCTTGCAATCAAACTTATGGGAGGTTTTTCCAGGCTATTTTCTGCCACTTCTGGCTGTTTTATCCTCATCAGTAGGACATATTAGTACCTGCCCAACAACCCCATGCCCACAGACCCCAACCAGGCTGGCTATGAAGACCCATTCAGAGAGCACTAGCCATGTTTACACTGAACACAGCGAGCACAGGGAGTTCTCAGCCACAAAAGCAACTGAGTTCCTGAAATATTCCTGGTGCTGCCTCACTAGCATCTTTTTCTGCTACCTCCTTGTAGTGAAAAGAGGGAGCAGTGTCTGATTTTTTACACAAACGGACAGAGAATTTAGACACTGCGTATTTCTGAATGTTCTGGACAAAGTGAAGCGGGTGTGAGGGACCAAACTTTTACCAGCTTCAAGCGCAGAAGATTTATTCCTCTGCATCTGCCTGCGCTCTTCTATCAGCTACCCATCACCACACTTTTAAGTATTCCTGTCCTTCAGATGATGAACACATGGCCAAAACACACATGTTCTTTAAGTATCAAGTACATTCATTTTTCTTTTAACTGGATTTCCTCCCCTCTCAGTCATTCTAAATAATTCAGTAACTCTAAGTAATTTTAAAATTTATTATATTCCTCTGCAGAAACATTAAAAGACTTCTGCCTTTGCTATGTTCAGCTCATGCCATAGATACTTATCTAAGTCAATTTAATTCCACTATTTGGAACCATGATAGGTCTCCTCTCTGCTTTAAGGAGGTGAACCTTTTTGCATAAGGATCATTCAAATCTTCCTGTTGCACAAGAAAAATGTAATTTGCAAGAATGTGTAAATCAGGCAGAAGTGGCCACTGCAATCTTTTAAATATGCAAGACTATACATGTAAGCATTAGAAATTAAGTGTAGCAATCATTCAGACTCATTTAGGAACACAGTATCCCACTGAACACTGCAATAAGAAAATAGTAAGGCTTCAATAGAGAATGCAAGAATTTTCTCAGCAAATGTGATAATATCCAGCATGCTGCTTGAATAGAACAGTCCCAGGAAGTGGAACAGGACAGCATCAGCAAAATGCAGAGGGAAAAGAAAAGAGAGGGAAACGGGTACACAGAGAAAGAGCAGCTTTAGAGATAATGCTACTGTGGGGTTCCCACTTTTATGAGTATCATTCTTTCCACCATTAAATTCCCTATTCTAAACTTATGAGGGGTCTTCGTAGAGGCAATGACAACATTTCTCACCTGGTGCTCCAGGGCTGGGCATGGAGCACGAGGGAAGCCTTCGTGCCTGCTGCCCTTCCCCGCATTTGGTGCTTTGGCAGCAGAATTCTTTTCCTGACACACCTCAAAGCCCTTTCAAGCACAGATCACATCTGTTTCTAAAACTGGATCTCACCTCTTCACACCCAATTAAAATCCCATAAAACTGTTGCATGCTTAGGTTAAAATTACATTGGAGCTCTGGCCCCAGAGGTCATCGGGTTCTCCAAATGCCATACATATAGAGGAGACACAAGATTTTTCATTTCAGAAGCTGTCCTGGACCATCCAACTCACAATTGTATTAGGTCATAAAAGCAAAACTCACTTAAACACAGGCAAAACTGAACATGCTTAGAAGCAAAGGACCTGTAGGGAGCTTTACAACACAAAAAGCTGAGGCTAGCTGACTGCCCTCATGTCATGTCATGATATGTTATCTTTTACACACATTAATTCTGCTAACTGGTTGCCAAGGGATTTTCACAGCCGTTTCAGCACCTCCAAGGTGACACCTAAGGGGAATTACATTTCACATCAGTAACTAAGTGTAAAAGCACATGAAAATGCGTGTGGATATGTGCTAAAAGTCAGTATCACAGGATCCCTTCAAGTCCTTTAGATCTGGTCCTTGCTCTTCATCTACTTCAATACTCAAGTAATTTCTATATTTTAAACCAAGGTTCTCCACTCTATAGAAAGGAAAAAAGAAAATGTCAGCACAGAAATAAAGTAGGAAATTATGCATGAAGGACAAAGTTGTTCTTGCAAAGATTATGCTGTGGCTGTGCAGTGCATAGATTTTTAAAATGGGGCTTAAAATGTGGTTCTCCAAGACAAGTACTTTTGGATTTCCCACTGACAAATGATGCCAGTTCTATGAATTTGAGCAAATCTTTCCCAGTTTCTTGGCTGCTTTTCTTTGTTTTCTGTTTTTACTACCTTCCACTTCCCAAATTGCTGCAGTGGTGACCTACTTGCAGTCCAGAGAGAAAGGAGGTGGCCCTCAGAGACCAGGTGTCAGCATGGCCGATGGGAGCGACAGGAGAGCTCACAGAGCTCCCACCAACACCCTGCAAGAACTCTTCACCTCATTCACATCTGACTTAAGACTAGGCAGTGATCAATATGGATCAGAAGTTATCTCTATGTCCTAACAGCATTTCTACATGCTTCATATTGTATTAAAACACCATGATTTATTTTAATAATTGGATTGTAACAATTTGAAGCTACTAAGCTGCACAGTGTTTATAAGCACTATTTATAAACGGGTTTTTTTGGGGGGTTTTTTCTGGCATGCCTTTAAAAAAAAAAATCTCATTATCAATTGCTTAACATTTTGCAGGCTTTGAACAGCTTAGGCAACAGTCCATAAAAACTGGTTTAGGAAATTTAAAAGATAAAAGGCTTAGCTTTTTCCAAAAACAAAAGACCTAAGTTTAACACTTAAAAACAAGCAAACAGACTTACAAGTGTTAGTTAAGGAACTTTCCAGCATTCATATTTTTGGAGTGAGGACCAGATTACTTTTTTTACTTCCCAATTACTAGCAAAGATTCAGGAATTATGGATGCTTATTGACCTCCAACAAATATCTGCCCAATTTCCACTGAATTGCAGTGTCTGAAGCTGCCATTTGCAAATATTCTGTGAAAAATAATTAAAGACTGGCAAGGAAATTCTCAGAGGAGCCTGCAATGATAGCAGCACTCAGAAGGAGCTGTGAAGATAAGCCCGTTAACATTTGTGAAACACTCCGATGCTACGATAATGAACTGCACAGAAAGCCCCTGAGACCAGGAATAAATCTGTAATCAAGTATGACATTAGGACACTGTGGAGTAAACAGCACTGTGCACCTCACACTGAACACTAAAAAATGACTGGATTCCCCCATGGTCACTGGTCAGGATCTATGGGTTTCCTGAAAGGAGTACCCATGGAAAGAAGAGGTGTACTTCCTGATATAGAAGCCAGAAACAAGGATTTGGTAAATTTTACACACATAAGTGCCAGATTAAATTCAGAGATTCAAAACTGCGACTTTGTACTTTAACTTCTGAGGGTTTGCCTTTGCCAACTCAATCCCTGGGTGTTATTAAACCACAGGGGTTTTTTCTCTCTCTGACTGAGCAATGTCATCCCAGCACCTGAGCATCCCAGAACAGCAGCCTGCCAATAAAGTGTGCCAACCGGCTGAAAAGAATCAATTCTTTTTTTCCCCCACACATGTAGCACATAGAGATGAACGCAGTCCAGTCTAAAAGCCCATCCTCTGAAAGAAGTCACAATTTCTTAAAATGTGATCCTCAAGAAAAGGCTGGAGCCACTAGTGCACTTACAGCTGTGGCAAAGCTTCCTGCACGCTTGTACAGACTTCTGGACTGCATATTCTATTCCCTACCAGACCCTTGACCTATTGTCCACTACAAATTTATTTTCCCTGGCAGCCAAAAGGGAATGATTAAACCAGGTGAAGTTCTCACAATCATATATTCATGTATAAAAAAATAGCTTAAATACTTTTACCTTGGATGCCTCCCAGTGTTTATATTCGTACCTGTATCTATATTATTTCATTTTTATTTTGTGCTGAGACACAAGTCCAGCCAAACAGAAGACATTCCATTGTAAAGGCTTTTTTACTTTTGTCCAAATTGAACTCCTTCAGCAGTATGAATAGATACGAGCCAGTATTTCTCCAAACTTATGTCTCCTTTCTTCACATAAATATCCATTCATTTGATTACAAAGCTCTCAAGCAGTTTTTTTCAGCTATCAAGCAGACATGCAAACACGAGAGAAAAAAAACCAACACATTTGCCTATGAGGAAGAGCATCACAGCATTTACAAAACACCGCATCTCTGGAGCTTGTCTGTGCCCAGCTCAGGAGATTCTTCAACTGGATAAAGAGTGTAAGAATCAGCTACTTCCTGAGAAAGCTGAAGGTAGAGCCAAAGCATTCATTCTCTGAGCATGGAAAGGGAAAGCTGACTCTCGGCATCTTCAATAAAGCAATGCTGCTGAAGGGTCAAATGTTTATCTTAACCTTAAACTCATTAATTTCAGAGAACAATGATAAATGAAAGCAGTATTTTATGTATCTACCCTGCTATAATTCTGTGCAGCTTTTTTGATTCTCTTACTGGTGGAGTGAAAGAAAGGGCTTTCAAAACTTTTCATTAAAAAAACCTGACGGAAATAACTCACTAAGTGTGCTGTTCCACAAAGGAGAAAGCCAGTTCATGGAAGACACAAATTGTTTAGTTTAATGTCTGGAACAATAGAATAAACAAAACTAACACAGATCAGCTGGGATTTGCAAGTGTCTTCAGATTTCACTCTAGTGGAGAGAATATTCCTCTGAAGATATTTGCCATGTTTGCCTGATGAGTTAGGGTAAACAGACGAGGACTGGCCTAAATGAAAACAGTGCTGAAGAAATGACAGAGCAGCTCCTGGGCTAGCAAAGCATCTAGCAGATGTTCACTGCTCTCGGGGAGCTAAAGGCTGGCCTTGACAGTTTGTGTTCCTGTGCATCTTCTCAGCTGCTGGTAACCTCCCCTTGGTCTCCTGGTCTTTGGTTCTGGGACCTCTAAACTGGAGCAGATCCCTGGGGCCAGCCAGGTGGCAGGTACCACCCAGAGCTCGCCAGCAGAGGTGACAGCACCACTTCATCTCCTGCAAACCCTTTAACACCATTCATGCTGCAGCACCTCGGCTGCTCCCTGGCTCCTTCCCTCACAGCATCATCTCTGCTGTGACAGTAACCCACTTTCCCACCCTCCCTTTTCTTCCACAACTTCTCAGCTGTCATTCATCCCCTTCTACATTTCTCATCCTTCTCTTCATTTCTTTCCTATGATAAAAATAAAAGTGAACTATTTGAAAAGCAGAAATGCCACTCTCACAACCCTGATTGCCTCAATGAGGTCACTTAACTTCTCTCAGCTACAAATCCACTTAAACCCAGCCACACCAAATTTACACTTTATTTAACACAGAGGGTTCCCAGGTCTTTATGCTACCTCTGTGGCCACAATGCAATAAAGCATCGTTAAAGTGTCTTTGCATCTTTGTCTCACTATTTTCTCTGAATATTCCCTCTATTTTGCCCACAGTAAACAGAAGGGAAGTACTCTAGATGACAGTATTGCCACAGTTCTTCCAGCAGATGGTATTTAATTTGTTGCAGTCAGAAACCTCCACAACAGTAATAGCTCTCTGTTGAGAAGGAATTCCATGGAACAGAAACCAGGCAAGTTTTTGCACATTATGCCATGTTTCAGAAATGTATTTAATTATAGACCCACAAAGCCTGTGACTCAGATTTTATTTGACCTCTCCCAGATCTCTGAGACACATTTCTATTTCTGAATTGTGAAGGATGCGTGCTAAAAGTCAAGATATTAGCAAGAAAAGCCAAGTGGAAATTACTGATTAATTTAAGGGGATCTACCTACTGAAGTCCTAGCTCTGATTAGCATGCAGTAGCAGCTGAAGAAGTCTAAATATCATTTACCTTGGAAACAACAAACAGTTTTAGAGCAACTTTATAATTTATAATCATTATTAAACTGATGAAATGCCGCTTTTCACAACAATACACTATTAGGGGAGCAAACTGAGTCTAAGGAGCTTGAACTATTTCATTAGCAGTACTTACTGAGTACTAAGCTCAGCCCAATTTTGTTTCTCTCTAGAAAATGTCTTCCAAGGTCCCTTATGCTGTGGGATAATTTTGCTACCCCTTCCTATAGCACTTTTAGACAGTCTCAGCTTCCTGTACATTTGACCTCTGTACTGTGGAAAGTCATGAGGAAAGAGCTATACAGCTCCTCACCACTCTGACTCCCAGCTCCTATGTGCCTCCAGAGAATAAGCCATTCCCTGTGAAAGCAGGTGTGAAGCAAGAGGGCTGTGACACTGCCACGGACAGACAGACCTTTGATGCTGCTGCTGCGACAGCGGATTTGTAGTGGGATGTGATAATGATCTTTCCTGCAAATTCAGCTCACACCTTAATATGGGGACAAATTGCCACTGCTCCTGGGAATTTAACTGCCTTAAGAGTCTGTCTTACTCAGCTGAAGTATAATCTCCAGTTAAAAGACTTCTTGAAGCACAAAACATTGGCTTAACTCTTCCCTCTTTGACTTTAGGTAGAGGCTTCTATAACTTCAGGGTGTCAGATCAATAGTGAAAGCTTTAAAAAATTCCACACAAAGTTTACCATATTCTCTGCCTCCCTTTCCTTTCCCCTGGCCACGCAAGAAAGAGAAAATAAACCAGAGAAAAAGCAAGCTGCTGATTTACTTCCCAGTCCAGAGTCCCTCACTCAGTCATCCTGCCAATACCCATTCACTAGTGCCAGCACTAGTGTGCGAAACAAGCTGCTCCTTCTGCTGCATTCAGGATTTTTGCCACAGCTTCTGTGCCCTCTGTGCCCTCAAAAGGACTTAGAAAAAAGACCAATCTGCTATTAAATGCTTGGTTCAAAAAAGCCTTTGAATAAACACAAAAGCCACAGTCCCTCACCATTTTTCTGCTCTCAGCCGTTCCACATTACATGCGGAGAAAGGGACTGTGCTGCTGTGCAAGGTAATCCCTGGGAAGGTGGCACTGATAATGACCATTTAATTTCCCTTCATAAAACCTGCAAGTATTGCTAGGTCAGTAGTAGGTAGCACTGTTATCCAGTATGGGAGAAGATGGAAGATGGTCAAGCAAAAGATAAAGTAAAATGCCCTTCCTAAAGTGTAGGAACTGGCCTTCTCAGGATCAATGGAAAGAGCCGCCTTATAAATCTCCTCCTTCAGTTGTCTACTCGGCGTGTAAGTTGTGGATGTCAGCAGCACTGATGAAGGAGATTAAATGGGTTTAGAGTGACTTTGTGGAACAAATGTAATAGATTCCAAAGATTGCTGCTTAGGGCCTTGCGTGCTGGAGTCGCTGCATACCAAACAGCATGCTGGGAACAACTGCTGTGATCTGCACTTTCTATTTCCCCAAGTTTGCTTCCCAAAAGGCCAGGACAGTCTCCTGCCCTCCACAAGTACAGAACTGACAATTGGCTATATTATCATTTATTTTCTTTCCATGTAGTTGTACTTTCTGTATATAAACAAAAATGGAAAAGGCTCTCAAGCTCTAATATGCTGTCCTCCTCCTTTCCACTTTCCACATCCCATCACAAAAACATGCCCCACATTTTCTCCATGCTAAATGAGGACAGTAATTGAGACATACAGGTAAGAATTCACTCTTTTACTAAAAAAGTATTTACCAGATCCACGCCTCAACAGCAATATTACAAGGATTAAATCTGTTCAAGTTGGATTCAGCATCTAAGCCACCGATAGAACTCACATTTGCTCTGCTGATGCAGCATCAAACAGAAGAAAGATCAAAGCAAGCCTTCAGCTCTTAAAACACCAAGCTTGGGCAAGTGTTCAGGGAAACCCCACCTGAGCCTGTGCAGATGCCACACACACACATGGCGCTACCAGGCTGTCTCAGCAGGCACAGAACTGCCCAGGTACACAAGCGCTGCCACCAGCTGGCTGAACCCAAACCGAAGCACCCAGAGCCCTGGAGCCATGAACCAGCTCAGTCTGCCAGCTGTGCTCCAGCAGGTACAACACACTTGATGCACTACACTTTGGGGCTGAAAGACAGCAGGAGCCAACCCAGCTCGGCACAGGTACCAACCTCCTGACCAGAGCACTACGCAGCATGTGGGATATGTGCTCTCCACACCATGACCATCAGGACGGCCAGCCTCTGGCTCTCTGGAGAACCCTTTGCTGTTGGTGGATTTTGGGCAGTTGCTTCTGCAGCTATCTGGCCACCAGACAGCTGAAGATCTGAAATAAAAGAGACCAAAACGCTTCACCCTAGCAGGCAGAACCACCTATTGGTAAGGAAGATGTCCTAGAATTCTATTAATATTTCCTGAACTATGAAAGCTGCATAGAGATTTCATACAAAATACACATGCTGTGCTTTCTACATAAATGAACAACAAGATTACCACTGGTTTATAAGTAATAAATGTGAAAAATGGAGGGACTTATCCATCAAACTAAGAACTCAGTATAAGCACCAAAGCTCTGAAGTAGGCAGCCAAAGTTATCTTTTATTTATCTACAGTGGCTTCACAGAAAGCTCCCAGCCCTAAACCTCACCCCTTAAAAAATCCCAAACCAGTGCTCTCCCCTTCTAAAAAACCAAACCCCCTAAATAAACAGACAAAACCACAAAAATATCTTATCTTCACCACCTGGAACTGTTAGCTCTGTGTTACAACCCTGACTGAAGTGAGAAGGCAACCACTTCTAAGACAGTGATTTTAGAACTGGATATACCTATCCACCCACACCCCCTAAACTCATGCTCTTGCCAGGAAATGGGAGTGAGAAACCCAGGACTTAGGCTACAGTTGGCATTCTTCCCCTTCTACGTTACACAATCAAATTTGAAAAAACCCAAGGAGCTCCAGTACCAGAGGGCTCTGCCAGATCCTACTTCCTTGCCCTCCGAGAAGAACAACAAAGCCTCAGCCTCTGGCCACGCCAATACCTCCCTCCAGGAAGTTACAGACACGAGGACAGATGGCCAGCTCAAACGCGTGTTTCTGTGCTTCCTTGCAAATCGCTCTGGCATGACCAGATGGCATTCTCTATCTGCCTGGTATAAATCAGAACTTACAAGTGGCTACAGCACTGCCAACAGCAATCAACTGCACATCCTTTCAGGCACAATCTTTTCCAAAGCTGGGAGTCTCTTTCCATGATGATGGATATCCAATTGAAATATACCAGAGAGGAAAAAATCCCCCGGAAAACATCACTATGGAAATAATTGAAGTGAAGAGAATGCGAACAGTGACACAGTCATGTGGAGTGCTGATAAGGCACTGGCAAGGAAAGAACAAGAATAATTTGTTTGTCGTGTGAATTTAGATTTGTGACCGTGGAGTTTGGATGCTCCTCTATCAGTGGTCTCTTCATACCATACAACTCACCGACGATTTCTGTAATTGTTACTAAAATCTCAGAACTGTTAGAATCTGACAAAAAGCCCTAAAAATCTTACGGCTAAATCTAAATCTTATCTTGAGATAACAGAGTTGTTCCCACCTGGATTTTCCTTCTGCCTCTTACCCCAACATGTGATTTTATTTTTCCCTTCACTGATTTGAATTTTCCTTAATCACTTTTGGCTCTGTTTTACATAATTTTCAGCACAGAGAAAGACAGAAAAAAAATATTGAGCTTTTAGTTGTCTTGGTTGAGGAATTCAGCATCTGTGAGACTAACACAAATAATTCTTATTAATTTTTCCCATGCAATTCTGTAATTTTGACAGCTAACTCTTAATAACAGCAATCTTGTTATACTAATCAGCAGCCTCCCTGGAAGATCTCATCACTGCTGACAAAATCCTATTGTGTCTCATAAACTTATCCAAATCCACTGGGAGCCTTTTGGGGAAGATAATCTGTTTCTTCCTTGTGAACA
The DNA here is from genome assembly GCA_013399455.1 of Anthoscopus minutus. Classification (NCBI taxonomy): domain Eukaryota; kingdom Metazoa; phylum Chordata; class Aves; order Passeriformes; family Paridae; genus Anthoscopus; species Anthoscopus minutus. Next base: position 29,316 of record VWYI01046367.1, on the reverse strand, counting down.
ATGGAACCAAAATCACCTACAGGGAGGACAGCTTCTCACTTGGTGTTTCCTCTTGCTGTCCTTCCCGTTGCTGACACGCTCCTTCCGAGCCCAGGAAGTTTTCCAAGGCTGTGGGAGCGTGTACGCACTGAGAATGCCAACAGGGCTCCCGGAACTCCAGAGCTGCGTGCCGGACAGGCAGAGACAGCGCAGCAACAGCAGCTGTAATGAGCTGAGAGCCTTCATCTCCTTCCTCCTGTGCTGCTTTTTATTAGCTCATCCCTCCTTCTGCTACTGACTTTTCTATATTACTGGCATCATGGATGCTATTGTTTCTCTTCTCCTCTGCTCCCAGTTTATTTGATTTTGCTTGTTTTCCTTACAAATTACCGCCTTAGGGGAAAGAAATGATTTGAACCTCTGAGCCAGTCTCATCTATTTCGGTGCAGTGGTTGTTCATTTTATTAAATCAAGCTCTCTGCTTGCTGTGACTGCTTCTTCTAAGTTCTTGATTTCCACAAAGCTATTGTTTACAACTGTGAGTAATACAGAATGTTACCACAGCTGGTAGCAGGACTGGATCAAACAGCTGACAAGCCTTTCCTCTGAAGTGTTGGTATGCTGGAGGCCCAGCTTACCAGCACTTACCAGCACTTACCAGTTTTTCAGTACCACAATGGAAGGCACTAGAGAATGGGAGCACTTGACAGGAAAAGGTGCTACAGGTTATCTTTCACGCACAGAAGTAGGAAAAACCCAAAGCATAGCAGCTTCCTTACATCAGTAAATCTCAAACACTTGTTCACATGAGGGCTCTCTAATCCACCCCTGAGGCAGCCTAACTCTCATCTCACTGCCTAACCCAGAGAATGGGAACAGCACCTTCCCTGCCTCTCCAGAAACCACAGCACCAATGGCCTGAAGCCCAAGAGTTCTCACCTCTGACAGCTTCTTGGTTAACATTTTCTTCACTCTGGATCTAAGTTTTCCACTGATTTCATTTCTTGACAATTTATTTCTGCTTTCATCAACTAATTAAACAAAACATACTAGCCTGATATAAAAAGTAAACACTCACAAAATCATGAGAGTTGAAGAGGATTCTCATGAAAATTTATTTCCATCCTTTAAGCCCTAAAAATTTATTCTCTCACACACAATCAAACATATTTTCTAGCAAAATTAATGTAAAATAATTAAGTGTTCTCCATACAACAAAAACCTGTTGATCAACAGTTCAAAGACTTTCTAAGGAACAATAAGGTACAGCACATGGCATACACCCATTATTATCTAAAATTAAGAAAACATGACCCAAAAGCCAAAATGAAAATGAAAAGAATTATGAATTTCCCTGATTCTGTCCAAGCTCTGTAAAATGCAGCAAACCTCGACAGTATGGTTTTTTCAGCAGAAATGCAATGCCAGATTGCTAATTTTTCCAGGCACCAGAGGAATACTAAGGAACAGAAGTTTTAATTATAAATGCAAACAAATTAAAACACTGTGGACATTTAACAAACACAGGGGCACCAGTATCCCCTCATGTGTGCCACATTAGACATGAAGACAGCCCCCAAGAATTCAGCTCCATAGGTGCAGCATAAATTTTCTTATGGATGCTGCTAACCGTGCATTGCATCCCTGAGAACCATTTCCATCCCCACAGGAGTCAGCAGAACACAGCTCAGTTTACTTATTTAGCTTTTTAAGATGTTGAATGCACTCACTGGTCCTCACAGAAACAGGTCACATGGAATTTTTGTGCTTTGCACTTTTCTGTACATATACAGCAACACACTTTAACTTGCCCCCTCTCCTCCTCTCTACCAACATCTGGCTGTAAACGTGCAATCCAAGAGCAACCAAGAGCCATAGGACTCGTGACAAGTCAATGTAGATGGTACCTGCAAATGCTTCAGTGACTCTGAAGAAATGGTCTGTGGACAAGCCCAATGGTAAAACTGTACCAGGCACAGGTGTAATTGCACTATCAATAATTTCGTCAGCTCAACTAACACTATCTTCAAACAGCACCACAGAGTAAGAAAACACGGCCTGGTGGTTCTGTCTCCTGGAAAGGCACAGGGGCTGGGAGGGAAGCAGCACAGCTCACAGGACTCCTCCACTGCATCTGCCATCACTGCAGCTGCTCCTCCACACTGGGTAAAGCTGGGAGGTGTGTGTGAGGTGTGTGTACACTTCACACTGGCTACACCCAAACTCTGCACTAGCAGTGGAGGTGCAGAAAGGCAGCGTGATGCACATTACTGATCTAGAAACACAGCAGAAGCGCCACTTCATTTCGCCTCACTTCTTGAAATGGAAAGAGCAAGAGAAAGGACACATCTCTTGCCCATCTGCAGCACGCCACAACACACTTGATGAAAAGGTTAGCATGTCATTCTAGTGTCAGAAGTCACCAAACTCAATATAATATTACCAATATTTTGTAGATGCATTACAATATAGGGAAGAGATCTATACAGGCTGTTGTTTCTCCCAGAAACTGGATACACTACCTTCTGCAGTGGATTGTACTTGAGCCGCTGAAACAGTCCCTAGCCTTGATTTAGCTTTTTCATAAACTGTACTTCAGGTGGGAGTTCAGTGGACACTGTCTGGAGGATACACAGTCCTTGCTTGAAATCCAAAATACTCTAATGCCCTACATGCTGATCTAGAGTTAGCAGAAAACGGAATATAGTTCATGTGTTTCAAACTTCATTTCAAGTGGGACTTGACATTTTCTACATGAAGAACGGAATAAAGCAAATGCTGAAGGACTTAGGTGCTTTCTTAGGCTTGATAAGCACGACTTGAATTTTGACTACCTGGCCTGGTTTTGGCTGGGATAATTTTCTTCCTGGTAGATGGTGCAGTGCTGTGTTTTGGAATCAGGATTACGATTAGCCAAACTCCTTGAGCTGTATACCAACATTACTTGCCTTTTCTATGCAAAAAACCCCTAGAGCTCTCACTTCTTCGGATCAGCTGACTGGTTCTCAGTTCACTATCCCAGTCTTAATTTAGACTAGCTCTACCAAGTTTTCCAAACACTCCAACTGCTGCAGTATTTAGACACAACAAATTGTACATATAGTTCTTTCCATTAAGTACTTGATTACATTTTGTTTTAAACACTTCCTTCTAATAACTGAAAAATGTTATGCAGCAAGTTCTTTCCATAAATCCAGTATAAAGGGGCAATAGCATTACTGTAACTAAAATTGCCAAAGAATACAAGTGAGGTGAGGCTTTGGTTTAGCACCTGGGAACTTGTGAGCAGGTTGTTCTGGACGCTCCCTCTCCAACAGGCTTGAGTGGCAGAACACAGTGAGGATCTTCTGGCTTCACTGAACTCTTGTCTGACTGGGTTTAAGACTAAAGCAGGCTTCATGCTGGTATTCTCACTTGGAGCCAAAGTTTAATTCCATGTGAGTAAGGGCTGAGTAGGGAATTGCTGTTCTGTTTTAGAAGGTGCTCTTGCTTTGTGTTTTGCTGGGAAACTGAAACGCTTTGCAAGGACTGCTTTGTGGGTATTGTCTGGTTTCAGTACTTCTAAAATCAAGGGAAAAAAGCACCAAAACCACTGCTTTCTTTTCCATACAGAGAACTTGTGTCTGTATAAGCTGCTCCCCACTATCTGATTTCTTCTCTGCTATAATTCAGGGGTTCTCTCCTTACAAAGCTATGCTACTAAATGAATATATTGATCTATCCTAAGCTGTAACCCAAAGGACAGTTCAGATACCATTTTGAAATCTGGCTAAAGCATTACAAGCACAGATTATGGTTCAGGCCTGTGAAAAGCAAACCCAGTACAAGAAATACTTCCTCCTCCCTTCCCCACCAAGAAGAAATAAATTTTAAGACTCCAAGATGCCAGGGCCTGAACTTAAGTTCAGTGGCTTTCAAAATTTCTCTAATATGCTGTGACTTTCAGGAGATTGCTCTCGGAAAATCCTTTTTATGGCCTGACTTTCATTTCAGCTCTCTGCATAAAGATTTTATATAGAAAAGTTTCAAATGTATTTATGTGCAAGAGGCAGTTTCTCCTCTTTTTTTTTTTTGGACTGAGTGGGATTGAAGAAGGGTTGTGTTGCTCAGGGCATTCCTTTTCCTTCACTGCCTCATGCAGACAGACAACGATATGCTGTATTTGTTTTAATACATCTTTGTGTGCTACACAGAGTAGCTTAATAGTGCTGTTTGTGCAGAATGCTTTGGTCTACGTTGCTGCAGGCTAGGAAAGCTGTGCTTACAAATCCTAATGGAGAAAGATATAGAGCTATTTTTAGTTTACATATTGCAAGGTTTCGGATAGGCAGTAATACAGCCGGGTTAGAGCTTTAAATACTGGTGATAGAATCATGGAAATGTGTGGCTGGAAGCTGCAAGACAAGATTAATTATATATGTATGCTTCACTTTAGTTACATTCAGACCTTTTCCCTAGTTTTCCTAACTACTTCTCGTCATGCTCCAAGGGGCAACAAAAACCTAACTGTCCCCTTTGAAGGAGACCCCTTTGTTCTCCCCAGCATTATGGCCTTTGACCTTTTCAAGGAAACTGGTGAACAGAACTGGATTGAGAACGAGAGATTAATTTAGTCACAAGACTAGAAAATTCAACTCTTTGTCTATGAAATTTCAGTCAGCTTTTTAATTCAAAACACATTTCCTTCTTCCTGTTTATCTGTTCTGCTGCCTTTTTTATCTAAAGAAGAAACTAGATTTGTTTGATGTGATTTGTACTCAGCAAATCTGTGCTGATGATTCTTCATCAACCTTATTCTGTCGTTGAGGCACAGAAACCAAATGTTGCCAAATTTACTATGGTACCTCTCTGAATTACCCAGTTACTCACACCTGGACTTGACTCTTCAGGTCCTCATCCTTCACCGTTGACCACTGCCAGCCTGGTAAGAGATGAAACTAAACCACAACTGAACTGTTCCCTCCATATTCTTTATAGTAAAAGGTATGAACTTCAGAAGCAGCTTGGACACACTCTGTAATAACACAAAGAAACTCACATGGCTGAAAGTCAGCTTCAGTTAATGTACCCCAGTCAGTTAATGTACCCCAAAATACTTTGAACTTATTTTAGAGTCACCATCTTTGTCCTCTATTACTCTTCTTATAATTGTTTTATGTAACTGATAAACTTGATGGTAACAAACAGAAGATTAGGCAAACTAGAATGCCCATGAGAAGAAAAACCAGAAGTCACACAGAGAAAAGTTGGCTGGATGTGGCTGCCTCAACAGCATCAACAAGCTCCATATGACAAAAACCTGACAGACAATCTACAGGAGGAGGAAACTAAATCAGGAGTTGAACAAAAGGATGGCAGAAACGGTGAAAAATAGAATTCCAGCTTATTTCCAAAAAACACAAACTGTAATTATAAAATACAATTTATGACAATATATTATTCATATATTTTATTCAATTTATAAAATGTCTTCATATACTACATCAATCAGCACTTAATACAGGCCAAGCTGCATAGATTACTAAGGACTTTCTCAGTCTTCAGGGCTAATTTGATATAATCACAAATGTTAGATTTTCATTAGCCTGAAGCTGAAATGCATAATGGAATACAGCATAATTCTAGATAGAATTCATTAAAAAAAAAAAGATGAAGGGCTAAGTTTAATGAAAAATGAAAATGGTAGCACTCCACCTAGAATATGTTGTTCCATGCCTCTTGGAGTTATTTTCCCTATTTTGCATTTAGAAAAATAAGGAAAGTTTACCATACGAGCGGAGGTTTTACAGTGTCAGTTGGCTCTTCAAAACACTTTTACTTCCCTCCGCATTTGAAAGGCTTGTTTTTCTTTTAAGAAAAAAACAACCAAGCCAACTCTTGACGCGGCCTTTTGGTGAAAGAAAGATGAGAGATGGAGAGATCCTAAAATTTAACAGAAACCAGAGCTAACTTGCATTTGGTTACAAGAACACTGTAATGACTTGAAAGTGGGAGATACATCACATAAATCACTATATAACGAGACAGATGGGGACCTAATATTCATCCCACATTATAGTCTGGCTCATGCAGTGATGTAGAAAAGCAACATCTATGAATTGGAGCCCAAGTGCATGAGGTGCTCCTGCAAACTCTCTGGATGGGATCGGTCAAAATCTGTGGGGACCCCAACTCTGACCCACACTGGCATCCCATAGCCATGCCCCAGTCTGCAACCAGGAAAATGAAGGCACCTGAAATACCAGGTACTCTCAAAGCTGGAAGTGAAACTTTACATATTGCTTGTGGTGTGGTCAAAGTGCTCAGGTGCTTAATTTTAAGGTCCTGCTGATTTCTAGAAAAACTGAGTTAATATTATTAAGAATTCAGTATGTATGACAATAATACACAGTTCATTAAGGGCCACAGAAAGTGACTGCCATTGATTGTTGAAGATTCTACGCTTCTTTTTTCATGGGACGTACCAACATAGGGCCCAGTTTCACTAAACCACTTCAATTCATGGCCTAATAATTACAAAAGTAATTACCAAGTTATTAAAATGCTGCTTCATAGAGGCTTGTAAAATCCAACATACTCTTATGAAGACTGTTAACAACATTTTCTTTAGGATAAGCATCTTAAATGAATGTCAAAGGACTAATGATGTCTGAACATATCTCAACTTACTATTTTGTTGCAGGTGATTACATCAAAGACAGATTTTTCACTTTGAATAGATTTCTGAAAACACACCAATGGAAAAAAAAAATCTTGAAAAACCAACATTCTGGCATTCATTCAACTACTTTGATATCTCAGACCCAGATGTACAAGAAGGCTAAAATACTGAAAGGAAACTAAAATGGAATAAGGCATCAATATCTCAGCAGGTAAATCTCCAACCATCATCAATCCTCTAGAGGTCAATGTTTTTAGCAGTCCCTAAGTGCTCTCGCATGTGTGACTAAATTAGTGATTGCTGTGCCATACCTAGAATTGACTCCATCTTCATGGAGCTGAGTTGTCTGGTGGAGCATCAAAACAGATGCCCACCTGCTTTTCCTCCTCTAAGCCAAACCAAACATGCAGATAACCCTTCACACCTGCAGAATACACACTCAAATTAAAAGCACAGACCTTGAGCACACTCTTTGCACAGTGCATAAAGCATCTATAGGGATGCAGAAAAGCCACACTGCTCTCTTTGACCCAAAAGCATTGAAAGCAGGATGTGTTAACTGATTGCTTCACACAGCCCAGTGTAGATCGCTTTGGCCTCTGGGAAACACTGTCCACACTTCCGCTACAAGAAAGGGGTCTGTGTTTAAAAGGTTTCTTGATTGAAGAGCAGTATGTGAGAACACAGGTGAGCCTGCCACTGCAGCCCAGTGCTTACAGCAGGTAACACAATGGAGAGGAGATCTGAACCAGAGCTCAGCTTGGCCCTGCTCCTAGGAACTGACAGCACATTTCATATTCACCAGTTCTTGTATGAAATGCACCCAGCTGTGAATTGTGGTCTGACACCAGAATTCTGGGCTCCTTTTGCCACCACAGAGTTATTATTTTAACCTCTGGAGAAGGAAAGGATTAATATGTGTCTGTCTTAGCCCATTCCTTTTATGTTAAGGAAAGACTCCACAGCCACTGGAGCTGCCCTGCAGTGGCCCTCCTCCCCAGCACAGGATTACAGCTGCTGGGAGGACCAAAGGAAGCAAAAGTTAAAGATGCCTTTGTTGTTTCCAGCCATTGGCACCTCAGACTCTGCCACTGCCATGATCTGGTCTTTTTACAGCCTTGTGATGTTTTGCAAAGGCCTTTGTCCACCTGTGTCTTCAAAGGAGGAACGGGCAATGTCAGATACGTGCAATGCACTTATATACATGAAGGAATGCACTTATATACATGAAGGAATGACTTAAATAATTTTCTACCATGATGACAGTTCAGTTCTAAATACCAGCTAATCACAGTTCAGATTTCCTGACAGGATTTTATTGGATAAAGGTAGCTGCTTGTTAATCCACTTCATCTCAAAAAAAAAAAAAAAAGGAAGAAGGAAAAAATAAAATTCCTACAAAGTGCTCCAAAAAGGCTAGGAGGTACCAGGCTGAAGTATGCTGGTCCAAATGCACTTAGAAGTAGTATGTGAAAAATAAAATACAAAGGTATATTTTTAGTATGGTGGAAATATATAAATGGAAAGCCCTACAAAATCTGCAACAGTATTTTCTCATGGAGCTACTTAAAACAGTCCTAGCAGACAACATTTATGTCATGTCCAATCCTACTGATAGTAATGACCCCTTCTGAAGGGAAAAGGACAAATTAGTTGCCAAAGTCTATGTTTAAGTGTAAAACTATCAATGAGTTATAACTATTATCTTCTCCTGGGAACAAAAAGAAGTAAAACCTTTCCTTGTGACTGACATGCTGAAAAACCATTCCTCACAGCAAACAAGCAACATGCAGACAATTCCAGATCAAGCCCTTTGACCAAGTGCTATCCCAGCTGAATCACAAAGTATAAAAGCGGCCAGTCCTCAAACCTGTCAAACACCTCCAGCAGGTGCCACACCATGGCACAATCAGTCATCCACTGTGCTTCTCACAATGCCAAACACAGAGGTACTACCTGACTTAAAAGGAAGAACACAGGCTCATGCTGTGAGACAAGTTGACTAAAGCAACTCTAAAACTGAAAAATAAAGGAGCTGTGTAAAATCTTTACAAAAGAAAACAGGATCTGCTGACATGCCTCCTCATTATTTATCATTGCTGTTGGAATGTCTTAAAATAAGCCATTAAAACCAACATGACATTGGAATTGTAATGAATTGCAGACAAGACTGAAAACACTCCTAAACAATTGCTCATGCAGGAAACTCTTGTGACCGCTACAGTATTCTCACGATGGAGGTGTTCTGTCTTGGAGTGAGGAACAAGTTTAAAAAGTAAAAAAACATAGATTAGGGACGTAGGAAGGAAGGAAGCAAACTGCTTTCCCAATTAGTTCTGTCAAGGCTAGTTACTGCAAAAGAGGCTCCTCTTAAATATAGAAAGCATGTGGGAAGTAGAAAAGTGTAAGGTTTTACCAAGTCTGAAGGTTGCATAATTGAATTTGATAAACTGACATTTTCCTAGGAAGTTTTAAGATTTCAGAAGATAAATACATAATAAAAATAAACCTAGTTCAGCAGCTTTTTCTCTAGAAAATTATATGCCTTCACTTCAGCAGGAAAAAAAAAATTCATTTCTCCTCCCTTTCAGAGTAAAAGCAGTACTCCCTTTCCTGTTTATACTCTTCCTCACTACTTTCAAAAGTTATGCGAGAAATACAAGGCAATATCAGAATATAGAAAATATATATTTCACATATTGGCTGGTTCTGACAACAGAAACAAAATGTAGCAACTGGACATCAGAGAACAGCTTCAAACTGACAGAGAGACAAGTGTTAGCTTAGATAATAGGAAGAAATTGCTCCCTGTGAGGCTGGTGAGGCCCTGGCACAGGCTGCCAGAGCAGCTGCTGCTGCCCCATCTCTGGAAGAGGCCAAGGGCAGGTTGGATAGGGCTCTGAGCAACCTGAGATAGAGGAAGGCATCCCTGCCCAGGGCAGGGATTAGAATGAGATTATCTTTAAGGTTCCTTCCAAACCAAACCGTTCTATGAAGCCACATGAATATCATTAATGTCATGTGATTCTATGGAGTCACAACAGAAACATGTTTCTCTACAATCTTCAGGTCTATCCTATCAAGAAGGAACAGTATTCGAGACAAACACCACACACCAAGAAACCAAAGGGACGCTTCCGGCAGTACATGGATAGCTTCACAATCATCTCCCTCCTCCTTTCTGACTCTTTAAAGCAGGTATTATCCCATTTCCACAGCAAAAGTACTGAGAACTTCCAGCTCATTCAGAGCAGTTTCTATCACTTCACACTGATTTTTAAAAAAATCCTGAATAAGATGATAGATCACTAATTCCTGTCTCTTGGGTATCTGCTGGTAAAAGTAGAAACAGCCATAGGGCTATGTTTGTCTATTCTTCGTCCTTGCTGCCACTTTGAACCATCTTGGATGCCGATTTTAAGGAAATTCCTGTATCAGAGCCAAGACTGCACATGGCCATTTCTGTTAATGTTTTGGTCCTGAAATGGCAAAGAAAGCCATTACAGTCCTGTAAATCTGAGTACACCTAAATTGCAGCCCAGATCTCTCATCTGGCCTGGCCCTGAGATAGCTCAGCTGCCTCCTAAGAGTGAATTGACCAGCTCAGAGGCTGGTCAGAGCAAAGTCAGGTTCACTTTTTACTCTTCAGGCAGCAGCCTGGACACAAACACAAAGCCTCTGCCAAATATCAATTCACCAGTGAGAGCATAGGCCTGTAAAGAGGAAATAATGATGAGTAGCCAGAAACTGAAAAGTATTAATTTGAAAGTAAAAAGCTCCATACTTTTCCATATTACAAATGCAGATGAGCTTTTCAAATCAGCACAGAAGCTTTAAATTCCAAAGCTGAAATTTCTAAAGGAGTTTGTTGGGAAATGAGCACTAAACCTCAGAACCTCAATTAGTGTTTAGTCACGCAACTCTCTATGAAGCCAACAAAAATCCTACCCTGAAAGCTGTTTTTATTTCTCACCTCAACAGAAATAGTCTATTCACAATGACACAGATTGAATAATTAGTCAAAGCTACAAAATTCAGAGCTGTTGGCTCTCATGGATGGGTTACATCACATACTTGGTCTGTAGGCTGCCTCAGGCAACATGCAAAACTTTTTCTCAACTCTGAATAAATAAGCAGTGCAGTATCTGGAAAAAATCTGGCCTTGTCAGTGGTGTACCTCAGAAACAATCTGCTCACCAACAGAGATCTGAGACTGTCCCCTCTATAACTTCAGTTCACAGAATGTGATGTGAAATCATGACTGACTAGCGCCACAGGTAAAATACAGGTGACTTTTTCCAAAGAACAAAAGACATCAAGGAAAAATCCTGGAACCATGTTACCCATTTGTCAGTAATTTACAGACAAGGACAAGGAAACCCAGCATTCGGCCATTTAAGCACTGGGATGGTGAAGACACAGTCCAGGACTCTGAAGCTGCCCAACTCAACACCTGGCAGAAGTGTGAAGTAAATCAAGAACTGCACTCATCTGCAGCTCCTTTCCTCATCTAAACAAAGCATCATCAGATCTCTTACACACAAATATTTTTGTGCCTGGCTTCTTCATTCGCCAGGACTTTAAAGCATATAGGAGCCATCCCATCTGCATTTACCCACCTGTGCCTACATAAGACACATTATTTTTGTCTCCTGAGGTCTGTAGTGGCTAGAGATGGTCATGGGGCAGCTCAAATCCTTACTGACTGTAAAAATAAATACAACTGAATGGCTTTTACCTCTAGTTAAATGATCATAATTTCTGTAAGCAGACATAAATGCTTACAAGTTAAGCAAAAGCAGGCTGACAATTCTAGGGAATTTTCCAGCTTGACAGAGCACCTGAGCTACAGTGAAAATGAAATCCATTTCAATTTGATAGATCAAGCCCATATTTTTTCACCACCAGAGCTAGGAACAAAGCTACCCTTTTCTGCTCGCAAATGCATCTGACCTCTAGAAACCCATTGTACAAAAACAGCCATATGTGTGACTTCTCTCAGTGCTGTCAGTTTGATTTCTTAGAGAAGCATATTTTCACCTGAGGAAAGAAGGAAGGATGGACGCAGTTTTGCAGTCTCTCTAGCAGTCTCCCTACTTAGCTGCCAGCATTCCTCAGTTATGTTCCCTGCTTTATCTCTGGGCAAAAACAAACTCACATTAATAAGCTACAACAATCATAGCTGCAAACCCTTACAGACTGCTACAGGTCAACTACAAGGATGGGGAGCTTTTTGTAGTGCTAATGAAGGGCTTTGGGAGGCTACATTCCTAGAATGCAAAGTTTCATTTCTTTCCTGAACAAGAAACTAAGAATCAACCCCACATACTGGGCCTAGACTCAGACTTTAATCTCCCTTATTAGCCACGTTCAATATTGAGTAACTGCACTGATACAAATGCAGTTACTTCAGAGTCACAACACAGTAAGTATTAGACTCCAGCCTCATGATTTTCATTTTTAATCGTATCAAGGCAGAAAAGGGAAAAAAAGAAAAGAACTACCTAGCTGTGTACTTTCATGACCCTGTTTGCTTCAACTGGGAAAAAAGATAGTGCACAGCACAATTGCTGACATCAACTGGCACTGCTCAGTTTGTCTCTAAAACTGAGTAGAGTCGGAAATCTTTCCTTATTCTACTCTCCTCCAACAAGAATGGGTTGGCTCAATAAAGATTTTAGCACCTCTGCTCTCTGGAAAGATTTGATACTAATTCTTGGTGCACAGCTGGCATCAAGAAGGGTAGTTAAGCAAAGCACCTCCTCACGAGTCTATATTTGTCACACCATACAGATGTTATATTAAAAACACTCCTAATGCCTCTCTCAAGCTGTGCTAGCACTCTCAGAAGACAAGAGGGAACCTCCCAGGTCACACAACTACCCCTTACCTTTTAATTGACAAAGACTAAGTTGTCAACTTGGCACTTTTGATTTCTCCTATTTGCACGCTACAGAACACACACAAAGCACCCTGTGTCTCCCTCTGTACCGCCTAAAAACCTGGCAGTCACAAGTGTAGGATGTCTGCCCATAGTTCTCCCACTTCCCCTGTGACTGTGACAGCACAGTGAGAACCAGGGGTGCTGCTGAACAGACCCAATGTAACTGCACTGAAGCAGGGAGATAACGGCTGCTTTTGTATTTCTGGAGGTGTTTACTTCCTGCATGTTGCTGTACAAAATTAATATTGCTGAGGGTAACTGGAGAGGAAGCTACCTAGTGGCCACATTCAGTGATAAAAAACACTCAGCAGGGGTGAATTACTCAACCAACCTCAACATCGGGCATAAGGGTAAGGGGCCAAGAAAGACAAAGGCTTGAATTAAAGCTTAGAAGGAAAAATGTAATACCAGCTGACTTGTGTGGTAGAATTACAAGCAACTAAAGCTATCTTTTAGGCACTGAAGTCCCTAGATTGTACTTTGGGGTTTTTTTCAGTAGGATGAAATACACTACAAACCTTGCCCGCAATGTCTGCACAGGGAGACAAAGGATACATCAGAGTCATTATTTTCCATTTAATGCTTTCTTAATTGTTTTCTTTCTAGTAATTTACCCAGACCTCAATGGTTGGAAAAGCCTGAGCAAAGACCTGGATAAGCTGTCTTGTCAACTCAAGAGCTGTCAAACAACTCTTAAGAGATACAGAGTGGTCCAATGCCAGTCAGAAAACTCTGCCATCAGAGCTGGATTTTTATTTTCTTTAGGTTGTTTTACACATTAGATGATGCATCACCACTAAATCAATGTCTCAGAAATATCTCTGGAATGCTAGAGACTAAACAAAATATTCTTCTTTAAGAAGCACATCATCTGAAGCTAAAATGTCTCAGAGGTTATGCAGCAAGTTATTACAGTATGTAATACAGCCATAAGTACGACATCTTATTTCTTATGCTACTGGCAAAAAACCCGAAGTAAAGAAATAAAACAAAACCAAACTCAGGTCCTGTTGCATTTGAACTATACTAAGAGCAAGCAGATAGCTTTACTGCCAGGTTAAAAAAAGTAACAACCCCGTGTCATACAAACAGCACTACAAAACAATGAGAAGCTCTTCTTTGAGTGTGTTATGAAGACAAAACAAATCAGAGGCTCCTCAGAGATGAACTGACAGAGATATAATCTAGCAAATACATTTACTGTGTAGTTATTTACCTGAGTAGCTTCCTGTGTAAGCTTTGCATGCTGCTACTCACACTTGCCTTTCTATTCCACGGTGGTATAATAGTAATAAAAGAAAAAAAAATCCCACAAAGGTCTGTTTCATATGGTGGATACTCAATACTCTAATCAGTGTGAACCAAGTAACAGCCAAAGTAGATTTTGGTCTCCAATGTTCCTCAGGGAAGAGCATAACTGAAAAAAAAAACCCAAAATGTGATAGACCTGGAAGTCCTTCAGGGTAAGTGCAAAGAGTGAAGTTTCCCGATGTCCAATTATAATGTGCACCTTGGTAACCAAAATGTGAAATCCTCTTTGTTATCATCAGCTATCCCTTCTATATTGGGGTACAAACAGTGACAGCAGTGTCCCATCTACACAGGTCCATCCTCACAGGGTAGCTGGCAGTAGTGGAGGTCGATCCTGGCCTTTACCAGGATTATGCCATTCCTCTAACCAAACCCAAAAAGTCACCCCAATGTGATCCTTACCAAGCCCTTGCAGGATGTGAAAACAGCAAGCTTCAAATATATTCTTTCTGCAAAGGAACAAGACCACAGGGAAAAGACTATCTTTTTGCTGTTCTTGTGTTTTTGAAGCATTTGCTACAGAATCTCTTTCAAAATTATTTGGAAACGACTCAGAGAAGTTCACAAATAGAACAAAACTTTAAACTTCCAACGCTCTCTTTCTCCTGCTGTGAGGATATCACAAGGCAGATCTCTCCTGGAGCTTACAGCACCAGCTCCCATCCCAGCTCGGTCACCTGCTGATAAGACTACAAAGAACTCTGATCCTTCTTTTTTCTAACTACAACAATCCAAAGCACTAAAATCCCAAGCACAGTGAAACCCATAGAAGTATTCCATGGAAGCAATAACTGCACAAGCTATTGAACTTGCACAGAGATATCTTCTCTTCACCTCTTCCTCCCTTCCCTGCTATTCTATACATATTCCAGATAGTAAATGCTTCCTGGAATATAGAAAGGGTTAAATAAAAAAGGGGAGGAAAACCGAGTTTAAAAAATCCCCACCTTTCCAAAAATCATGACAGGGAGTTGAAATAAGAAAACCTGTCAGGGCCAAATATCAGTACTGTTAATGCAGTGCACTTATAGCAGAACTGTTGTTTGCAGCACCTGGATCCTTGGCACAGTTAACAACTTGTCTTTCAGTTGGAAAGAACGGTTCAGATGGCAACACTTAAAAATTTTTTAGATTATTATCTCCTTATGTCTTCCCCATACATCCAACTCCAAGGTGTGTGTGAGGGATTTCAGTTAGCTTTATTGCAGTCTTGAGTAAAATCAAATTCCGGCTCCATAGCGATGGTAAAGGGGCAGCTGCTGCTCACTGCTGCCACCGCATGGGAGCAGGCACAATGCAAACACTCAGCAAAATGCAAACGAGTTTTCTTACTTTCCCAATTTTACAGGTGTTCAATGGCTTGTAAAGCCGGGCTTCTCACCCACATGTAAGCTTCCATTCTAAAAAAATTATTAAACATAAAGGCACATGAAGACAAGATAAAGTGTCAATGAATTTTGTACTTTTTTCTTCCCACAAGGCTTAATGTTTGGCAAGCACAAATTCTTGAAGACAGCTAAATACACACAAAATACCTTGTAGTAGCCCTGAGAGCAAAGTTTGCTGTTGGTTTTCACATCTCTGATAACATTAAGGGAATTGTCCCTTTGGGAGAGAGCTCAGTACATGTCAAGAAACTGTGACATGGGAAATGGAAATTCAGTGAGGAAGCCCATTTAACATTAAAATTAGGAGAAGAGACATTCCAGGATTTGAATACTGCTTATTTAAACAAATGTTTCTTTGGCAAATCAAAACAAAGTAAGAATGTTTCCAGAGTAATGCTTTTCTACAAATTCCTTCTCAGTTTTCACTCACTGCAAACCTGAACTTTGTGATGTCCAGCCCAGATACCCACAGTAAAGCAAAATACATACTCTGCAAAATAAAATGGAAAACACAAGGATGTAATTACAGATATTGGAAGATAAAATAGACAAATACGAAACATAATTTTAAACTACAGCCCAGTAAAAATTTAAGGAGGCAGCAAAATTTTCTGAGTTCTGAAATGCCAAGTGATAAGGCAAGCTCCAAATGCAGAGATTCACCAGTCAGTTCACACAGGTGCAGAAATGCACAGGGAAGAGAAGAAGAAAATGAGAAAGATCCAAACACAGAGTAAGCAGCAAAGGAAGTGACAGAGTAACAATCTTTGGCGATTTTCCTTCAGAAAAGCACACTGCAAGGTCACAGTAGAGGGAAATCTGATTAACAGCCTGAAACGCATTGGCAAGATCACCAACGTATTCGAGCAGAGACAAGGACAAGGTCTGAGAAAGATTTGAATTGAGTAAAACAAGATCTTAACAATGACCTGGACACAAGCAGACAGCCCTAGGAAGACAAGCAGAAAACAAGAGTGGTCCTTCACACCAGGGAGTCCATTTGCTGCTAAACTCCAGGTCAGCTGCAGCTCTGCACAGACACCAGGTATCGCCTTGTTAAGAATTAACATTCAAATGCTGGTTCTAAGTGCACAGAACGGGCACCATTGCCCAGCAGATGCCACGGATGCTATAAACTCCACAGTGAGAAAAGTGGTGCCGTATCTGAGGCTTCCTGACATTTTCTCTAGGAAGAACTGTGAGTAATGCCCAGTTCCTGCACATTACTAACTCCAGCCAACTGCATGGGCTCACAGTTTGGGGTTGCCAGTGCGGTTTGCTGAGGTGCACAATCCCATCGCTCCACTGTCTCTCTGTACAAACAAGAACCACTTTCTTCCACAACAGGAAAAACAAGAGCAGCAATTCCAGCACTACTGTAAAACAGAACTGCACACTACACATCACAGCTCCATAGAAGAATTAATCACTTGCTCTTCAATTTGTGACTGTCATGTAAAGCTAGCTGGTAAATAGGTAATTATTTTTATATCACTGCCTTGAAGACACCTATTACTGTCACTTATTAGCTTGTTTTGCTACCCCTTCTGCTCTTCCTTGTAGATGATGAACAAGTCTAGAGTTTACTGTAAGGCAGGCTCCCCAGGCTGCACCATCTCAGCAGCTGCTGCTGCCAGATCCATGTCCTGGCACCATTAGAACACAACCATGGCATGATTATTGGGTTCCTGCAGTATAACCTCCCTCTGATTTAGTGAGTCAGGCTGGCAGCTCATATGTTCAGCTTTCTATATTAGCTGAGGTGCAATTATGCAACAGATAAAGTCCCCTTTAATGCAAATGTCACCTCTTTATGATGCTATATGTGTGTTCATTAGAACTCTTGATGTCTGTAATGTTTTATGAGTGTTATATCTCCAGGTTCTCAAGGAGAAGTGATAAAGTCATAAAAATTCTGGTATTTGCTTCCTTCTTCTCACCTTTCATCTTCTATTTACATGAGGTTGCATTAATGCTGTCAATTATCCAAGCATCATTTGGTTTTGGGAAGATGTACTTTTCCTACTTACTGCTTAGATAAGAGGAATGCTCTGAACTGTATAATTTCAATTCTTTACAAAATGCGTGCAAAGGGGGAGAGGTTATTGCTGAATTTTAGGACAGTCCTGATTTTATTTATGACTTCAGTATTGCTTTTTATTCTCATTTTTAGTGATAATGACTTGCTGTCTTTGATATGAATTTTCAAGGTCCTTTATAAACTCTTCATTGCTATAGTCTCTTAGATTAAAAAAACTACAAACCTCTCAAAAGCTTTACAAATAAAGATAGCAATTAAAGTCTCACAAGCTTGGATGAAAGGAACTTATTTCAACTAACTCACAGGGAATGTAAGCACTGGATAAAATATAATGAAGCTGTCCTTTTTCAGTTGTAGAAATTTCCTTCCTGGTGTGACAAATGGTCACCTGCATAGGCCAGTGAACAGCTCTGCCTATAGACCAGCACCGATTCAATCACTGTTATCACACCAAGAGGCACCAATGAATACAAAAGTGCCTGAATTATTTCACAGGAAAGGACCCCCCCCCATGCATTTGATGTAATTTTTAGATTACCAAGAAAACTGCTTTCCTTAAAAGCAATTCAAGTTCTTGTTTATATAGAAGTATATACATGCTTTGCGCACAGGCTGTGATATCCTCGTTCACCAAACATCCAGCAATATGTTCAGAGTCTCCTACCCTACAGCAATAAATAATATATAATATTTTATTAGCATTATAAAAATATTTCAACTTTTAATAAATTTAAGACTCACGGAACTGTAGACAACCTATCCTTTACTTGGATACAAGTATCTTTTCCTGCTGCAGCTAAAATGATTAAAATTCCGCAGGGATTAAATTCAATACTCAATAAAATGCGAAAAAAAAAATTGTCTATAAAAACTGCCTTAACTGGCTCTTGTCAAAAGTGTTGTAAAAACTTCATGATATATTGTCAATGGGACTTAAATGTTCTACAGGGGCACATTACATTAATGTTTCATCTTGACTCTCCAGAGAAATGGCAGATTTTTAGTCGCTATTGTTGCTGCTGGTTGGTTTTTTAAATGTCAATACAGCTAGTGCTTTGAGACAACAAAGCCAGAACCAGCACTAATCCCTCCTTAGTATGAAATGGCATCATCCTGGATTAAACACAAGGAGAAACAATTGTTCCAAAGGCTTCTTTCTACTAAGACAATTACCAAAACTGCAGATATCTGGCACTTATTTATGAAATAGCCATCTCAAATAATAAGAGTGTTAACTTGTTTCTGAGACAGTCTGAGTTAGGCAGGACTCCAAAGACTATTAAAAGCAACCTAGGAAAGAATACCTGGGTAGGATTCTGATTCCTTGGAGCAGGGTCATCTGAAGGCATTTTGGGACTGCTGCCCCCATAGGGAATCCCGGGGACCTGAATTCAGGATCTGTGTCGGTGCACAAGAGGAAGAAGGAAGATGCTGTGAGTGACCCTGAGCCCTCACCAGACCACTGGGATCAGTCAGTGCTGGGAGCAGTTTGCTCCCTTAGTGGCAAAGGATCCTCTGCACAGAGCCTATCCCTGCTCTGCAGCACTCAGTCATCCCTGCAGCAAACCCTGCTGGGCTCCAGCTGGGGGAAGGAACATTACTCTGCGCTCAGAGACGCCTGAGGGCTCGATCGTTCCGATTCCCAAATCGGCAGAAACCCTGGACACTATGAATGCATCCCTGAGTGACAGGTACATGCCACACAGACAAAATCTGAAAGAAACTCATGTCTAAAAGTAGCAATCAAAAGCTACTAGGATCTTAAGAGGCCACCAAAAGTATCAGTCTGAAAATTTCAGATATTTCCATTAAGAAATAATAATGCAGCTTTTGTTGAGCACTTTACAAAAAGTCAGCATTATTAAGGACCTACTTCACCACCTTTAAAAATCTTATCAAAAGTTATTAAATCCTATTATGAAATAGGAATAACCACCAGTTCTACACTTCAACCCAGACTGAAGCCATTAGTGTAGGACTTCAGTAGCTTACATTACCACTGTAATAATAAATTATGTACCTATCTTTTATTAAAATTACTATGGTGAGGAGGTTGCAGGAATTACCACAAAAATGAACAACAAAACCCCTTCAAGCTAGAGCTTGATAGTTTGTCTTGTCATCTGTGTAGGTGTCATCCACTTTGAAAAACACTTTAGAAAATGAACTAATCACCTTTCCAGAGCAGTAAGTACGAGGTACACATATAAAGAATAAAATTTGTAATGTATTATGTGCCAGCTCATCTAGAAAAATCAAGGATCTTTGTTTTGTTTCTTCCACCCTCCCGAACCATCAGTTTTTTTGACACACAATCTGACCCTTAGACAACAGCACAAAACCTGCAAATTCTTATAATGAGCCAGGCCAAACTGCAAAGGGGAACAATTCAGACTTTTTAATTTGTGTACCTTTTTCATACAGCCATCACTGGGTTCATCGCCCTTAGGTTCTCCACAGAAGCAAGCAACAAAAAGGAAGCTGAGGAAAATCAATGTGTTTTCTCAGAAAGAATTCAGGGCACCCTCCTCACAATCTCATGCCTTTTCTAACACAAATTCCTGTGTTTCTTTCTCCCCTTGAAGTGTGAGAAGTTTCCTGAAAGGAAGCAAGTGCCAGTAGCTGCTGCTGCCAAGATAGAGAACAGCAACAGGGGAGAGCTGAGAGCAACACAGGACCAGCTCACAGACAGGAACATACCTTGCAAATCTGTGGGGAATCAAAAGGATACCAGAGCCAGCTATAGGTGCTTTTGGTTTCCATCACGGGGCCATCCTGAACAGAAAACTGAAATGCAGCAACATCATTCGGACTTATAACTATTTCCTGCAACACTACTAAGCTTTCTATATCTTCAATAGTCTTGACTTCACAAGCCCACAAAAAAAGAGACACAAGATTGTACTCCAACCAATCAGAATATACACCATCCATATTCTAACTAGATATTCTAACTAGAGGAGCTCAGCCCGAATATTTGTGATAATTAATTTTGCTTATTAAGCACCACTATATCTTCAACCATGTTTGGTCATGGACCAATCCAAACACATTTTTAATGCTGAGTCTATTCCCCACAGTAGCTCAGTCCTCACCCTCTCCCCAATAATGGTTTTGTGGGCACTAAGGGCTCTGGTTTAAATAAGACCAAACAGATTCTCTACCTGCACCAGGGCATGTGTGCAAAAGGTTGTTTTTGGGGGGCTGTGGAGGTGGAGTTTTTTTAGTCTCTTTTTCTTTTCCTGAGGTAAATTTTTAATTAAATGTCAAATCCAGCTTGGCACTGGAAACACACTGTATGACTCTTATTTGAGGAAAAGCTGTCAGCTTGTCTCTTCCCCTGTCAAACTCCCATCTGCTCTACAGAGATTAGTCTGGGCCATGGATCACAATTTGGCAGGGTTTTGCTCTGTGCATGGCTCAATAATCCACAATACAAGGCACAAAAAATGACCACCTACATTTTGGAGTTACAGTTCCCAACGTACTTGAGGGTATTTCACCAATTTTCCATGCCGCTAAATGACAGTAAACGCAAAATATTGCTTAGCTTTAGAGCAAAGGCACTAACAGCAAATCTGTTCACATCTGCCAACTCTTCAACCAATTTTCACTATTAGATGAACTATATTTAAACCAAATGCTGCTCTTCTTAGAGGTGGCATTTCTCTACTCCAGTGGCCTAGTAGACAGAACAAGGTTTTAAAAGCTAATGTTCCCGGTTTTCTCAAAAACTACTGACTTCACTGCACAGCCTCAAGGATATTATTTAACTTCATTAAGTCTCAGTATTCATTCTGTTCAATGACTATTGCTTTGCAACACCTTAACTTCCTTAGGATCCAGCTATTTAAACTCATTCCTAGCTGCACACATGCATGAATTTGATTAGGTTTGCTACTAGGTTTAGGTAAGACTTTAATTATCCGCCTGAACTTTTCCCTTTATCTAATTTATCAACTGCTCTGATCAGCTCTACATCCTCTCCCACAGAAATTATGTAACTAACTAGAAGACCAGAAGAAAACTTGGTCCCAGCTGTGTGTTGCAGTAACAGGAGCCATCCTGAATGGATTATTGAAAAAGCTGCATGTTGTATCAATATCAGTACAGCTTATCTCCACTTGGCCATAGATCTTTCTGCCAGAACACATTAGGGTTTAACACCTCTCTGATCCACTGGCTGTTTCACCCCCCTGAAGACCAGAAGCCAGGATCAAGTGAAGACCCTTTAATAATCTCACATCACAGCTTGTGGCTCATCTTTGAAGGGTTTGACATGAATAAGAGAAACACAACAGGGACAGCTTATGTGAGAGGAGAATGGAGTCTAATTCACTGCCAGCTTCTCCAAGTGTGCTGAGCTAATTAAGACCACTTTAAGCCCGGTAAATTTACCGTAAAGAGAAGAATCCTGCATTATGCACAGGAGTCTGTCACAGCACATTCTGTATGCAGCAGAAGAGCAGAGAGAACACAAGTTTAATTTAAGATCCACTTGTAACTAGGCTGCACAAATTCATCCTTAAGCTCCAGTTTTGAACAGAGGTACTCCCCAAAGATCAGGAGAAACACCAATGTAACTGATACAGAAGTGGAGTTTGTAGCAACTGCAAGTTGTTACTGGAACTTTTCCCCAATAAAATGTGGGTATGTTAGCTCAAAATGAACATTCACAAATATTCAAAATAGCAGTTTAATTCTGTAAGTTTTACTGGGAAGCAGAAATAACTCAGCAGAATTAATACTCCAGGAAAGCATTATTTAAAAGAACAAATTAAAGTAGTATATGAACTATATTTTACAATCCAAAATAATATTCAAAAAACAAATTTCAGACAAACTACAGGATAGGAAAACTGTTAAGAAAATGTGAAAAGAACTTCTGAAGTGGGCTAAATACATACTAATGCATATATTTCCTCAATAATGAAAAGTCAAGAAAAGCAAGCATCTCAGCCTCAGAAAATGGACTGAAACTGCCATTCCACTGAATGAGGGTTCATTTAGACCCACAGTTAAATTCCATGCATGGCATGGCAACACCCATTTTAATGTAGTATCTACATTATCAACGTAGATGTAACTTCCACATAGCGTGAGTAGCCAGCCCTGCTCAAGGAAGTTTACTGTGCTCAGGATGAACACAAAGGTGAGGACATCTTCATACCTTACAATTTCCTAATTAGTCTCCAAAGCTCAATTCAAACTTCATTTGAACACGTGACTGCTCTGGCACTAAATGGACATAACACCACAACAGGTAGCAGATCTTACAACAGCAGAGCTCTACTTTAGGGCCAATACTTCAACTATTGTATTCAAATATTGATTCCTGTTTTGTGTATTCTGCAGACCATAAGCCGTGTGTTGAAAAAACAAAGCATCTCACATGCTTTTCGTTTACATTTTCACAGTAACTTGTTTGTCCTCCAAATTCAGATTGACAATAAAAAATTAAACCTAAAAGACAGCTGGGTGTTCTTTGCATTAGATGTGTACTTTTCTAATCTTGTACCTCTTTGTTCCTCTAACAAACACCCTGACAAAGTAGGCACGAATTAGGATGTAGAGATACTGCCAAACTGTGTTGTCTCTGTAATTAATCTGCCTTCTTCAACGTCTTTAACATGTGTAGACAACACACGTGCATGAAAAACTAGTCAAAATTTCAGTAAATGTATATGTCAAGACAGTAAATTAATGTTATAACACAAAGCACTCCAGCTAGCTTACCACCCCAATCATTCCTGTACATCTACTGAGAAAGAACCAAATTCATCAGACCTGGTATTTCTCAGAATACCCAGTGACCTCTAAAGTAACAGAAAGCTTCCATGCTGTTTGGCATTAAAATCATACCTGCAGGACATTTACATATGCTGACAGCCTTTACCCTGAGATGCTCAGGAGGAGAACTGTAGCTTGTAAAAGCTTGAAAAACCCCAGTGTGACACTGGGCATCCCACTGATTGTGCCAGACATTTTTAAAAAAAGGGCGTAACATCCAAAGCAGAAGAAATCATCTGCCATAAATACTGCGCCTCATGTTGCAGTCCACATTCAGGTCAAATGTATGCTGTTGTTAGGGCACATATCATCTTGAGCATTCTCAGCAGTCACTTTTGCATTGCATATATAAAAATACCCAGGCTCCACTTAAAATACTGGTAAGAGGATGCTCCCTGCAGTTACAAAACTGGCACAGTGTGGGGAGAAAACAGTATTTTCTTTAAACAAGTACACTACCTCTGAGCTGAGGGTCCAGCCCATGAGTGAGAACCTCATGTTCTGAGGGCTCTTTGCACCCCTCGTGTCCTCTCAGCAGACCCAAAATGCTGCTGTGGCCTGGACTACTGGAGTGCACCACACAAAGTACCAGCTCATTCAAAAACTCCATTACACCACCCCAGCCTGCATGCTGCAGCTTCAGACTGAACTCACCTGCCACTTACATCTGAACTTTTTTGTGTCCTTACACAGAATTAGTGAATCAAAGATTCCTCTTGCAGATTTCGACGCAAATACATTTATTTTCTGTATGTATTTACCATCAACACAGAAAAAATGAGGTAAAGTAGCCCAGCCACGTACATCTGTGCATCCAGTCTACAAAGCTGAGCGCTTTTAGCTCTTATTTCAGATTTTGTAACAATTAAAGATGTTTTTCTTATTCCAGTAACATATTGCCTCTTCTCTCATTTTAAATTTTCTGTGTAAGAAGTATTTGCAAGTCTGAATTAGTCCTTTTGTATTTCTACCCCCACTCCACACTTATTTTACTCCTTTTGTACAGGGAATTTCTTCCCCCTAGCTCAAACAAAAGGGGATACTGGGAAAATCCTACAGTAAAATGTAATGACTTTTTTCATTTTGCAGATAATTTTGTTGGCTGTTTTATGCTATGGGCTTAACAAATATTGTTGGATTAATTCAGATTTACTCTTAGACCCTGGTAATATTAAGTCAGAGCAGTTTATTAAAAACACTTTTGCACCCAGAATGGATTCAGCACACCATAAGGAAAATGGTTGGCTGGCTATTTGTAGGTGCTTGTTTTGAGTTCAATAAAAATAACTGCACTGAAATAAAACGTGAAACTCCTTGCAGGACTGGGCATGAAGCTTTTATTTCCAGGATTTCAGAAAGAATCCCAAATAAACTGTAGGCAGTTTTTGTAGCTATTAAGCTGTGATTATCCACCCACCCTTTTTCAGTCACTGCAGGATACTACCTGTTAAATGTCTGCTCTCTGAGTGACCTGCATGTCCCCTCGAGACTTACGGCTCTTAACGAGACGGCTCTTGCATTTCACCTTCTAAATAAGTGTTCTCAAGCAATTCCCATGGTAAAGAGAGAACAAAGATCCAGACTAAAACAATAGTTTGCTTACTGCCTGTGAGCAGTGGAAGACAGAACGCTTTCAGTCTTGTCATCACATACCTTGTGCTTTCAAATGCTGCCCTGATGCGTTTTGAAGTGCACTGCCCAGAACTGAGAAGAAAACCATGTGTCTTCAGAGACAGAACAGAGAGGTTTTCAGTGTCTGTGAGAACATTCAAAGATTGCACAAAAGCTGACTGAAGGAAAGTAAATGCCCCCGGAAGACTTCATGCCTCTCCTCCCTACCAAAGCCAATAGCACTTGAAAGAGCATTCCCATTTCATTAGAGACTTACAACATGTGTTCTGGCACTTTTTATGGAAGCACTGCTGTTTTCCACAGACTTTTTCATGGTAGTCAAGGGCTTTTTCTGAAGGGTTTATTCTTTCAAGGGGGATAATTACTTTCTGTGTCCCTCTGAATTTCTGGATCAGGACTCATTTTAAGTAGAAGAGTGATAGCCCATTTCTAGGATTATTCCAGAGGTGTTATGCTTTGGTGGTGTTAACTCAACCCTCTACCAGAAATAGTTCTTTATGTTAAAAGTGTGATTTGTCTACCATGGGTTACTGATCGGATGTCAATTTGGACACAAGAGGAGGGAATAAACGAAATTTCGAATTTTACATAAAGCTTTGAGCTCCTGATTTGTACTTGCAATGTAGCACTCGAGAAATTTTTCTTATTCTCCAAGCTGATAGGTTCTTTTCATCATTTCTTCAAACTACTTATGGATCCAAATCTTAGAGTGCTAATGCTGCCAGTAACTTTTATATTTTTACTTTCTTTGAACATAACTAACAGTAGAATTTTACAAGACACTTTACTGGAATATCCACACACGGTATGTAAGTCTCTTGAAACTTAGGAACCTTAGAGTCTCAGGTGAGGACAACACACCAGTGTCATCTCCAGCTGGATTTATTAGCAAGCTCATTATCTTCAGACTTGGAATAAAATACTAAATAGTCATGTTTGATTCCTGGCCATGAGATGCTAATGTATGAAGGTGAACTGTGCATTCACTCTTCACTCCTGCTCACCTCAAACCTCCCCTGGTGGCTTTAACACATGATCAGATTTAATAGCAAAAGAATTGCCTACGAGCCCTGTTTTAATCAAATAAATCATAGAATACCCCGACTTGGATGATCCCTGGGGGTCTTTTCTAAATCCAGCTCCATGAAACAAAAGACAGATTTTTTAAGCATAAATATCACAAAACATGATGTACATGGATGATGAAGCCATCTCACATAAGCACCACTCCTGGACATCATTAGCATCTACCTTTAAGCAAACACCACAAAAAGGAGCAATAGGGTAGACAAATCCTAAGGCTGTGCGTGAGGCTAAAAAGCAGACCTAGAACCACCTCTGTCCCTGGACCCAGTAGGACGCATAACAGTTTTGCTCACAAGACAGCCAAGGACATTTAAAGGTGAAATTTTTGCATGTAAAGCACCGAGAGTTTTCATGTAACTGTCAATAAGATGCATTCCTAGTACAATATGCCATTTAATCTTGCCTATTTTTGGGATAGAAGACAGCTTACTGCATGCCCACCCAATACAGATCTGTATCTGGCATGGCAGACTGTCATAAACATTCTCTCAACTTCAAGGATGATCTAATGGTCCATGTCTGCCCACACAGAAATAAAATATTGCTCCACAGCCATTAGTACGGGGACATATTTGGCAAATGATGGCTAGGCAGAGGGAGGACACGAGTCTGAAAAGTCATAGATAGATGAAGATAAAGAATTTAGTGTTCTATATGCAGTAATAGCAAAAATAAGAAAAGGAACAGAGTGTCACATCAAAGAAAAATATTTTGACAGACTGTGGAGAAATTTTCCAGGGAGATTTCCAATTGAAATGTCACTGCTTTTAAAGTGAATGTAGGAAAGTATTAGGAGACAGTCTGAGAAAGGAAAAACTCTGACATTATGAGAAGTGCCAACCACTCCCAACTCCTTGAGCTGAGGGTGAAGCGCACACACTAGAACAAACCCACAAAGGCACCTCTGCACCACACCCTAAGCCTTCCTCGTGCTTACAGCGAATGAAAGGCAAACTGGCACTCTCACATATCTGAAAACAGCTCCTTGAGCACTTGCTTAACGTACTCCAATACCTCATTGTCAGTTCCTTTAACGATAAAAAACTGATGCAACAGAAACAGTCCAAAAATACCAAAACTTGATCTTTCATTTGACATTCTAACAGAAATGCTCCCTTGTGTAAGCACAATGCACTCCTGAGACTTTTATTCCCATTAGCAATTTTATTCTACAGAAGATAAGTATCAAGTTGTATTGAGACATTACATTCCCTCCTGGCAAAACTTCCAGAGGCAGCATTATCTCAGGCCATTTCTGAGCAGTTTTGCTGACCTGACCTTAAGGCAGGAGCTTCTTTGCTTAGCAGAAGTCCAAAATAATCACTCAAAATAATGACTTGCTCTTCCTCCCTAACTATTACTTTATTCCATTTTGAGTGCAGTACCTTGACATGGTGGATACAAACAGAATTAAGCAATACAATTTCATATTTTGGCCAAATTTCTGCTGTGTACTTACTCTAAATAGGAATACATTTTCAAAATTACATACAGAAATAAGAAAATACACACAATCAGGTTTTGGTTTATATGAAACCATTGTCATGCTTTCAAAGATAAACGTCTCCCACAATTACACAGCCTACAATTTATACAGGACTATTTCCCATAAAGCCTTGAAGAGCACTGATAAATTGATACCCAGGGAAGCTGGAGTATTTACCATCATCTTATGTAATGACAGTCCACCATGCCGCTATTTTGATCCTCTAGAAAACAAATAACTACAACAGAACAGTTTCAGGGAGACAAAGCTTCTCTGCCTGTCATTTGTGTGTCTGTGCTGTACAGCCTTGAGAAACAAGGATGTCTGGTGAGCCACTGGATGTTAACATCTGGGCTGCTGCCACCCTGTCTATAGCTGGCTACATCTGTGCTACCAATAACATCCCTGAGATCTCCTCTCCAGGATTTCCCAGGAGCATCACATCCATCACACAGCATTTTCCCATCTTAGATCCACTCCTTACAGTGCACAGTTAAGGCACAGAGAACATACAGAGGGTGAAAGCTTTTCACAGATTTCTAACTATATCCTATATAACTATATACATTCTAAGTCTGTCCCTACCCTTGGGCAGAACTGTGACTCCAGAAGAAAGAATAATAGAAGTAACAGAAGTGTTGGCTTCAAAATCTGGGAAGATTAGTTTTATGGAGAATTAGTATATCCCTAATTCTGTATTCAAGCCCGTGACAAAGATGTGTCCCTCTTGATCCTTATCAAGAGATTTTAAGGTATGTTTTAAAGGCTTGTAAATAACTTCATTAACAAATCTCCTCAACCTAGTACATTCATAGTTCCAGGATTATACCAGAACAAATACCCACAAACACTTCAGGCTCAAGTTCTCCATCTCCACATTACATGTGTACGTGCATTCCCTCTTTAAAAACTTTTAACATATTGCTTTTCATTGTCTCATCTGCAGTAACAAAATTTGTGTAAAAACACAGTGACCTTGTGGTCAAAGGTTTGGGCTTTCCTTCCAGATACTGAGAAGTAGTTGCTTTAAAATTCCAAGTATTAATACAGATAAGTTGGGAAACCCTGCCTATTCATCTGGGTTTGGTTTGGGTTTGTTGGTGGGTTTTTTGTTGTTCTTTTGTTTGTTTATTTTGTGTGTGTTTTTTGTTTGTTTTGGTTTTTTTTTACATCGAGTAATGTGGATGCCATTACTGTATAAATTTGAAATTAAGGAATATATAAGGAGGTTTTCCAAAGCAGCTAGAAGAATGAATCAATAAAATCCACTCATGTCAAAAGGTGTAAGACATACAAGAGCGTCATGAAAATACCTGAAATTAAATAACAAAAGGAAACACATGCTATGTTAGGAAGAAAAACATCCCACTCAAATTCTTAAATATACTGCTGTCTTCAAGCAAGTTTTACAGTTATAACAATATATCAAGACTAATAAAATACACCCTCAAATATAACGTATCCAACGCACGGCTGATCTGAGTAAATCCCATAGTACAATAAAAAGCATTAATCTTGAAAATTTGTTCCATCCCTGCTGGAACTTCTGCAAGTTGCGGGCCACACATATAATAGATTTGTAAACTGTAAATTCAAACTCCCAACTAACTTATAATCTTGGTTTAATCTCTGTTATTTTAAAAGATTAATGAGTCTAAAAAAGCTTATAAGAATAGGAAAATACAAATCCTCTGTTACAACAGGAGCAAAATCCAGGCCTGGAAACTTTTTTGGGAGGGGGTGATTTATTCTGGATAAGCCAGAGAAGTCTTTCCAATGTATCCCTTGATCCAGCTAAATATTATTACACAAGCTACAATAATATATGCATTACTGTCCCCTCACTTGATCCCAAGGCTCATATTGCTATTCAATTCTGCCACTTGGCATGCTAATAAGAGTCCAGAAAATGATAATTACCCTTAGGGACTACATTCAAAAACTGCCCTTTTCATTAAAGAGGCTCATTCACAGCCCAGGTTAGTTCAGGTTTGAAAG